>JAUTXW010001143.1:1982500-2582500 GCA_030620095.1 Kuschelorhynchus macadamiae
TAATATCTTGTGTTTTAAAGAAAAATGGCTACACAAATCGCACTACAGAGAAAGCTATTAATGCACAGGTTTCCCGAACAACGAACACTAAAAATTATGAAGTGGGAAGGCAACAAGCAATCTTACCATACGTAAAAGGCACAACAGACAGAATCGTAAGAATTCTTAGGAAACACAACATACAAACACTACACAAGCCACAAACAACTATAGGTAAACTACTTGGAAACCCAAAAGACAGAATCAAATTGGAAAACCACGGGGTATACAGCATTCCATGCCAGGACTGTGAAAAGCTATACGTCGGGCAAACTAACAGGCGAATATCTGCAAGAGTAGAAGAGCATAAACTTAGCATCAGAAACAAACAAACAACCTCAGCCCTATTCCCACATCATCAGGAAACCGGGCACAAAATAAATTTCGATGGGTGTAGCAGATTGCCAATATAGAGCATTATAAGACCAGAATAATCCGACTATTCTTGGCAGTATTTAATATTTTTGTATTTTCTATGCACCCCCTATGATAAAAGAAAAAATGTAAATCGTATTTTTTAAAAGGTAGAAGTTTTCATTAAGAGTAGCTTGTTTGAGCTGATATTTTTAATCATTTTGTTCTCTCGCATCTATCCGCGGACATATAAATATAATAGTAATAGATTATATTTTTCCTACTAGAACTGCTCTTTTTAAAGCCGTGTTTTTCTTGTTTTTTTCCCCAAATTATTAAATAGTTTTTTAACTCTAAAAATTACTGGTGAAATCATTATCAGGCAGGTAAATGATGACTCTGGACTTGAGACCCCGAAATCTATTATAGACGTACTCATAATTTTCAGTCGTATTTCGTATGTAATAAATATGACACGGAAAGGACAATAAAGCAAGTCAAGGGTCAAATCGCTTAAAAAAGTGTACATAACTTAAGCTATAAGTTGGATATATACAAAATTTCCTAAAAATAATCTCAATTAAACAGAAACAACCAGCATTACTTATTTTGGACTGTAAATATTAGACACATTTAAAAGTAATAACGAAGAAAAGCCACCAGTTAAACCTTGGCATGATTTAGCAACGGTCGCCACCATTCATTACACAACGAACAAGATCTCGGATTCAAATACTGCACTGCGTATATTCAGTGTATGTTACGAGATTAATAAAATAATATGGAATAATTTTATTGCAGATATCTCGCTATATTATGATATAAAGGAAAATAAATATATAAAATTAAAAAAGCTATTCGTGTTTATCGGTGGTTTATATAGGTTAATTTATTACTTAAAGGAAATTACATATTATATAAACATAAACCGGTAATCACAATTTTGATAATATATTAAAAAACTAAATATTTCTGGTTTACAAATCCGATGCGTTATTTTGTCTTAAATAGATTGTACTGTTTAAGATTTTTTAAATTATTTTTTTCCAAACATTTATAATCCATAGTTACAAAAAAGTTTTGTTATTGAGAGCAATGTATGCAAAATTTTAAATAATTCGTCAATGATTCACATGTACTTTTTGTAAAGTTACAAAAACAGTATTACGTTTTTCAAGATACTTATTTTGAGCTATAGAACAATAAAGAGAACTAAAAGTTAAACACACTACGTACAACCATAACAACACGTAATGTTTAATTTAAAACATAAATAGGTAGAATTTTTGAAGAATCCTGTAAACAAAAAATAATTAGACAACATTTCTTATTATAAATTCAAAGTTTTCTATTTATACCCAAAATTTAAAAAATTCCACTCATATCTTGTATATTCTGTAAAAAAAGATAAATCAGGTAGATAATAAAAAAATAACTTTTACTTGAGGAATATATTATTGTGGAAACTAAGCAAGGAAAAATAAACGCTCTTATGTTAATATATTTGATTTCATGCTACACCAACGCCACATCAAGCACACTACAATCCTTGTCAGGAACATGTCCTGCAATTCCGCAGGCACAATGATCCATTTTAGTTAGTTTCCATTTCCAGCAAACAATCATAAAATCGCAATAGGAATTTGCTATATATTTGTAATTATGATGTTTATTTTTTAATTGCGAAAACAATAGGTAAATGCTGATATTTGAGAGACACCAATCCTCATTAAATTCCAACTTCCAATTCTATTCAACTCCTTTCGACACTACTTTTTTTTCTCTACCAAGTTGGCAATTCTGAGTCATAGTCACCCCGAATTTGAAACCGTCACGTCTCGCGCACATGTAACGTCCCTTTTGGTATGCATTGTTACCAACTTAAAAATGTTGGTAAATAATTTAAAAAAAAAATACTTTTTTAAAATATAGTGCACAAAATAGAAAAAAATCCGTTAATTCTTCTTTATCCACAACATATGCATATAAGTATTTGGTAATAACTTTATACAAATTCTGTGAACTGTAATTTGTTTCATTTTTTTTTAGTTTTTAATTTATTTATTGTTATTAATATTATTTATTTTTCATAACATTATTTACAGCCTACAAAAAAAATTGTCCTTTATTATTTTCTTCCATAGAAAGGTTTTATTCCAGGAATCGGAATTTTACCGAATATTTAATAATTTTATTAGGTCGCCATTTTGTTTTGCCATGATTCGCACTAAACATCCGTTTAACCCTCTTTGAGACATGATCATCATGCCAAATTTCAAGTCAATTGGATAAGCAGTTTTTTGGTACTGAATTTTTAAATATTAAGCAGCTCAACATTTAATTAAAATTTTATAATTAAACGTCTTATCAAATCGACATTTTGTTTTGGCATATAGGATTACCAGTCTATCCCTGATTTTTGTGCAAAATTTCAAGACAATCGGATAAGTAGTTATTGGTACTGAATTTTTTAACATCTCATCTAGCCACCATTTTGTTCCTCCATAGCAGATTTAAATTTACTTTTGAGTCTATTCGATAAGCAGTTTCTTAATAATGTTTTTTTACATTTTCTTCCGCTATAGAGGATTTTTACCAAAATGTAATCATTTCATACCCTTACGATTCTTGATTTTTGACCGAAATTTGAAGGCAATCGTGTACTAGTGTTTTAATACCCCTAGACAACAAAAAATATCTTGATCAAGATATCAAACTAAAACGCACGTCGAAAATAATTCTGTCAACGTTTGTTAAGTTGGTTGTCATACTGACGTTCTCAATCAACCTGCAAATGAAATATTACTTAAACAGACTACAAAGGGATCATTGGACAATCAGCGTTTCTGTTTGCCAGATTTCCGAGATCACTTTCCCAACCTAGCTGTAATCCCGCAGAATTTGTATGCATTCCTTACAAATTGTGTTAATGTATTTCGCGACACTGGTCCTGTGACTCAGAGAAAATGTGCTGGTAGGTCTGTAGTTCGTACTGAAGTTGTTAATGATGTTCGAGAACGAATGGAACATGAGCCTACAAACTCTTTGAAACGTTTGGCTCAAGAAATTAAACTTTCTTATGGAATATTCCAAAAAATTGCCAAGAAAAACTTAACATTTTTTTCTGATGAAGCGTGGTTTCCTCTTTCGGGTTACATGAATTCTAAAATATGAGAATGTGGAGCATTGATAAATCACATATCTAATATTCACGAGTCTACACTTAATTGTCATAAAATCGAGGTTTAGATGACAGTATCTCGCAGAAGAATTGGCTAACTGACCCCATTTTCTTCAAATTTTCTATTATGAGATGAGGTACCGAAATAACAATTTAACAGAATTGGTGCAACAACCTCACATACGACACGAGAAACTATATATTTTCTACAATAAGTTTGTACACAGAAGTTGAGTTTCCTCCTGTAAACAATTTGCAAGAACTGGAGCAAAGAATTGGGGCAAAATGTTGCAAAAATAACACCAAGCCAAAAAATTGCGGTTGAACTACTTTTTTTTTGAAAAAAAAACAACAAATACTTATAACTTTGTAGGCACTAGATGGTGCTAAACCTCTACTGTTACTTCAATTATGATAAAATTGCATGCAGAATAGATAATTAGAGTATATTATTATATAATACACTGTTTTTTAATTTAAAGAATTAATGTTAAAAGTGTATCAACAAAATATGTTGATGTTATTCAACTAAAAAAATCTTAAAACAGAAAATTAACTAATATTTGACATTTCATGATTAATCAGTCATTTCCTCTAATTCAAGAAGTAATGTTGCCAAATTTAATTTCATTATGCCAGGAAAGAATTCATTAGTGTTTAGTGGGGTTGTTAATAACATTTTGTTGCATAGTTGAAACGCTGTCATTGCACTGCAATCTTTTCAAAATTATAGGAAATTTCGTCAGTTTTTACTTTTTTTTCTGGGTCAAAAGTGCTTCATCCGCAAATTTTTTTTTTATCTGTACTTTAAGGCATAAGCTTTCGTTTAAAATTTCAAAAAATCGTAAAATCCGAAATAATTACTGTCAACAAGACCCACCACAAATTCTCCCAATTTCACCAAAAGCAAGTAACTTGTGCATTCAAGAGGAGCCCATTTTCAACAATTATAATTTAGCTTTATTATTAGTAACTTGTTTGCATGTTGATTGAGAAGATTAGTACGACAACCAACCAACCTAACTGACAGAATTATTTTAGATGTACGTTTTTAGTCTCATAGCCACGCTTGATATCTCGGTATTATTAAAATTTTCCAAGCAAGTAGGTCTAAATCGCGCTTCTGACGACACCACGTCAAATATTTCTACATGCAAGCTAATATGTCGACTTATCGGCGATACATGCGATTGATGTAGTGAATTTATAAAACTGCCTGATAAAATGTCCATGCGAAGTATAATTGGCATTTGCTTGTACCGATAAATGGGGCAAGCATAATTCGAAAAAAAAGTTTTACCATTTGGAGATTATACGCACCAAAGAGATTGTTTTCAAAATCAAAAGAGTCCCCAAGTTGAAAGGGTAAGCTTCACCCTCAAAACAACCCTTAATGCGCACTATGTTGGTTTTTGGCTTTTTTTCTCAGAAAACATTGGTCTCACAGAAAATTTTATAGTCACTAAAAACGTTCCTTGTAAAATTCTCTACAAAAAATATTCATTTGCTTATTTTATTTTATTCAAGGCATTTCGAGCAACGAGCGATCGAACTCAGGGGTTGCTTTCAGCGTAGATTAAATATACGAATTTTTGTTCATCTGACCTTACAATTTAAAAATGATTGTAGTTTAATGATTACAGACACGTTTAGACGTCAAAATTACGATAAAAAAGTGTAGTAATATAGCTAGAGTTTTGAAAGGTACCTTAAAATAGACTATTTTGAGATACGCCACATTGAGAGACTAACGACCAGTTAGCAGCACTGGCAGCAGAGCCGCGCGATGGGCAGTCGCAGTAGGCGATGACTTTTCTCGACCGTACACTAGTTGTTTTCATATTTTTGTTGTACATATTTGTTCGTTACATGAAATATTTGTATGTGTTATTGGTTAGTGCAATTTAGACCAATGCCAATAATATTAGAACATAAAGTACCACTGATAATTGTGCTTTTAATAACAATATCGTTTTAAAAATCATAAGAGGATGTTTTAGGACGTCAACAAGTCGTTGTGTGATTTGTGAAAAATAACTATCTGAAGGTGAAGCGGTGCAAGTCAAAAAAGATTTGACAAATTTAGTTCACGTTAGCAAGCTCAGAGAAGATAGCAAACACGAACACTTTATTGAAGCGTATGAACATAGTAAGGACCATGGCTTCATCAACTGGAAAAATTAAAGTTGGTAATGACATTACTGGAGTCGATTCCACGAAGCTTTTCCAACGAATAATATGCACTGTCCATTCTCAAGAGGATTTGCGTTCTTGCTTCAAGCGTTAACTTGCTTCTGTACCTTTATCTTTATTTGACAATAATGGAATGATGAGAAAAGCAAAAAATCAGCATTTTAGGACATCTTTAATGCAATTGCGGAACAATCCCTTTTTACTTGACGGTGGTTTTCTTATCCACCGCATGGTCTGCCCAAAAGAAAGTACCTTTGGGAATGTTTATGCTGCATATACCAACTTTATTTGAAAGCGCTGTGGTTAAAAACTTCGGTTTTCGACGGCTACTCCGAAAACAGTACAAGCACAAAATTTATTAAACTTGAAAGGCGGCGATTACTTAAACGTACGAGTCATGATATCCTTATTAGCTGAAGTAAATTCTAAGCCTTATTAAAAATAAGGAACGGCTCATTTCTCAGCTTTCTGTACACCTGAATAGCCAAAATATCAGCACATTAAGTCCAAATTGTTCGTACTCCTATGAAAATGTCAGAGAAAAATGAACAAGTCCTAGTTGTTGGACAAGACTTCGACCTTCTTGTTTTAATAACAGCAGATGAAGATATAGGCATTATATTTCTAAAAGAGGTCATAGGTAATGTGAAATGAAGAATTTACAGTTCCAGGGACATACAATCATCTAGTATTTTACGCAAATTATATTAACTTATTTATGCTATTTCCCTGAAGAAACTAAGAAAGCCGGAGAAAGGTTTATATTGGAACAATACAAACTTCAACCATCAAAAGGCATCCTTAGTGAGCAAAGATGCGCTTGTTTTAATAAGTTAGTTGGTCAAGCAAACAGTCAAGCAGTTTTATCAAAATTACCTCCAACATCAGCTGCAGCGCAACAACATTCCATGCTTACTTTCCTGCAAGTACAAATATGACGAAAAGAATCTTTAGAGTCCCAACATATGGGACTTCGAGAAAATTAACAACGCACTGTCACCCATATACACAACAAAGGCGAACGCTCCACCCTGAATTTTACCATTAATAACTTGCAACTGCAAACAAGGTTGTGTGAAAAGATGCAGCTGCGTTAATGCTGGCTTGCGTTGTACAACTATGTGCGGAACTTGTCGTGGGCAAAACACACGATTTTCCCTATATTTTGCAGTATTATATCTGTTACGTGTATATTTTGAGCGTTAAATCTCTTATATCGCGATATAACATCACCGATCGATAAATTTCATTTAATGATATGTCACATAGTTGCGAAATATGTCATTTTCGGTGCGGGTATAGTTACATATAAGAAATTTTAAAGTGGCCCGTTCATTGAATAGTTTCCTTCCTCATAAAACAGCTAACAAAACATATTAATATACTATAAACATGCCCTATTATATGGGGCAGTATTGTGATATTTGTGATCGTAAATTTTTTTTAACAAATATAAGTTTTTTCGACGTTTTTCTATATTTTTAAGGGGTTAATAGTTGAATCATTATTACGATCTTGTTTAAAACCAATAGAGACCATAGACATAATAACAGGGAAACGGAATAGTTTTGATTTAAACGCAGTCTTAGTACACTGTCAAAATTATTATTTGTTTCCTTTATATCATCTTGATACGGTACATTCGAAAGTGTGTTTACATAATAAATGTCTATTAACAAAATGTATAATTGCAAACAGCATTAAAATTAATTTTTAAGGTGGTTCTAATACTGTAGTAACAACCTCTGTAATATTTCATTAACTATATAATTATTATCCACATATAATCATTCAAATAACCAGTTTTTTACTGCCATACAATGTCACTACTTGTAGCATTTTTGTCAATTGCACACTGTAAAATCGTTTATTTTACAACGAGTAAAATAGTAAATCGAATAAAACGGTCAGAGCATTGCTTCAGGCGATTTTTGTGAGTTTTTGGGTTATTTTTGATAAATTTACGTTCGAGTTCTTAAGCATTATAAGGCGTTAGTGCGAAGTGTGCAAAACTCTTTTCATAGGTAAGTCAAACTGCTGTTGTTTTTCTGTATCAATTGGCGTGCGCAGAAGGAAATATTTACTATCATTTTAATAATTTGTTCCGAGTTGAAAGTGATGTACATAGAAACAAAAAACACAGATATACGTATATAAAAAATATGCATTTCTTACAATAAATCATTTTAAAATACTGAGGTAAAATAAGTACATTGTTTGGAAGTCAGAACAAAATAAACAAAAATAAACGAGATTAGGTATACGTTTGTATGCATAATATAAAAAATGATTAGATATATTATTAAATATGCCCATTATACGTTATAGTAATAGATTTTAATTTTGATCGGCAGTTAAACGATTATTATACAAATAGCTAAGAACTATACTAATATTACGTTCATGTTAATTGACATAGTATATGTCAACGGCAAGAAGAAAAGATATGTGTCATTATAACTTTACAGCGTTTCCTTTTGTAAGATCTACTACAATATTGTTTCTTAAAACATTTAAATATATTATTGTTCGTTTTCAATTTATTAATACAAATATTACTCTGTTTTTTTAAATATTCATTTTTATTATTATTATTATTAAAAGAGAACAAACATAATATACCTAAACTTTCTTAAGCCATAACATTGCAGGAGTGATTGGTATTGATATTTTAGAGCAAACATATTTAAGCTTTCCTCACTCACCCCTCCTTATAAACCTGTCTTTATACACTACCATTTAGTGACTTTTAGCCTATTGCGAGTAATATTTCCCATTTTTATGTAATAAATAGCTTTTTACGTTTTACCCCCACTACTCTGCATACTACAAAACAATAAGCCTTTTTATACAAAAATTCATCAAATCATACAAAAAATTCATCTTATATGTAAAAAAAAATTATTTGATTTGTTTTATGAAAAAAAAAACCACCTTCTTATAGGACAAAAAAAACTGTTTTTATAAGCAATAAAAATTTGATTAATAAAAAATAAACGGACTTAAAAAAACTGAAAAGTAAAAAATAATGTTTTACTCAATCTTGAAAATTTCAAGTCCGCGGCCAACTAAGACCTAATTACTAAATGCATCACAAAAAACATTCATTTGGCTTAATTCCAAATACCTGAAGTGTAATTTACCACTTTTATTCGCCGACTATAAGTCAAATATGCAATAAAATAATTATTTTTACTTAAAGTAAAAACGCATGTTGACTCAGCCTGCTAATCTGTTAGATAATTCGTATCCTCTGAGTAATCATAACAAAGAATGCAGATTTTAACCGAAGAGATACTTGGATGTGGCTCGGAGAAGTTTTGGTCGGAATTTAACACCGAACTAATGATATTCTGTTTTCTTTGTTTTTATAATTGGTTGTTCGTTTATTAAATGTTTATATGATTATTTTTAAGTTTATAGACCAACAGCCGGTTGCACAAAACTTAATTGCTCTTTAGAATATTTAACCGAGCTTTCGAATTTGACAAGTTGCTTATAGAAATATAGGAACTCGCTGTCAAATTTGACATTCACACACATAAAATTTTCTATTTCACCACCTCTGTTATTAAAAAGGTCAGGCTCAAAGTTTACGATGCCTAAAGCTGTGTTAAAATATCGGATATATCTAATGAAATAAACAAGTACTGAGGTTCATTACAATTTTGCTAAAACATGGTAATAGAAATATTATATAAAAAGGGCTATAACTGAACTTTGCGTCCCTAAAAATCCACGTTATATATAAAGCATCATTTGTACATATGCATAAAAAGTCAGCAATAAAATCTGTCAAAAATTAAAATGATCAGAAAAATTGAAGCTTGTGCCGTTCCCCTAAAAAAGTCGGAAACCATATAAAACTCGATATTTTTGATAACCCTCTGTTTTTCTCCTACACATAACTTGACACAATACATTTGTTTGTGCTAAGAATAAAGTTATTTATTATTTCCAGGATATTAAGGTTCATAATAAACGAAATAGCCTTGCAAGAAATTAGATCCCGTAGGTCCCGGAGGATTTATCTTAAGATACGCCTAATTACTTTTTTGGTTAATAATACTTTATATACCAAATTTTAAGCCAATATGTGCAAGCGTTAGAAAATTATCGCGAAACTCGCACAAAAATATTCAAAATGTCGCTATTCAACCATTATTTTTCCAACCACCTCGATACCGTCCTAAATAGTTCATAAAAATTAATCCAAATTGGTCAAACCGTCACAGAATAATCGATGTACACACCTAAATACATAAGTGGGTGAAAAATTAACAGAACTTGTCGTGTCTTACTGTCTATTTTTTTAAAGGCTAGATATTAAATCCATAGTCCATAATATTTATTTTGCAAGATAAATATAAATTTATCACTTACACACAATAATATAGACTAATGCGGCGAGTGAGTCCAGAAAACCATAAGAGGTCCCGAAAACTTTACCAGACTTAAGTGAATTTAAGTCACATTTTAAGATTACCAGATGCCGGTAATCGAAAATTTTATTCTAACTGGCAAATAGACAATTATCGAAATATCGATAATTATCGATAAGCAGTCCCCTCGAAAACTTTAACAAAGAACTTTACCAGAGTTAAGTAAATTTAAGTCACATTTAAGATTACCAGATGCCAGTAATCGAAAATTTTATTATAACTGATAAAACGACAACTATCGAAATATCGATAATTATCGATAACCATCGACATATCGATAACTATCGCCATCTCGATATTTCCTAATTTACCCACTGTTATTCGATATATCGCAAAAAAAATCCCATCCCTACTCATCGGATTGTAACCATGGCATTTGCATGTGCATGTATCATTCGTTTACATAATATATGTGACCGAAAGAATAGTTTGTTTCTGTATGTCTGTACAGAGAAAATTTGTACCATAAAACACTGTTTGTAGCCAACCATGATTTTTTGTTTAGTTAAACTCATTTACCGCCACTGCATACCAGTAACTCGAATATGCACGCTCCTTGCATTTGTAGCCTTCATATTCAGTATAAAAACATGAGGAAAAATAGTGCGCAAAACATTTGATTGATTTTATGCGCGAATAGCACATACAGTGAAGCGGGGATATAGAACAAACGCAGTTGCGCCTGTTCGTGTTTTACAGTACCCTTCAGTCCAGTCCAAATCAAACGGGCAAAATTGATATATGTATACCCAATGTCTGGAATGCTAGCAAGTGGTATGTACATATATATTTTTTGGCATTGAAGGAAGTCATTTGCATACAAGTTATTTGTTTCTTGCATGCTGTATATGTCCGGCTTAAGATATTTGCGATGTAACTCCATTATTAGGAAGACCGCTCAGGTCATACCAACATTGCCAGATGTACCTTTATTCATAGAATTTACAGTGATATCTTACCGCTATTCTTGGATATAATACTGATTCATACACAAGACAGTTACTACTAGAAATGTTATAAGATTAAGGGTAGGTGCCTGTGACGGTAGGTGCAACAAAGGGTGTTTTTGTACTAACGTCTAGAGAACCTAGGAATTCCGTTGAATGGCTTCCCGACTTCTGTAGCGAAACTCGTTTATTTCGAGTATAAAAAGGTCGTCCAATTTTCATTGTGAAGCCTGGTGGCTCAATGGTAGGTTACTTCAGTTACATGGCAAAAGATATATGTTCTAATCCCGGTTCGGGCGATGACTTTTTAGTTCTTTTTTAACAAATCCTATAATTTTGTATTTGAAGTCCGACGCACGCATCTTGGTCTGCCACATATAAAGGGACCGGACGGTAAAACAAACAAAAACACATCTCTTTGTGTGATGTTTAGAAGCAGTCCATATATTCGCCGGTTTATTCGACTCGTCGCGTCGGCACCTTTAATACTTTTTATATATTATATTATATATATTTTTTGCCCACATAGTTTCTGTACCCCAAGTCTCGTAAGTCAGACTTTTTAGTTTTTTTAACAAAACCTATAGTTTGGCACCAGGTTTGTCAATCAAACCATCATTAAAGCCATAATAAATAATAAAAAGTGAAATTCTGTTATAACAGGAAAAGAACATAGACGTGGCAACGTCGCCACCATCTGGGCGGTATAACTAATCGTTGTAACTCCGAAGCGACCAAAATAGGCTGGCTTGAAATTTCAAAAACAATCCGGATAAATATGATTTGTAACAAAAATATTCGCTTTAAATTTTGACTAAATTTGCAAGTACTTCCAGTCTAGTAGTTTACTTGAAATGATGCTATATCAAATGAATGTCTACTATTCAAATCAAATCAATAACAATTACTCATGCGAGGCAAATATTCGATACCAACATTCTATGGATTTTTAGTGTTTCTGGGAAATTAGGGAGCTCTTTAAAACTTTGATAATGAACAGTTTTCTCAAAAAGCAAAACTAAATAGGGCCTTGTATTTATTATAATATAATGTAAGAACAATTCACAAATGTGAACCATGTCAGTAGCAAAATTATAATTAAAAATAAAAAAATAGAAAAGTTGTTTACAAATTTGTTTTTTAAAAATTTTTTAATAAATGATTTCTATAAACTAGGTATTCTCCGTAATAGTTACCCCAGAAAAGCTCAATTTATTTATTTATTTTTATCTATAAGTTAAAATACAACTTTATAACAGAATATCGGAAATTATACAGTTTTTCAATAAACAAAAAGATACCTACATTATTTTGAAGCTATTTTATTTTTGTGACGGAGTCTCACAAATGACAAGCGCGGCGTCTAGAAAAAAAGCTTAGCATTATTATAGCTTAACCTAGGTATGTGTACCATTTTTGTATAAAAAAACTTCTTTTGCTTGACAATTCTGCAAAAAAAACAATTTATACCAATTTACACACATACATTTCTAATTAGGTACAACCGTGTCAAGACGTTTTAAGGGGGAACTGCACGCAGTATTATTGATCATTCCGCCGCTGCAATATTATGTTAAAGCTGTAACAGATTAAATTAAAACTAGAATTATAAAAAAGTCGATTTGTCCATTTTTGACCATTTTTTGACCACTTTTTGACGCAAATGCCACCGCATATAATTTTTTTATCCACTCTTTACCGCCTTGCAGTTTTTTCTAATACATAGGTACCATTTCATCTTACTTTGAACTTGACTAGACCTTGTTCTCCCTTAACCTCAAATTAAATATACGTAAAAAAGAAGAAAACAATAAACCGTGACTCAGGGATCAGTTCCTTCCAACCCCTTACCCCGAAAATTATTTAGTTACACAACTAAATTAACATATCAATAGCCATGAGCGTAATATTTAGGAATAAAAATATTTTTATACCTATTTATATAAGAATCGTTTATCTGCCAATCAAAATTAAAATCTATTATCACAGTGGGCATAATAACATACCTAATCTAGTTTTTTTTTTTTACATTATGCATAAAAACGTATACCTACTCGTTTATTTTTGTTTACTTTGTTCTGAGTGCAAAACAACATACTACCTCAATGTATTAAAATAATTTATTTTAAGAAACTTATATTTTTATGTCAAATATGATATATGTATAACCTGCGTATTTTTGTATCTACATACATCGGTTTTGCCGCGGAATTTAGGAATATGTAGCTTAGGGAAAAAAGTGCAGATCAGTAATTTTGCTATCTAAAGAACGATAAAATAGCAATTAGTAGTCATATTAACCCCTTAAAGTGATTAACCGAACTTTAATTAATAACAATGTTTTAGAAAGAATCGCCTATGCCAATACAGAAAAACAACATTTTGACTTACCCGAGGAAAGAGATGTCAGGAGTTACCTGATCCAAATTTTTGCTCACTTCGCGCTACCATGCGGAAGAACTCGCACAATAGTTATCAAAAATAACTCAAAAACTCCCTAAAATCGCCCAAAAACAAGGTTCTTATGCAAAGCAACACCGATTTGATCGATTTACGATTTTACTAGTGCGATCACAAAAAAGCTACGGTGTTACCGGTTTTAGGTAATGGCATTGTATTTATATAAAAACGGGTTATATGAATAATTATTTGTTGATAACAATTATATATAGTTAATAAAATATTACAAAAGTTATTATTACAGTATTAGAACCACCTTTAAATTTAATTTTAATATTATTAGCAAGTGTGTATAAATTTTGTTCATAGACATTTATTATGTCTATGATTTTGTTCTATGTCAGACAGTTGACAACATCCTTTGTTGTATATATGTATGATTGCTTTCAAATCAAAACAATTTCGCCTCTCTGTTATTATGTCTTTGATGTTAGTGATCGGTTTGAAAAGGTGATATAACTGAATGTCATTTATAAGTTATATCGATTATGTTTATTCATTAGCGTCTTTCATGAATTTTGTTTGCATCTTTTAGTGTCTCTTTAATGTTTAGAGGTTTCGAGGAGAATTAAATACTATTTACTGCCTAATCATGACTAAACAGTTTACTGTTTGTTGTCAGAGTTAAAAAAACTGTAGCTCGCTTACTTTTTCACAGGTAGAACCGAAATATCGGTTTTTAATTGAGGCAATTTATTTTATACCATTGCATTACTAATTCAGCTTGAAACTCTAAGATAAATATAGTATATAAAAATACATTATTTCTCGCAAAAACAGATAGCCAATAAATCTATTAATTTTCTCGAGGCTAAATTTAATAAAAAAGATGTATAAATATTTTAAAGTATAACTTTATACTCGAAATTTTTCTGTGTATTACAAGTTTTACAAAAGTTTGTAAAAGTGTTCATAGATTTACCAAAAAAGTAAATACATAAATTAAACATACATAATAAGTCTTCTCATTTAGTAAATGGAAGCTACCCGGTGCTTGGTTCTAGTTTTAAGAATTAAAGAGAAAACCATAAACCTTTTAGCCCGATATGAATCACGTGAACTAAAGAACTTTAGAATACATGCAAACATGTATGGCTCTGCAAATGTGTACTTAAATTTATGTGTATTTTCAAATAGAGAAAAGGCGTCAAATTACCAGAAGGAGTGTTTGCCGTTTAAAAAATAATTTAAACATTTAGGTAATTTTGTTTACTAAGTCAGTCAAATGTTTTAGTTGTATAGGAATATAAAATGTTAGTAAAAAAATCTTAAATAATTGTAAAATGACAGACATGCTAAAACCTAAAAAAATACTCTAAAATACCCAACAGCCCAACATTTTTCATTGAATATATAAAAACTAAAAAACCTTTCAAACGAGGTTTCACTTCATCCGCCTTCTCGTTTGATATTTTTAAGCGGTGTAAAGCAGTGTATCTAAGACTTCTTGCAAAACATGCCCCCCTATATCACAATGTTGTACCTATT
The DNA here is from genome assembly GCA_030620095.1 of Kuschelorhynchus macadamiae. NCBI lineage: Eukaryota > Metazoa > Arthropoda > Insecta > Coleoptera > Curculionidae > Kuschelorhynchus > Kuschelorhynchus macadamiae. The sequence continues at coordinate 1,997,605 of JAUTXW010001143.1, forward strand.
TTAGCGATTTTTTTTTTGGAAAACCTTGCATTCCGGTCAATTATTAATCAAATTAATAATATCTCCATCGAGATCTGTAATTATATATAATAATAAATATATTTTTATCCATTTAAACTATTAAAATTTTACGCCGCCTATGTTTCATGTTTTGCAAACAGTATTATGTAAAAAAACCCGCAGAGGTTAAGCCTGAGTTAGGCTTACCAAGTGTCCCGCTTTTATTGGGATGTTCCACTTTAGTGCCTATTTGTCCCGTGTCCCGCTCTGTTTGAGCGGAATGCAATATATCCCGCTTTTTAATATAAATAATAAATACATTTATTTGCAATAAATTTAGAGTAAATTTTAAAATATTATCTGTTACTATGCAAAAGGGAACTAAAAATTAAAAATTGTTGAAAGTTTAATCCGTGTGTCCATTTTTAAACTACACGCAGATATCTTTAGAGAATCTAGAGCAATTTACTTGCACGGTAACTTCTAGATAACCGTGATAAACGATAAGATTTAAAATGTTTCTTGTTTGTTTAAATATATTATAAATAAATATATACTTAGCCAAAGAGATTATTATTATTTATTTATGTTGTAATTTGTCCTAACGTACACTTAAAACTTTTGTTCGGTACTTACACTGGCGCATTTAGAAGCTGATTAATTCAAGCAAAATATTACATTAACACAATTTTACGAAAAGTGTGAAATTTTTTTTAATCGAGTCTGATTTTCATGGGTGTTATGTTTATGTTGCGTATGTTAATATAAAGCAAGGACCTTTTTTTAGTCACCAAGATGCTTGCCCCCCCCCAGGAAGGGATTCTAAATATACCACTGGGTACCTAAATTATATTTTTATTATTTGATATTTTGTAAAAATGGCAATAAAGAAAATGTCCCGCTTTTTTTTAAAGCAAATCTCGCTAAACGCCGATCAGAACATGGCAACCCTAGCTTGAGTTACAACACTGAATACATTTCCTATAGACGTTATTTATCTTCCTGTGTATTTACTCTAAGGTTTTAATGCGTGTAGTAATTTTTATGACAAACACGTCTGTTTTTAGTACGAGAAGCTAGCTAACCCACAATACGGACGACAAATTGGCATCAGGCTTCGGCGGGTTTATTTATTTATTATTAGACTCGGAATTGATGCGCCCCCTCTTCTTTACAAAAAACCAAACTAATCGTAATCTAACCTAATATGAATTTTTATTATTTATTATTATAAATTTTCTCAAAAAAAAAACTAATAAATAGACAACGCGCAAACCAGGATTGGAACTCGAGACCTTCGCATTGCTAATCCAAAACATTATCGCTGGGCTAATCGATCTCACACCAAAACTAAAAACAACTGTTAATATTTTTACTTGTCTGAAAAGCTTGACTACAATAATTAAAATGTATAGTGCCTAGGAAAAAGACTTTTTCACATATCTTGGTTTAAATTAATTCCTTTTAATTTTTGTTGATTTTTTATAGTCTTATTGCGAATATATTACATAGTTTTCAACATAGTCTACCATATATCAGTGGTGGCTATTCAGGTGAAGTAGGTGAAGTGCTACTTCACCAGGAAAAATAAACAAGCAAACATCTAACTACATTTATTATATATCTCTTAAAATTTTAGCTTTTACATTCATTTATTCACCTAATTAGCAAAAAATAAACTGTACATCTCAAATAAATATTTTACTCGACCGTTGGCGGCATGTCTGTTTAAAACTTTCAATCGAACTTTATTATAACAGCTATAACAGTGGCGCAAACCACTTCGACTTTGCTGTAGGTGCTATGTTTAGTTTACGATTTTCCTACTATGTTGCCATGACAACGCGTACGCGATGACGTCGAGCGCATGGAAAAATAATGTTAACCAGCGCCATACAACGCTCTCGGTGAATTGCTGCGGCAGTACACTACACCCACGTGTTTTTCAGGTTAGGGAGGTTGTTTACTTTTATTTTCGCGGATTTCGCTGCAACCGGTGAGTTCCTTTGTAGTTTTCTTGACTGTTTTGTGTGTTGTTATTTATTTATGGTGTTGTTACAACTTTATTTGGTGTGGGGTTTATTAATGTACATTATTAGTTGACTATAATAATATTTAAGCTTTATAATGAATCCGATCACAGATGTGGTTTGCATTTTGTTGGAAACTTTTAATCGATGGAAGGAACAAGATCAGAGGGATATATTAAATGTAGGGCAGCCAAGGTCTGACTTGACAATTTCCGCAAAAAAAGAAATAAAAAAAAGTGGCAGAACATGGAATGTAAGTTTCAAATCATCCTGGTTTTCGGCGTACAATGGTTATTTATAATAAATATAAATAAACAAACAAAAATAAACTGTACATCTCGAATAAATATTTTACTTGACCATTGGCGGCATGTCTTTTTAAAACTTTCAATCGAACATTATTATAAAAGCTATAACAGTGGCGCACACCACTTCGACTTTGCTGGAGGTGCTATGTTTAGTTTACGATTTTCCTACTACGTTGCCATGACAACGCGTTCGCGATGACGTCGAGCACATGGAAGAATAATGTTAACCAGCGCCATACAACGCTCTCGGTGAATCGCTAACGCAGTACACTACACCCACGTGTCGTTCAGTTTGGGGTGGTTGTTTACTTTTATTTTCGCGAATTTCGCGGTTAGTTCCTTTGCAGTTTACTTGACTGTTTTGTGTTATATTTATTTATGGGGTTGTTACAGCTTTATTTGGTGTCGGGTTTATTAATTTACATTATTGATGAATCCGATCACAAATGTGGTTTGCTTTTTGTTGGAAACTCCATTTAAACCATGGAAGGAACAAGATCAGAGTTTTAATCGTCATCCTGGTTTTCGGCGTACAAATGGTTATGTAGTAGTCAAATATTACAAAAATTGTTTAGCTGGCCTTGTTTACTATTTTCCAATAAATATTCAGTGTGGAATAAGGAAGGATTTGCAGGTATGTTAAATATATCAAGGTCTTTGCATAAACATTAAGACTCAGCGGAGCATTTAAAATGCGAATTAATGCTAAAAAATTTGTAAAAAATCAAAGCACTATAGCTTACGCTGTAGAAGAAAATGCTAAACTGTATAAAATATATTTTAACGAAAACGTTCGATTAAATAGACTATTTATGTGCTTGGTAATTGACGCAGTTTTGTACCTTGCAAAACAAGAGTTAGCCTTTTGCGGCCATGATGAGAGCAGCGAGTCAATAAACAGGGAGAATTTTAAACAGCTTTTAGGTTTAAAAAGGATCATCACGAAAAAATTAAAAATGTTTTTACTGGTGACTCGAAAACTATTCAAAACGAAATAATTGAAAGCATTTCTGATTATTTTTTTCTGTGCAAGTGGATGACACCACTGATATTACGCAAACCTCCCAGTGCCCCATAATTTTAAGATACGTTAATTCAGAAGGTTCAGTAGTCGAGAGATTCTTAGGATTTTATAATGTCAGCTCCGATAGAACGTCGGAGAATTAATATTCTCTATTGGATCAAATTTTGGACCAATTTGACTATCAACATAAATTAATAGGGCAATGTTACCATGGCGCAAGTGTGATGTCTGGGCATCTAAATGGCCTTCAAAAAAAAATAAAAGAAAAAGACCCGCAGGCTGTATTTGTCCATTGTCTTGCGCATCGTCTTAACCTTGTGATGCAGCAAAGTCTAAAAAATATTTCTAAATTTTTTTTGCAAGCCTTAGTGGTATTCCATCATTTTTTCATCACTAAGCCAAACAAACGTATGTCTTTGAATTTCTTACAAGCTCTGACAAATCTGATGAAAAATCAATCCGGCTTGCGAAAGGATTTTTAGGTGAGATGCACGATTTTGAATTCACGTTTCTGGCATTAGTGTTTAATGACAATCACGGACATACTATTTGACGTTCTTCAAAAAAATCGCTTGACATTCATTTTTGCATATCCATTATAAAACGCTGTCGTGAGGCGCTCTGAAAAAAAAGAAATGAACATTCTTTTAATATCATGTTTGATAAAACAAATTCTATTACAGAAATAAATCATTACAAACGTGAGCTTGCTAAGCTTTCACCTGAAAAAATTAGGGCTAAGTATAGACCCCTTTTTTATGAAATATTGGACCATATTTTAACAGAAATGACACTAAGATTTTAAGACTGTGAAAAACTTACATTTTTATGTTTGGCAAATTTTGCTAAATTTTCCGAATATAGATTAAATTTTCGAATTGGCACGTTTGAAAATTTGTTACAGTTATATGGGGAAATATTTTCAAAAAGTCAACGACTTAAAAATGAGCTTGGTCTTATTTTTGCCAATGAGAGTAATTGGAATATATTGCTGCAAAAGCAAGTGAAAAAAATTAATGAAAATAAAGATATTTTTACCGAAGCATATAAACTGTTTTCCCTTATTTTGACAATACCGTCAAGAAGTGCTTCAGTGGAAAGAAGTTTTTCTTGCCTCAAACGCGAGTGTAAAAACTTATTTAAGAAACACAATATCTCAAAAAAGGTATATATTAGGGTATCTCATCCATTTTATTAGGATGTTATAAATAAATTTCCTGCTATGAAGGATAGGAGAAATGATTTAGTATACAAAATTTAAGTAAGTCGTAAAAGATATTCTACCCCCCTCCACATAAAAAAATTCTGGAAAAAAAATTATTGCGATATTTTCTTGCTTCTTTTGCACTTCACTTACTTTTTCACCCGAGAGCCGCCACTGCCATATATTCTACACCTAATGTAGAAAATATTTTGTATATAATTACCCAACCATGCCAAACGTTGTGACACTCTAGTTTTCGCCATATACCGTTGTAGTATATAAGCAAAATACAGAAACACGTCGCCCGAAAATTTAAAACGATTATTTGTAGTTTAAACAAAAATAGCAGTACATAAGTTTACAGACATATAGACGAAAAATTGAATAGTGTTCTTAACTATTGAGAAAACTGCAAACTAATTTGCAAAAAATTTACTGGGTAACTCTGCGAAACGATATTTGCATTTAAATGTAGGGAAATTGTGACCATTCAATGCACGCAGGGGATCAAAAGCTACCACTTCCTTTGTCAATATATGGACATGTAGTTTCTAGTAAGTATTAAATTATTGATTTTATCCAACACATTCGCTTTTTAACAATAAAGCATACAAAGACCTTTACCTTCTTAATAGATGTATTTGAACAGTATTCTAATTAATATGTACGCAAGGGTGTTTTCTAACAACTGTTTGATGTAATAAAAAATTTAGTGCCATTACTAGCATAATTATTAGTTAAAAATTCCAGGGAAGATTCGCTTATATTCCGATTACTTACATAGGAACGTCTTTTATATAAAAGTAATTGATCTTAAATGTACTAATTACGAGATAAATAAATTTGTTACGTTAAGCATTCCAAAACGTGAACTTTTACTTTTATTCAAATTAGAAATATATTCGTTAAAATTCATTAGACGATTTTGTTTGAACAGAAAGTAAAAGGTACAGCGATACATATATATGGCATAATAAACAAAAGAAAATGTTACTTAAAAATACTCAAGTTCAATTACATAGCAACTATTAGACTAATTACATAAAATTAGACGGTGATCTGCAAAAGAAAAAATACTTTATTTAAACAAACGACTTATTGCTAGAGTTGACATAACCTGCTGGGGCAGCAGAGAAAATGGGATAGCGAGTTTTTAGGTAAAATTTAAATTCGAATATTTTCAAAACGACATGAGATACTGAGATGAGGTTTTCAGCTATGTCTTGCAAATTTTATTGCATATTACCGATTTTAAATGTAAAACCTACCTCAGCTAAAAAGTTATTTATAACGGCTGTTAGACTCGATTCTGCAAATCCTTGGTGAAATTGTAAAAAACTATTGGAAATGTTTTATTAAACTTTTCAATAATTTTTTAGATGATTTTTTTTTGAAAAATTACATTTTTTCTTAGGTATTAAGCTGTAACGCTATTAGTCGTTTAATCTAAAATTTTATTACTAGAAAGCCCTTACGGTAGTGCAGGAGTGACCCCATCGCAAGCATATTGTCTGTCTGTCTGTTCGGGGCATAGCTAAAAAACTACTTACTCAAGTGACTTTTTGGTCAAAAATAAAGTCATATGGGAATCACCTGGTGACATTTTGGTAAAGATCCAAAATGGTGAAACAAAATGGCGGCCTAGTCAATCGGTAAACAAATTATTAATAAAAAAACTACTTATCAACTTTCCCCTGAATTTTTTTTTATATGTGGAAGGAGTAGAATATTTTTTTACGACTTACCTAAATTTTGTATACTAAACCAATTCTCCTATCCTTCATAGCAGCAAATTTATTTATAACATCCTCACAAAATGGTTGAGTTCATTTGAGACATTCCTTTTGAACTGAAATATTGCCTAGAGAAGTAAGTCTTTTTTGAGATATTGTATTTCTTAAATGAGTTCTTACACGTTTAAGGCAAGAAAAACTTCTTTCCACTGAAGCACTTGTCGATGGTATTGTCAAAATAAGGGAAACACTTCATATGCTTTGGTTAAAATATCTTTACTTTCATTAATTTTTTTCACTTGCTCTTGCAGCGATATATTCCAATTACTGTCATTGGCGAAAATAAGACCAAGTTCATTTTTCAGTCGTTGACTTTTATAAATATTTCCCCATATAACTGTAACAAATTTTCAAACGGGCCAGTCGGAAAATTTAAACTATATTCGGAAAATTTAACAAAATCTGCCAAACATAAAAATGTAAGTTAGTAAACAAGGCCAGCAAAACAATTTTTGTAATATTTGACTACTACATAACCATTTGTACGCCGAAAACCAGGATGACGATTAAAACTCTGATCTTGTTCCTTCCATCGATTAAATGGAGAAATGCAAACCACATCCGTGATCGGATTCATCAATAACGTAAATTAATAAACCCGACACCAAATAAAGTTGTAACAACACTATAAATAAATATAACACAAAACAGTCAAATAACTGCAAAGGAACTAACCGATTGCAGCGAAATCCGCGAAAATAAAAGTCCAAAATGAACAACACGCGGGTGTAGTGTACTGCGTTAGCAATTCACCGAGAGCGTTGTATGGCGCTGGTTAACATTAATGTTCCATGCGGTCGACGTCATCGCGAACGCGTTGTCATGGCAACGTAGTAAGAAAACGTAAACTAAACATAGCACTTCCAGCAAAGTCGAAGCGGTTTGCGCCACTGTTATAGTTGTTATAAAAAAGTTCGATTGAAAGTTTTAAAAAGACATACCGCCAACGGTCAAGTAAAATATTTATTTAAGATGTACAGTTTATTTTTTGCCAATTAGGTGAATAAATGAGGTAAAAACTTAAATTTTAAGAGATATATATAATAAATGTAGTTAGAAGTTTGTTTGTTCATTTTTCCTGGTGAAGTAGCACTTCACCTACTTCACCTGAATAGCCGCCACTGTAACAGAATGAAAGATGTTTATACAAACAGCTGTATACTTTTGTCTTATTTAATAAAATTTTACCACATTTTCAATGTAGTTTTATAAAAAAAAATTAGTACTTCAGCAGAGATGTACTGGTAGTTCTCGATTTTTGTAAAGACTCTAAAAACATAAAAAAATCTTCTCATTCAATTGACTTGACCTGCATCAAAATTGAATGCGATACAGGGATTAATACGGGTACGAATTCAACATGATGGTACAAAAAGGAGGTCTTAAAAGTCAGTGTAAAAACAATCAATTTATTTTAACTCATTCCAATAAAATTAAGTGTGGCAAAGGTAGAAACTGGTAAAAGATTGCTACAAACCCAATATAGCGGAACAAAATGGCGCTCAATAAAATGTTTGAAAATACAGTATACTAAATGCCTGTGTGTGAAACTAAATCGAGTTAGATTTTACAACTCCTAATAAAAAGAAAGATTCATAACGAGGGAAGTTCTGGGTAAAGGAAATTTATTGATTCTTTTATTAGTAATTAAAAATTTATAACACTCTTTATTATTTCATTTGTCTGGCCTTTATATATACACCTGCCCCAAGGATTGCAACTATGACATATGTAAACTATCCATATAACAAACAAATGCATCCCTCGAAAAATTTCACCTCTTTTTCTCTCCCAATTAGGGAATGAGAGAGCTTAATCCTTATTCCACCTCAGTCTACCTGAGGGTCGTGAAAGTCTATAGGTGGAAATCGGGATATCTCTTTCCAAAATATATGAGATTCTTGCATGACCCACAACCTCCCCTCTGGCATGCCATGCTCCTCTCATTCGCAGGTGAGTTGCCATTGCCTCTTTCTTAATGAAAGCGGCTGACCGTGTCGTTCTCATTGCTCCCGTTGTCCTTAAGCTGGCCAGTCTCTGGACTTTCACCAGTCTGGTTTTACCATCTATTAAAGTTCACAGTTACCTTTATTTTCTTTATTATATTTTCATGTATTTAATATACTTACACATTTTCTACATTAATTTTGAGATTAAGCAGAGTAACCAACTTGTACTGCACTTCTCCTCATTGGGGTCCTCTTTTTTTTTAATATTTTTATACTGTCTATGTAAATATGCATTTCTGTAATATAAAGCGATTATTTATTTATTTATTTATATTTGTCTCACCTTGCTTTTTTAAAATTTGTCATGTCATCCCTTAACTTTTACCCTCCCTGACTGTATTAATTTTAACACTAGCAAAAAGTGTCTAGATCATTTTTTATTCAAAAGTTTGTCTTCTAACTATCATTCACTTCGAAAAAACACTATACTTTATTTTAATTTGACCTTTAGCCCCAGGTTGAGAAAAAGTTAGATCCACTTGTCAATATACTTCTTTAAAAACTTCTTTCAATACACTTCAAACTAATTTACATAAAAAAATTCAGGCAAGTTGACCAAAATGTCGATTTAAACGTTCAATTAACTGGGCTACAAAATTTTAATCTAGGTTTGGCTTCAAAAGATTGAAGACATGCCAGAGAATCCCAGTGGGGGGGCAAAAACAATACTGATAACTAAACAAACGTTATCTCTATTAATACTAATAAAATAAGAATGTTTTATATATATATATATATATATATATATATATATATATATATTAAAATATAAATATGTCTCTAATTTACTGTCTAGGGTAACACGCAGTGTATACAGACCACTGTAATAAATCTGTATAAGTAATCAAATCTGGCAAGACTGCACATTAATTTCTAGATTTCTAGATGAAGGCAAAATCGAAATTGTAGTAAAGTTGTTTAAATGGTTTACAAATATAATGCAGATAGATTAGTTATTCAACATGTGTAAACCCTCCATATTTTTTTTTAACAGAAAAACCCGGACATTTAAATACATAATTCTTTATCAAATTTGGCCAGTAGCCATATTGCATATTCATATGCGGCTTTTGCACTAATAATAGTAATATTGAAGGAATAGAGCCTGGGTCACTGAGATATTAAATAGTTTAAATAATCTAGAGTAGAACATTGTAGTTTCTCGTGATCTTAGCAAAGCTTTGATTTGCTAAGCTTTGAAGATTATGCTGAATATTCAATTCTTCTCGGGAAGCTTGCTAAGTATCGCATTTGCAGACTAATATTGGTCTGAGTCCTACCTTAAAAACAGACTACAATCTGCAAGGGTTAAAGGTGTGGAGTCAGTGGAAAGGGCAGTAACGATACTCGGACCATTACTTTTCCTCATCTATATTAATGATCAATGATCTACCTACTGTTAGTATCAACTCTAAGTTTGTCGTTTATGCTTATAATACTTCATTTAGTGTTAATGCCATTTCACTGCATTAGTCCCATGAGCGTTTCAATATAGAGCGGGAGATAGTTGGTAAGTGGTTTAATCGAGGGTTTAATGCTACTCAACTGCTACTCAATAATGATGAAACGAACAGGGTCATTTTTACATTGAGGGCCGTTGATGAAGATGGGCCGTGGGCGACCGCTCTGAAGTTTCTGGGAGTGCAGATTGATTGAAATCGGCATTGACGTCTGCACACTGATACTTTGGCTCGAAGACTAAGTAAATCATTTCTTCTTCGTAGTCATTGTAATTGGCTCTCTGTAAATATATTGAGGACTGCCTATTTTGCAGATTCTCACATCTCATATGGCATCCTGGTGTGGGTCATGTTACTGGGGCTCAGAAAGTTTTTGGTTTGCCGGAGAAGCTTATTTGGATGTTGCGATTTATAGATGAGTCCATAAATGTTTTTAGAGACCCGAGAATACTCGCAGTTCCATCTGTATTTATTACTGAATGCCTAATTAATCTGTATCAAACACATTTGATTAGACAAGAAATAAAAATAATCTGGAGCCTGTCTACTGGCGACTGAAGAGGTGTCAGAGAGGAACTGGACCCTGAGGAACGAAACTGTTTAATTTTTTTTTCATAAAAACATTTTTATTATTTACACATTGTTTTTACTAAATTCTAGACAGTTCTAATAGATTTAACTAATTGTGTGAATGGCACCTATGTAATGAACATCTGCTTGCTCCCATTTCTAATCTAAGAATTTTTATTGTACATAAAATAAAATTTACAAAAAAAAATTATATTCTTTCACGAATGAGTACATATACTAAGACCTTAAGCTAATCCTAATTAACTAAATACCAATATTTAAGTTACGTATTTTATATGCTTTAAAAAAATTTTTTCTTTTTTTTTACTGCAAAAATATTGCAAAACTTACATAGTTATTTACAATATATTTTTTTTAACTGCTTAGTAAAGATCTTAATTCTATTAACACATTTTATACTATTTGGCAATAAATTATAAAATTTTGGTGCTAGGTAAGTAATATATTTTAACTGATTAGTTGTATTGTTGCGAGGTATGATTGTCTATTTACATTGATCCTAGTTTCGTATTGATTAATGATTTACCAAATGAAAGTAAAATGTTAGATTTTAAAAATTTTAAAATAAAATTAAAAAAACTTACTAATTCAAAGTGTATGTTATAGCATTGATGACCATTTTAGGCAGTGGCGGCTATTCAGGTGAAGTGCTACTTCACCAGGAAAAATAAACAAGCAAACATTTAACTATATTTATTATATATCGTTTCTGGCTTTAGTGTTTAATGACATTTTCTCAATCAGGGACATACTATTTGACGTTCTTCAAAAAAATTCGCTTGAAATTCATTTTTGCATATCCAATATAAAACGCTGGCGTGAGGCGCTTTGTAAAAAAAGAAATGAACATTTTTTAATATCATGTTTGATAAAGCAAATTCTATTACAGAAATAAAACATTTATTTATTACAAACGTGAGCTTGCTAAGCTTTCACCTGAAGAAATTAGGGCTAAGTATAGAACCCTTTTTTATGAAATATTGGACCGTATTTTAATGGAAATGACACTAAGATTTCAAGACTGAAAAACTTACATTTTCATGTTTGGCAAGTTCTGCTAAATTCTCCAAATATAGTTTAAATTTTCCCACTGGCCTGTTTGAAAATTTGTTACAGTTATATGGGGAAATATTTCCAAAAAGTCAAGGACTTAAAAATGAGATTGGTCTTATTTTTGGCAATGAGAGTAATTACTCCAATTGGAATACATCGCTACAAGAGCAAGTGAAAAAAATTAATAAAAATAAATATATATTTACCGAAGCATATAAATTGTTTTCTTTGATTTTGACAATACTGTCGACAAGTGCTTCAGTGGAAAGAAGTTTTTCTTGCTTCAAATGTGTAAAAACTTATTTAAGAAATACAATATCTCAAGAAAGACTTACTTCTCTTGGCAATATTTCAATTCAAAAGGAATTTCTAGAGGAGATAGGACAACTCATCCATTTTATGAGTATGTTGTAAATAAATTTGCTGCTATGAAGGATAGAATTGATTTAGTATACAAAATGTAGGTAAGTCGTAAAAAATTATTCTAGCCCCACCACATATAAAAAAATTCTGGAAAAAAAATTATTGTGATACTTTCTTGCTTCATTTGCACTTGACTTACTTTTTCACCCGCGAGCCGCTACTGATTTAGGTTATTTTGATTTCATCCTTTATGGTGGTTACTTGACAATATTTTTTCTATTTTGTCTTTATATTTTAGTGTAGTAGTTAAACAAAAACATGTGATGTGAATGGCTGAAGCATACATTGATTCAATTTTATTGTAATTCATTTTGTTATAACATATGTAAACAATTTTATTGTTCTTACATGAAATATGTGATTTTCATTTTTGAGCACCCTGTATATTACATGTTCATGGAATGGGTTTTTCTTGCTAAATATAAACATACTAAGTAAAATGCATAAAAACAAAAACATATTGCTTTGTGTGTTGTTGCATTCCATAAATATTTTTTGGATGTCGCACAAAATTGCTCTGCATCAAATGTACTAATTTTGGTCCTACTAGTTTTTTTCTGCGATCTGTCACCCCATGGGAAGTCAGGGATTTGATTAGTAAAACAACTCGCAAGCCATCAACAGGTTTGGATGAATTACATGGTAAAGCTCTAAGAGCCATTCAAGATTTAGTATGTTACCCTCTTTCGTATCTGATCAATGAATCTTTTAACTCTGGTGAATGCCCAGAACCTATTAAAAAATCTAAATATATCCCAATATATAAGCAAAAAGGATCAAAGTACGATGTTTCAAACTATAGGTCTGTTTGTGTACAGAGCCAAATATCAAAAATACTAGACTTACTAAGGAGGACTGGGTGTTTGTCTTCATGGGAACATCGAATGCTGTTAGTGGAAAAAGAATTGACAAGGAGAGATTGCAAGAGTCTATCGGATCTCTTACTGGAACGAATTTAATTATTATTGGCCCGGCTCTTAGGATTAAACGTCCGGCGCTTACAAAATTAATAATGGACCAAAACAAAGAAATTCACAGGATTATCCAGAATTATGATAACGCCAGGTTTGTTCCATTGCTTATATGCCAGAGACTATTTAAACTGACTTTTGACGAAAAAGAGGGCCTAACTGGATATTTAATCTGCACGTACATGCATAAAATTCCACACGAAGAGGCTCAAATCACACTAGGTTCTTCTGTAAATTCAGAAATTATGAGAGGTAATACTTTTTTAGAGAACACAATGCTTTCTGGACCGGGTTAATGGTTCTAAACATACAATCAATAAGAAACAAGATTAACGAACTGGAACTTTTTCTTAACGATCTTGACTACCCGGATTTACTACTTTTTACCGAGCACTGGCTTAACGATAAAGAACCGATATTCGTCCCCAATTATAGTGTTTTGTCAAGATTTTCTAGGAGGTCTTCTATACATGGAGGTACTTTGATATTGGTTCACAACAGGTTTTTGGATAGGTGTAAATTTATTAATTATTGTCAGCTTGATTATTTAATAGTGGAAAAGGAATTTGAATTTTTTGTGGTCCATTAAGAAAGGTTAAACTTGTTTATTGTTTGCCTCTACAGACCACCCAATTTGGAGGTTGTAAATTTCATTTATAGATTAGAAATAGTTTTGTCTGGGTTGCCTATACATGCACGTATAGTAATTGCCGGAGATTTTAATATAGATTTTTCTGATAAGTGCCACAGAAATTTTAATTTAGTAAATAATTTGTTGGACTCGTTTGGCTTATATATGCATGTAGAGGCACCTACTCGTATTACAGGGTACTCAGCCACTATTCTGGACTATCTATGTTCCAATTTTGATAGAAACCTTATCGATTGTAATGTTAGGAGCGCCGGACTTTCTGACCACGAGGCGGTAATATGCAATATTGAGATTGAAACCAAGGCGCCTAAATCTCGAAAGCGACGTGGCAGACTATTCACAACTCGTAATTTTAATAAGTTTTCGCGACTTTGCAACGACTTAAATTGGAGTGATATTCTTAGTTTCGCAGATCCATTAGACAGGTTTCATACAATTATAGTTAAGATATTTAAAACTAGTTTCCCCTTAATATATTTAAAAAACAAAAGAAAAAAGAAGAGATGGTTTACTGCAGGCTTACGAGTATCCGCGAGGAATTTGCGTTCTCTGCATACTCTAAGGAAGTATTTTTCAGACAATTTATATTTTGTGACTTATTTTAATAAGTACCGTTTGCTATATAGGAAAGCTATTAAAGCAGCTAAGCAAAATTATTTTTCCAACCGGATTTTACTTGCTAATAATAAGCAAAAGGAGAGTTGGTTAATTGTCAATGACTTGATTGGTGGTGGAAGGGAAGTGGATGATAAGAACCACAACCTAAACCCAGATACATTAAACACTTTTTATTGCTCTCTCGCCTCAAACTTATCAAGTCATATTACTCCGCATAATAATGCTTTAAATTATTTAAATTTATCAGTAGATGAAACATTCTATTTTTACCCTACGAATGTGTTTGAAATTAGAGAAGTTTTCGGTACCATAAGGAACAAAAATGCTTCTGGATATGATGATATTTCAGTGAGAGTTTTTGCTGCACTTCCTGGTCATGCATTGCAAATGTTTGCTGAGGCCATTAACGGGTCGTTCCTTACGGGTTGCTTCCCTTCTTGCTTGAAAATGGCAACAATATTTCCCTTGTTTAAGGGAGGAAATTGTGAGGAACCAACTAATTTTAGACCCATTTCCATGTTACCGACAATGTCCAAAATCATAGAAAAGTTGGTGAAAAAGCGGGTCATTGGCTTCTTGGACAGGTATAATATTCTTAGCAGCGTTCAGTTTGGGTTTCAGTCATCTAAAAACACCGGAGATGCGATTTTTGCATTTCTAGAAGACTTGTACTTGGGGCTGAACGATGGAGAGTGTGCCGCGGCGGTGTTTTGTGATCTATCAAAGGCATTCGACTGTGTAGATCATGAAATACTGCTGCGCAAGCTTGAAATCTATGGCTTCAGGGGCATCTCACTGAAATGGTTTCAGTCATACTTATCTGAACGTTATCAAACTGTTCTTGTGAATGGCCAACACTCTAAACCTTTAAGAACCACAGCAGGTGTTCCACAGGGATCGGTGTTGGGACCCTTGCTCTTTTTGCTGTATGTCAATGATCTGCCACAGTTGAACATTTTGGGAAGATTCACAGTGTTTGCGGATGAAACCACCATTCTCTGGCGCCACAAGGATACTGAGATCCTTGAGGAACTTATAAAAACAGACCTAGTTACTATCAAGGAATGGTGTGATGCTAACTACTTGTCTCTTAATATCTCAAAAACAAACATTGTTTCCTTTAAGTGTCATATTAATAATATCGTTTTGCAAGATCAAATTGTTGAGGCTCTGCAGGAGAATAAATTTCTTGGTTTATTTATCGATGCTAAGTTAAAATTTGAAACGCATATTCTTCAACTTAATAAAAAACTCTCAAGAGGCTGCTAAGCAGTGAGAGTCGTAGCAAGCGAATTGAATTTATCAATGGCAAGAAGTGTTTATTTTTCACTGGTGGAGTCTCACTTGAGATATGGCATCTGCTTCTGGGAATCCTGTCCCAAATTTTTATTTGACTCGGTTTTCTATTACAAAAGAGAGCTGTTAGGTTTATGTGTGGAGCGAAGGCTCGTGACTCCTGTAGGCCATTATTCATACAGCATAAAATTCTGACCCTTGCTTGTTTGTTTGTCCTGGAGGCAGTATCTATGATCAGGAAGAAGGTGGAGCTCAGATCATTTATTAATTACCCTCTACGTACCACTCATGTAGTATCTCTACCAATTCCTTCATCAACCTTAACTAAAAATTCAATTTTTTATAATGGTAGAAAGTTATTTAACTCCCTTCCAGCCCACTTAAGACAAATTCAGTCATATAAGTTATTTAAAAGAAGGGTCCATAAAATTGCAAAGGCCTATTACACAGTTGATGAGTTTTATAATGATAATCAGAATTAGCCAATGTCTTAATTAGGAATTAGTTATATCTGTATTTGCGCCTTATTATTCTGCACCTGGATTTATTTTGTAATATTGTCTCTGCGTTTTTTACAACTTTTATGTTTTTTTTTGTTAACACTGTACATTTTTTAATTTCATGACCGTTTTTATCATATATTGTAGTATTGTCATATAAATCTCTGTAGTTTTAGTTATATGATTATTGTTTAGTTAAGCTTTGTCAATGAAAATGTTTGATTTTTATGATATTAAAGCTTTTTTTGACTTTGACTTTTGACTTTTTTTTTTGTTTCTCTGAGCGACTCTTAAGTTTTTTAGAGACTAATAACATTATAAATAATTCTCAACATGGATTTCGTCATAACAAGTCAACTAGCACGGCCATTTCTGATTGTCTTGAATTTATCTA
The DNA here is from genome assembly GCA_030620095.1 of Kuschelorhynchus macadamiae. Classification (NCBI taxonomy): domain Eukaryota; kingdom Metazoa; phylum Arthropoda; class Insecta; order Coleoptera; family Curculionidae; genus Kuschelorhynchus; species Kuschelorhynchus macadamiae. The sequence goes on from JAUTXW010001143.1 coordinate 2,013,931, forward strand.
TGCGGCTCTCAATGGCAAAGAATCTGTTATTGGCCTATTATATGATCTTAGTCGAGCATTTGACACTATAAATCACAAACTTGTTTTAATGAAATTATAGGCAAATGGTGTGCGTGGAGTAGCCTATAACTGGGTGGCTTCCTATCTTTGGAATTGTGACCAAACAGTTGCAATTAATGGAGTGAAATCATATGCAGGCCTGAATGATCTAGGGGTGCCGCAGGGCTCTATACTTGGGCCACTATTTTTCATCATTTTTATTAATGATGTGTAATGCTGTTGTGTTGGCCTGGGTCAAGCTGTTCTGTATGCGGATGACACAACTATACTGCTGAGCAACACAAGCCCAAGCCAACTGGTGGAGAATTGTAATCAGGTGCCCAAAAATTTTTCTGACTACTGTTGTAACAATCGGCTTGTTCTTATGCTGGAAAAACTGTTTTTATGCAGTTCCTTCCAAAAAATGTTGGTATTAATAATGAACTACTTATAACAATCAATGGGCAATCTATAAATAGTGAATCAGTGATCAAATTTTTGGGTATTTATATTGATCATAAATTAACTTGGGAAACACATATAGACAATCTTTGTGTAAAGCTTAGCTCACTATGTTTTTTGATTAAGCAGTTGAGGGACTCTGTAGAGATTGGAATTTTGAAATGTGTTTATTTTGGCTTGGTTCAGTCAGTATTGCAGTACGGCTTAATTTTTTGGGCCTCCTCAACTCACTCTTCTAAAGCCTTTGTGTTGCAAAAAAAAAATATTGTGATGTATGGAAAATGCACCACCATACTCTTCATGCAAAAATAGGTTTAAAATACTTAACATCTTAACATTGCCTTGCTTGTACATATTGCAACTAGTAACCAATGTCAAAAGTGATTTCCAATCGTAAAATAAGGCAGGCCCAGAACTTTAGAATGCCATTCTCTAGGATGACAGTAGGACCTCAATTTCATATATTGGAATAAAATGTGTTAATAAATTAAAATGCATATTGAGAAATGAGGAGAAACCAGAACCATTTTTTGAAAGAAAAGTACAAGCATTTCTGTCTGAACGTGCCTTTTATTCAGTTAAGGAACTTTTTGAATACAAATAAATTTTACTCAGTATTTTAATAATGTTATGTTAACTAATCATGCTTATGTGGTCTTATGTAATGTAGTGTTTGCTTATTAGTTTTAATTTTAATTATTTATTTCTTTCTTTATTCTTAGGATTAGTATTTACTTGTAATTTCTTTCTTCCTATCTGATCTGACTAGACCTAAATTGCTGTAAAAGTAATTTCTGTGTTGAATAAACGAAGTTGAATTTGAAATTTGTCGATTTATGCGACTCATCGGAACCTTTAATATTTGAAATAAATATTTATTTCTCTAGCCCACGACTTTTGTGTCAGATTTTATGGAGTAGAGCATAATCACTCTCTCACACATTTCCTCTTATGGCAGAGTGTCTTCCATTTAAAAAAGATAATAAAATAAAAAACATTTGTGATTAAAGTTGTTTTCTTTTACCATAATAAAAGCCGCAGATAGGACTCAAAATATAATTAATAAACATTTACTTAAAACTAAACAAAAGCATGTACTTGCTACTTATACTTAAATTTCCTTTTTTTAAGTAAAGTCCTAAATATTTTAAGTACTTTTACAAAAGACTGTTACTTATTGGTATTTTTTCCAAATTTGTAACATTCCCCATCGCGATATTAACTACAACATATATACACTACTTGATTTTGATGAAATTTGCAATGTTTATTAGGTTAGTATAAATACGGCAATCAAAATATACTTTGATTTATATTAATAATTTTTTAAATATATCACTTTCTGATACTGATAAATTCAAATATTATAATAGTTCTTAAAAACTCAATATTAAGGTGAGGGACAATTCTCTTACAGAAATGTAAGACTATTTGCAAAAATGTTTTCAATCAATATTAAAAGATCAATTTAATGCAGTATTTTTTTCGAATATCAATAAACCCACAATTTTTTAAACAATAACTATAACCTGTATCATATTTTTAAAAGCGGAATGGAACAAGCTTTATGAATAAATCGCAGAATAAATATACAGGGTGTTACAATAAATATCATAATTTTCTCTATACCGGAAAATCGGTCATTTTGTTTTTGGTGCTCTGGTCTTCAGAATAAAGACATGTATTTAAAAAAAAAAACAAACGGTAAAATGAAATTATTCACTAAAACCCACACCTCGATAGCTTTTTTTATTTCCTCGGTATTTAAGATCAATTAATTTAATTTGTTAATAATTCAGGCTAGTTAAGGTTAGTGTGGGTTAGCACTAATACTACTTCCCTTTTTAAATTGACTTTTGACAATTTGAAATTATCTACATGGGAATGATACGGGAAATGATTGGGAATCGTGAAAACAAAATGTTAAGCATTCTCATGCTCTTATTTAATTCATATAAAATGACTATTTTTTATAATATGCAAAGAAAGGCAGCAATAATATCACATTAGATAAATAAAAGATTAATAAAATAAAATATTTATTTCATCATTTACTTTATTAAATTACTTTCAGGTCTACCACAAAATATCATAAAATTGTGATGTTCCTGCTCTCACCTGACTCATTAACATTTTTTAGTATTTTTAAAGTCATATGCAATGTATTTTACATAACATACTATAAACCAGTTAATTTTACATTAAGAAACATTCCCTAGCTTCCATGCTCACTGACGTACAAACCAGAATATGCCTCGATAATCCATCATTTTGTTTGAAGAAATAAAAATAATTAATTTAAAATATATTGATGTATAGGGGTTTTTGAGAGTAACAATCCAATAATCATATGGTGACCAAAATATGTAGTTGGTCTGGTTTTGATGAAACTGAACTGGCTTTTTAAGCAGGGCCATGACAAGGTTGTAGCCACCCTTATGCAAAAAAGGAAAGGGCTGCCGTTTTAAAAAACTAAAAAGTATATATTGTTACCTTGCTTATCATATTACTTTCACTCCATATTTTCGTCTGGTTCAAATCTTGTACTTAATTGATGTTCCAAACATTTCCTCTTAATCTATTTCTGCTTTTTCTGTAATTTCCGTACATGAGAACATAACATCAGTCAACGTTTAAAGATGCAAAATGGTGGCATCAACATGACAGACGAATTTTGTGATTTGTACATATCTTATTGAACAATTGATATGAAAATGATTAAGAGTGTAAATTATAAATTTTTAGGCAAGAGTTCAAAATAGCGCCACTAAGTTGCCAGAAGAAATTTGTCATTAATGCAGATTTAATGTAAAGTCAGTATCGTGATTTGAAAACATGTTATTAATTCTTTCTTAGTCAACCTTTAAAAATGCAAAATGTCAATGCCAACCAACATTACCAAAATTTGACATTTAAGCATATTTGTCTAAGAAATCTATATATGGGGGTGTTTAAGAATGCACCTTATAAATTTTTAGCTAAAATTTCAAATACTAAACTAGCACCGCCAAGATGGCAGTCCAATTTCATCATATGTGCACATTCGTAAAAATTTGATTTCAAATATGGTGCCCACTTTAGATAACAAGTTATGCATTCTTAGTTCTTAAAAATTCCAAATGTTGACATCAACATGGTGAACAAATTTTAACATTTGTGCAAAAGTGCAGATTCAAATTAGAAATCGGATGTAAAAGCGAAAATTATAAATTTTTACTCATATTTTTAGTATTTTCAGGAGTACAAAGTATAATATAAATAATAACGTTTGAAGAAAATATCAAACAACATAATATGTATATTGAAAAATTCAAAAATCGCGTTTTTAAAAAGTAATCTTAAAAGTAAAAACAATATGAGCACAAATACAATTTAAAAAAATACATTTTGAGCCACATTTATTACATGAAAAAAAGTGTGAGGAGACAATGAAGAAAAGAATACAAGAGGTACTTCATCTTACTATTACTGTTGCCCCACACGTTTTTTTATAGAATTAATTTATATATCTGTGGCACAAAATATAATCATACATTTATATATAGTTAGTGCTGAAATATTTGCTGGGAATCATTGCAGCCTAGTAAATCATATTTAATCAATATAATTGGTAAGTGGGGTAACCTATCCTGACTAGTAGTCAATCTTAAATAGTTATTAACCAGACACAGGTAAAGTAAGTGAAAATCAGTCCTCAAACTCTCATTATTTTGCTTTTCAATGTATTAAAACAATGCATTTTCTAACAAATATATTTTTTTAATAGTTTATATAAAAGACAAACTGGTGAGCTTTGTGGCCAAACCCCATTCTTAACCACTGATAGGCCCCACCTAACTTGCCTAACACGTTAGCACACCCTGTTTTACAGATTGGTAAATGATTAAATAAAAAATAGATCTTTAAAACACAAAATGACTTAATCTCATATTGGTTTAAATATGGCGGATCTAATATGGCAGTCAAAAACTTTAATTTCTCCGGCCTTGAAAAAAACTTTAAATAAACAGGGTTTTTAAACCAAGAACTATCAATCCATTATTGTTGCATGATAAGCACATGGACCACCAATAATTTATAACAGTACAAAAAAATTGTCTGGTGAACAAAAGATCTTTTTTATCCTCGATTATGGTGTAAAAAGCGTTATTATGTATCAAGTTATGAACCTTCTTTTCACCTAACCCAAAAAGTGGCTTCACAAGGTGGATTTGTAAAAAACCATCTATATTATAACAAAATAAGCAACATCTAGAAGATCTAAGGAAATTTAAATAAAATTTGACAACACTAATAGCCAATTTTTTAAACAAATCGAGGCTCCAACAAAACAACACTTGTTAAGAAACTTAGGTGGGTGAATACTGGATAATCTGTTTATACTCCCATTCTTTATGGAAAATATTGTAATTTTGAAGAAAACCTTTTTACATAGTTAAAATAAAGTGCTTTAGTTGGTGTTGTAAGAAATTATTTTTTCTGATCATAAAATAGACGTGAAACAATGAGTCTAATGGCAAACTGTGTGTTGCGGTATTGTAAACTTAATTTCTAAACATTTTTATCCAGTAGCCAAATATTATTAGATTTTAGTGAAGGCTTTGCACAATAATTTGTGACTTATAAAATATGTAATTTTGTATTCACTAATCTATATACAAAGAAAGAAAAAGTTCATTGAAAATCTGCTCTATTTTTGAAGTCAAATAAAATAATATAAATTCAAAGTTAAAATAAGTAGTGTACAATGCTAGCAATTATAGAGTTATCTTACTGCTGAGATAATTTCCAAGTTTTATTTTAAGTTTTTTGATAGATAAATTTCTTTAGCATCCTGATATTTTATTGTAAACTGTGAACTACAACCACCTTGAGTCATTATGGTACCTCTTAAGTTACCAGCAATTTAGCACAAGATCCCAAGTATATTATGTTATAGTTACGCTTGGCGTTCTGCTGAAAGTTGTGTGTGGCATAAACAATGGAGGTACAGTGAGTACTTTATTGTTTCAATCTTCTCTCTCTATATCACATTCCTCACATTAGGCTGACTGCCCTTCGAGAGCAAAAACCAATGCATCTCAACTACTATGCCCTCAAGCGCTCACGGCCTATGATATAAGCAAATGAATGATTGAAAGTTATGCTTCCTTCAGTACCATATCTTCTTCATTTACATATGTAATAGTTGGCTCATCCAGAAACATAGTATAACAAGCAGTGGGGCCACATTTGTTAGCTCAATTGTGTCGACTAAGAATAATAAGGGACTCTCAACTAAGTCCTGTGGAATCCCCACACCAATGTCCCTGTTCCCAGAAAGCACACCACATTTTAACCCGAGTAACCTTTGGAGATCCTCCACTCAGGTAGCTCTCAACTAGGGATTAAAGGGATGGACTACTATTGATGAAATTCTAGTATTCTAATTTTTCCAGAGGAATCTTATGGCTCCCAAAGATAAAATCCTTACAAATATCACAAAAAGTGGCATATCATAAATGTGGAGTTGAAGAATGGATCAAGGGTAGAATAGACCATACCAAGTTTATAATGCCGAGAACTTTAGACCAAACTTATCACTAAATAAGTTCAACCCTTCAAAGAATGCACTAACTCTGGAAGCCATACATTTATTTATGATTTTTAAAATATTAAAACAATTGTTGCCTATTTAAGGGCATAAGATGCATTCTTCAAATAAACTCATTTAACACTTTATTGAATAGGTACAAAAATTTATTGTGAAGAATGTCCGTGGATAGAAAAATGTGTTGACAAATCAGTGAGATGTCAATGTGAATAAAATATTCAAAAGTATGTTTTTAAAAATTTTTAAAGTGAAGCAGACATCATAAAACTCTCTTGTGCTAGAAAGTAAACTTAGAATTAAGCATGACAGTTGGATCATTACTTACTTACAAATATTATAAATTAGGAATTTTTAATATTAGATTTCATTCTCTAGACACCAGGTTAACACCATATCAATACTATACAGTGTAGTTAAGATGTTTCAATGGAGGTACACAATTTTAAGTCACCTGTGAATAAAGGAAAATTAGACAACATAGATCCAAGTGGATTACAAATAAATTTCCTGTTGGGAGAGGAAATGTAACTGGAATGTAGCCTTCCATCCTAATGAATTATTCCAACAAGAAAATATTTGCCAAAAATCTTATTTATGACTAAGTATGCAAGACTAGTAGTAACATATATGTTGTTGATACTAATAGGTAACATTTCAATTACACACTAGAAGTTTACACACATAAAACCAAAATAATTGAAAACCTGCTACTTTATTGAAGTCTCTTAAAAATATCATAAACACAAAATGAAAACAGTGTACAATATAGTGTTATCATAGGAATGTTCAGAAATTCAGAGCAGAGTATAATGCCTTGCTGCTGAGTTAAATTATAAGTTTTATTTTAAGTTCCTGAAGGAGTAAATTTCTCTGGTATTTTGATATTTGATTGTAAAAATGTACTAGAAGCTACCTTGACTATTGTATTCGTAGATTTATATGTAAGTTATCTATTTTTACAGAATATGTATTCAAATTCAGAATTAAATATGCCAGTGGATAATTTTACATTGTGTGTAGGTACTAAAATAAACATCAACTGAGCCTAAAATAAACAGTAGAACCAAAACATCTGTTAAGTATAAAAACAAATCATCTATAAGATAATCAAGTGCGTTTTAAAATGAGGAAACATAAACAAATAATGAAAATGCAAATAAAAAAATTAGATTCTCACCTAAACTGTCAGTGAACAAGAACAAGAACTAAGAATTAACCCGAATATGAATCACAACACAAAGGGCGTAGGTAGTTTAATTACACAATGCGTAGACACACTTTTTAGACTGTTTTTAGAATAATTATATTCTTGATATCAATCGACACTTTCCCGATCAAGCAAAGACAGAGGTTTTTTATAATTTGAGCAACAGGGAAGAACTGCAAACAGAAACCAAAAGAACGTGACGTTTCACTACAGAAGGGTGATTACATATGTTCAGATTTACGATCTGACCTATTCAGTGATGCCTTTTTGATAGAATTGTACTAACATTTAGTACATATTTTATTGAGATGTACAATAATAAAATTCACGTATAATGAGGCTCTTGTTCATAAAATAATGCCTAATTTAGCAAAGTTGATATATTTACATACAAGCCCTTTTTGTGTCAACAAATCTACAATTGGCCAATACATTTTTAAGTGACGTGCTTTTTGATTTTTTCCAGATCCACACGGTTCTTGTTATTCGCCCATGTTTAATGCAATTTAATACATCTACTTCTATATTGTCAGTACATTTTCATTAATGTTTGCGACAACATTGGTCCAATTATTTGAGTACCTTGATTCCATAGGTACTTTCTGGAATAGTTTTTAGTATTTTCAAATATGTGTTAATACCCTGGTAACGATTGTCTCGCCCCAGTAAAATATTTTCATTCTATGTACTGTGGGCTATATTATTTTAATATAGTTACATCACTAAAAAAAAAGGCTTAACCAAGCCTAACGAAAACACAATCCAATTTTTAAAACACAACTACAAGCAAAATTATAGATTTCGTTATAAAAAAAACTAAAAAAAAGTCTAGCTCGTTGTTTTAATATAGATGGACTTTTTACATCACCTAAAAAAAGGCAACCATGGCTTACTAAAACGCAATCCGATTTTATAATCACAACTATATACCAATCATAAGTTTTGTTTAAAAAAGACCGACCTATTGCGTTCGTCATTTATTTCTGCGGAGTATAAACAAGTTTTGTTGAATCTTGAATATTCTTGGCTTAGTGATAAGGTTTCCGACTTTAGATTTTTTTAATAAATTGTTAGGCAGATCTATCCCGTTAGCGTCAGGTTCAGGTTTTATTTTTCCAATAGGCGGGATAGGCACGGGCCTAGGACTCTATGGTTAGATGGGCTCTAGTTAGTGGTAACAGGGGCTCGACAATAATGCCTAATAGAGTCCAAGAAAGGGAAAGTATGGATGATCATTTTTTCTTTAGACATCGGTTATTTTTCGGCCCTGTTTTCTGTTTTTGTAGTTTATTTTTACAATTACAAGCATATTAAAAGGAATATATTTTAGCTTAAACATACTTCCTGAGGGGGGCTCGGATTGTGTAATGTGTAACCTCATCATAAATACGGTTATGTAAGCCCAGGCTCATCTGTAAAATCATCATTAAAGCTATAAAATCGTACTCCAAATCATCGAAAATCAGATTTGGGATAAGCGCCTACCAGTGGCGACAGGGTAATATCAAAACAAGACAAGAGTTATTCATTTAATTTATTTTATTAACCTATAATTTCATTTAAAACACCCCTCATATCAAAAACTGAGTAGTTATTCATTTGAAACCTCCCTTGTATACCTTGGTATCTATAAAAATATCTTGGTAGGGCTAGGCCAGAATCGTAAATCACACAGGATAGTTACATCGGCGATTTATTTCCGTCAGTTTACCGCGGGGAAGTTGTTGTTGACGTCGCCTGGCCTACTCGAAACATTTCGTACGTTATTTGTATAGGAAGATAATATGGTTTAGCCTTTTGATGCTGTTATTTTGGTTTTATATTTCAATAGTTATGGCAATATATATCCACACATTTTATATCAAACTAATACAGCAGTCAATAAAGAATGGTCAATTGCTCATCAAAATGCTTAGAAAATTTATATTTGGAGAGAAAAATAAACTATTAGAAAAAAATTAAACATTATGTCAAGAGAAAAATATATATTGAGTGTCATCTTATGAAATTTTGTTATATTATGTTCTTTTATGACACGGTGCTCCCAACCGTTAAAGAGAAATAAGCACTTTTTACAGTTACTTCCCGTAATTTAAGTATCTAAATGTATTAATTTAAAAAGCGATTTTCAAATATAGAAAAGTAAAAAACATGGTATTACGATTTTTGAATAATTGTTATTATTGTCATAATTTTTTTTTTCAAAACATTTAAAAATAATGTTTTCTAGAGATTACAAAAATACTTAAATATAACCACTTTTACAACGAAAACTGAAACAAAAAACACAATAACTACAGATGTTTCTGATACCTAAGTATAAATAACTTTCAAATTAATTAACAAAGTTGAGATTTGCATTAATACTAAAACAGCAACGACCCATAGCAAAAATTAAAATTAAAAGTACCTACTTCACTACGCACTATTGCCACTTGTAAAAACTAAGGAATATTGAAAAAATAATGGTTAAGAGGCGAATTTCAATTACATAGCTATATAACTAATACTAAATCTTTAGGCTGAGAGTGCCGGGGTACGTCATGCACGCGGTCACTGACCTTTGTGGTCTGAGAGAAACTGGCGAACGTTACGCTTACGAGAACTGTGTGGTTTACGGTTCTTGGGGCTAGGCTAGTCTTGCATGGTATTTTTATATAGGGTCATGTAGTCAAAATAGGCAACCTAATATACGTTTATGTAATATTACGCCTTAGACAAGGAACTTTCCTAATCTAAGTATTACGCATAGGGTCGGCTGATCGTTGCCGAATAAGCATTCTGATTGGCCCGTGGCTGATATTGTTTCCAGGATATTGAAAGAAAAAAGTTAAAATCGATTGTATTGATTCCGAGTTCCAAAACGTATTTTTAAATTCGTTTTAAAGAAAATAAAATTCTGTGTGTATCGTGTGTGCAATTATATCTCAGTGTGTTTATTCATACAGTGTGGTGGAACTCTTGGATTTTTAGTTTTACTTAAAATAAGGATATAAATGTAGGTAAGTAGGATTATGGTTTGTTAGTAAAAGCGAGACTAAAAAATTATAAGTGGAGGGAAATATGCAAGCTGTTAAAAAACTATAAGTATTAAAAATAAATCAGACGTTAATTAAATTTTAAGTTTAAATCGTAATCCTGGTTTTTCGTCTCTTTCTTTTGAAGGACAAGAAATTAAAAATAATAGATTGCCTAAAACGTGCAATTTAAGTAATGGTTCGGGAAGCAAGGGTAGTAATAGACCTATGTATGTAAAATATGGAGACTTGCGGCTACTGAGATGAAATATATGCTATTTTGTTGATCTTATGTGTTGTTTCTAATATTATGATAGGAAAAAATATGAATCATTGGTGCGAAATTAGTTATGATCTTAGACTAAACATCAATATTCGAAGGTTTTAATAATTTAAAAGAACTTTTTCCTGCTCTTGAGAAACATGACATTTTTAAAGGACAAATTTATAACTAAATTAAACCTGAAACTTGTTGTTTGGTTAACAAAATATATATACTTGTGTAGATAACGCTAAGTGGGATCGAAGACCTTATGATACTATAAGGTGTAGTATCTTATTTTTATTTTTTTAAACTGCTTCAAATTAATCCTGAAAAATGCATTTCTACCAACTTTAGTAAAATACAGGATTTAAAAATCATAAATTAGAATATTACTAAACTATCTTTTACCTACTAATTTATGTAACTGAGACTGGTAATTATTATCTTATTTAACGTAATACGTGTATTTTAAATGTTTTAAATATGGCGTCAAATTAATTCTTGCAGTTTTACGCCGCTTAGACGTAATAATATTTTTGGCTGTCAAGAATTGCCTTTTACAGGATACGATGAAAGTGAAGAATCTTTAAATCAGGGAAATCATAGGGAACTTACATAGTTAGTAAACCAATATGATAAAGAATTTTGTGATTTATAACACATTTACGGTGGTGTCAAAAACGGTTCATAATGAGTTGAGCAAAACACGATTTCTATTCTGAGTTATCAGTTGCTATATTATCTGAGGTGCCTTGCAAAAAATCATTTTAGATTACTATCGGCCGAGTTGTCGACCCTATACGTCAATTACTAGTACCCACTCTAAAGTGCTGTGATTGGCGGGAGCCATATACGATTTAAGGTCCTGACTCCTGTCTGTTTTACTGCCTACTCCTTAGACAAGGAAAGAATTCCCTGTTTAAGGCCTTCTCGGTAAAATCTATTATTGCCCATCCTTATTCTAAATCGTATACTGACAAAAGGATCACGGGAGGGGGGTTAGAACCCACAGATCTTCTAAATATTAAACAAATGGAAAAAAACTAAAGCAACATAATAGAACATTCATAAATATCTAAATCCACGAATTACATTTGTATATCCTAAAAAAAATTGCAAATAATTGACATTTCTTTGCCCAAACACGGTTTACCTTTTTAAGACCGATTAATCCTCAAACCGCAATACACGACTGTGGCTATTTTTATATATTTTTACAGCTCAAAAAATAGCCTTTTTTTACTAATAGAAGCGCTTCATCCTCAATTCGTGACAGTGGCTTCACTTACGGCGATTTGTTTAAATTGGTGATGTTATTGAGCGAAGTATAAATCCTATCAACGAACCGTATAAACAAAGTTCGTTAAGTTTTTGTGTGTCTGGAAGATAAGTGACAGGGAACTAGAATTGCATGGCAAAGGTTCTAAGTTTTACCTCGGACGAGCTGTGTTTTTCTTTTCATCAAAACCTATAATTTTATATGTAATTGTGTTTTAAATACCGAACTGCGTTTTGTTTCCTTTTGCTTGGGCCATTTTTTGAGCTGTAAAAAAATATAGAAATAGCCAGTCTTGGATTGCGGTTTGAGGATTAATCGCTCCTAAAAAGATAAACCGTGTTTGGGCAAAGAAATATCAATTATTTGCAAAATGGTTTAGAATTTTCAAATGATTCATATATTAATGCATGTCAGTGGCGGCTCGCTTGTGAAAAAGTAAGTGAAGTGCAAATGAAGCAAGAAAACATCGCAATAATTTTTTTCCAGAATTTTTTTATATGTGGAAGGGGGTAGAATATTTTTTTACGACTTACCTAAATTTTGTATACTAAATCAATTCTCATATCCTTCATAGCAGCAAAACAATGGGCAAATACAACATGCGGCGCTTTTTTTTTTTTGAAGCCCATTTAGATGGCCAGACACCAGACTTGCGCCATCGTAACATTGCCCTATTAATTTATGTTTATAGTCAAATTTGATTCAATAGAGAATATAAATTCTCCGACGTCCTAAGAATCTCTCGACTACTGAACCTTCTGAATTAACGTATCTTAACACAGAAAAAAACTGTGTGTTCATTATTTCTTTTTTCACATGATCATTTAAATAATCGGAAATGCATTCAATTATTTCGTTTTGAATAGTTTTCTAGTCACCAGAAAAACATTTTTAATTTTTTCGTGATGATCCTTAAGTTCTTGGGAACTTCTCAATATTAATAAACCTAAAAGTTTTTTAAAATTTCCCCTATTTATTGACTCGCTGCTCTCATCGTGGCCGCGAAAGACTAACTCTGGTTTTGCAAGTTACAAAACTGCATCAATTACCAAGCACTTTAATAGTATATTTAACCGGACGTTTTCGTTAAAATGTATTTTATATAGTTTAGCATTTTCTTTTAAAGTGTCAGCTATAGTGCTTTGATTTTTTACAAATGTTTTTAGCATTAATTCGCATTGTAAATGCTCCGCCGAGTCTTTTTTTATGTAAAGACCTTCATATATTTAACATACCTGCAAATGCTTCCTTATAATAAAGTTCGATTGAAAGTTTTAAAAAGACATGCCGCCAATGGTCAAGTAAAATATTTATTCGAGATGTACAGTTTATTTTTTGCCAATTAGGTGAATAAATGAATATAAAAACCTAAATTTTAAGAGATATATAATAAATATAGTTAGATGTTTGCTTGTTTATTTTTCCTGGTGAGGTAGCACTTCACCTACTTCACCTGAATAGCCGCCACTGATGAATGTTCTGTTATGTTGCTTTAGTTTTTTTATTTTGTTTAATATAGTTTAATAATTTGAAGTTATGTGGGTTTTAACCCCCCTCCCCTGATTCTTTTGTCAGTATAAAATTTACAGATGGGCACACGAGACGTGTCCGTGCCGAAACCCGTCTGCCATCGGTCCGTGTCTCGGTCCTTTCTTCTAGAAACCAAACATTGCCGACCCTTGGCTATGTTTTTCCACCAGTCTGCAGTCTGAATTCGTGGCCTTAACGTGGCTGATTGTTGAAAAAATGTAATGTCCCAAACTATTCCAAGATACTCCAGAGCTTGGGTTGGAGTACTGATCGATTTTGCGTGATTGACAACCCAACCCAGATGGCTTAAGAATTGTATCGTTGATAAATAATCGATCTGAAGTTGCACATGATCCTGTTTGGCTAACAGGAAATCGTCCAGGTAAAAAATTATCCTTATCCCCCTTTCCCTTAGCTGAGAGCCTAGCCAATTTGAAATTCGGGAAAAGATTAAAGGCGATGGTGACAGGCCGAAGAAGACAAGAGAACTGAAGAACTCTGTCGTGATGAAAAATCGAAAGAAATTTTCGGTGACGCTCTGCAATGTGGATATGGAAATAGGCCTGAGACAAGTCGATCTTTAGCAAATAATCGTTTGGCTGAAGAAAAAGGGGTAGACTGTAATGATTTATTAGGTGGAACTTTCTCGGAATAAGGTATCTTTTTAATGCCCGCAAATCTATAATTGGGTGCAGACTGACGTCTGTTTTTGGCACAGAAAATAAGCGGGCTAGAAGGACCATCTTTGACGTGGAGGTCTGCAACACCCCGTGTTTTATTAATAACCGGATTTCCGGTTCCATGGATTGAACTTGATATGCTTGAAAAAGACTCGGGACTTTTGAGGTTGGAAACAGAGGAGGCTTTCTGACAAAAGGTATGACGTAACCCTGAATAATTCTGAGAACATGAGGCGAAGCCCCGATAGTTTCTCTTCTCTGAATAAAATTTTTGAGCCTGCCTCCTCTGAAAATCTGCATCTCAAGAGGAACGGAAGTTTTTGGAAGTCTGGTTTTTGTATTGCTTATCGCGAGATCTCGTGCCAACGTTCTGTCGAGAATATGGCTTTGACTGGATTCGACCCGGCCCAGTCGCCTGCGTTTTGTAAGATTGAAAACGTTGTTGTCGAGGGTTTGGTTTAGACGCTTTAAAGGCCTTTGACACGGGCGGAACGCTTTGTCGTGAATGAAAGGTGGACTTTGGGAAACGAAAAAGCTGATGATGGGCGGGTTGCTTAGCTAGTTCTGAGACCTGAGATTCACAAAAAAAGATGTGACGAAGAAGCTGGAATAGCTTTTAACGTGGAAGCAAGAAATTTCTGTTTAGGGAGAAAATTGTTCCTCCGCATTTCAACTACTTCAGCACGACGTCCACAAGTATACTGTAAAAGATCGTCTGAAACTGATTTGAATCCCGATTCAGGAGCTGAAAAAGCTGTCTTCAAATTCGGTTTAAGATTAGGGTGTTTAGACGATAAATTTCTTACTGTCTGTCCCAAAGCATCCCTTTGTAACAATAGATCATGTATGAGTGTGCCCAGTAATATCTGCTCGAATTAAATGCTCCTGCAGTTGCGGCGATAAAGACGAAGATGCTAAGGCGGGGTTGACTATAAAGGCTGAGAAGACAGGGGAAGCTTGCAGTTCCTTTTGAACCTCAGCATAACGAATAAGGTTAAAAGACAGGTCGCCTAGCCTCTGGCACTCAATGCCCTGAGCTTGGATGTGAGGCTTGGCCGGTGGAATGGCTGGTTCCATTTTCTTTGTCCTTAGGAAGAAATCGAACTCCTCATCAGCGACCAATTCCAAACTTGGTACCCAAGTCGCATCATTATTACCTCGATTTACGTCGAACTTGGATGAACAAGATGGCATGGGGGACTGGCAGGTATCCTCTACATCTGAGAAGTCACAATCCGAAACTTCATCTGCTGGTTCTTCAAAACGACTCATAAATGAAGACAACATATTTTTCAGTTCAAGGCCTTTCATCTTCCAGCTTATCAAGGCGGCTAGGTCTTTTAGAACTAGCTGAAGGTTCTGTTGCAGCAACTGAAGAAGTTTCCTCTGCGTCTTCGTGCTCCTGCGCAATTTGACGCGATGCCTCTTTTCGTGAAAGAATTAAAGGATTAAGGTCCGAAAGGGCTGCTACGATAAGCTCATTCTGAACTGCTGATCCCCGCAGACGAGAGGCAACGGCAGGTGGTCCAATAATCAAGACAATACACAGTGGCAATTCTAACATCTTAAGCTGCATATCTCCGTATACTCGTTCAGGAAGCGATGTGCAAGCTGGGGAGAAGGCCCGAGCTAAACTAACCGTCGGCAGGGCAAACCGAAGCTTATTCAGAACAAGTGGGTCAAAATCTGCGCCAAAAATATCCCCTTTAGTAGAAACAATTACTTTCCATTCTAACCAGCCCTGCGGAAGGTGAGCTCTGGCAAGAGTCTTGATTCTTGTAAGAATTAAATTATCTTTCTCATTATCTGCCTCCTGATCAAGCAAGGAGTCAAGAGTTAATAGCTGCACCTGTAACGCCACCTATAACAATAGATACCTGGGTTAGTTTGTCTTATGAAAAATCCTTTAAAAAAACGTAACGTGTAACTCCCCAAAACGAGGCGTACGGTTCCTTAAAACGGGGCGTACGGCTCCCCAAAACGAAGCGTACGGGTCCTTGATAAGGGACGTACGGCTTCTAAAAATGAAGCAAACCGTGGCGTACGACACTATAAAAACGAAGCGTACTAGACATCAATCTCAGGTGTACACCAATCTAAAACAGGCAGGGTAATGCCAAAAAAAATCAAGGCGTACAGAATCTAAAAGAACAAAACAAAACGTACAGCCCTTCGAAAATAGCATGAAATCCTACCTAAACACTAAACAAAATATTTTACTCACCATCGGTAAACACCTTACAAACACTCGAACGAATATTTTGTTACGTACACTGCACGCCGTTTTCTCGTTCCACAATGCATCTTCTCTGGCAAAAGAAAGCGTACTGAATATCAATTGCCGCTGCGATCTTCCTCGCGCGCTCCGAACGGGCAAGTTGGAGAATCGCAGAGTCGGCCTGACTGACGCGGTGATAGATATTCGAAGAAAAACAGTGTATTTTCGATGGAAATTGGTAAGTGTAGTCTCATAGGGTCAAGCCGACGGCACAGACCATGAAATATAATGGTTTTTGCACCTCAGATAATATATAAACTGATAAGTAAGAAATCGTACTATGCAAATAATCATTGTTTCTGGAAACTTTTTTTTATTTATTTTATGTATTTTTGAAATTTAAACTATCCCTAAGTACTTATGATCATCTTTCGATTCATCTTTTCTTCAAACAAACTTTTTTGTAAATTAATTTTAAACGGCAGCATTTTGATGAGCAAAATGATAAATAACGTCATCTTAAAATTTTGTCCTGTTTTGTAAGTCTTTTTTGTTTCTATTGACAATTGTGATTTCCTGTTTTATCGTATTACGGGAATATGTTTTAATTCATTAAAGCCAGGAGAAGTCTCGTTCATTTGAAACAGATATTGGTGAAAGGGAAAATAATAAATACAAAACTTTATTCAATGCAGTAACATTATTTTGCAATGAGTTTTTATGAATAAATTGATACAACTCGGTAAGTTTATTCTATTTGTCGGATTAGAGTACTTTAAGGTCATTTTCTAACTTTTGTTTGTTGAAGAAAGACGGATAACTTTTAAACACATTTTCTAGGAAAATATTTTAAAAAAATGTCAAAATGGTCTTAATTTAGCAGCTCAAAAAACTTTTAAGTTTTTGAAGTTAAAGCGCGTCTCTGTTTGTATAATTATTATGTCAATAATTTCGTACTATAGATTTTTTATAAAAATCGATTGTAGTTTCTTATGAACTGGCTTTCTTCACCGCGAAATGTTTTTAAATTTTGAAGAAGTTTTATTACTCTACTATTTGAATAGAAAATATGGGTAAATATTTTCTTAAAAATGTTTAAAAGCAAATTAAAATTAAAACCATTTAATAGCTCTTCACTCTCTTTATAGCCCATATGGAAATATTGTCATTTTTAAACTATATAATATAAAACTTCTAAAAGGTGACTACATAATTCTGCTATAGTAAGCATAATATATATATATATATATATATATATATATATATATATATATATATATATATATATATATATATATATATATATATATATATAAATATATATATTCAAATTCAAAAAATTTTTATTGTGTAATATTCAGCATAAGAAACATACAATAAGAAAGCACAAATATACACAAAAGGACAAGGTACACTGTCTCCAGTGATCTCTATAACCTAGCCCTGCTTTTAAAGTTACTAATTATAAACTAGATATATACGCAAAAAACAGTTATTAAAACAAATTAAAATCAAAATCTCATTAATACAGGCAACAGAATTACCTGCTTCAGTCTTGCTTTTAAAGTAGCCTTTGTTACATTAGGTATATTCTTCAAGGCATTAGTAATAAACGGAGCCAAAAATAAAAAACTGGATTGAAAAAAGCCATGGTTTTATGAGACGGAGTATTTAGAGTCGTCTCGAGCACCCTTCTCAGTTCTCTTTGATGGATATCAGACCGAAGTGTAAGTTTTAGCAAAAAGATACTTGGGTGTTTGAGTATTCAGTATTTGACGTACAAAACGGACCAAATGAATAAATTTAATCTCATCAATTTATAAAAGTTCAGACCGCGAATATATAGAGAAATATCTACAAAGCGTGGAACATGAACTATAAAACATACACACTTATTCCGCATCTTTTGCCGTCTCGAGCCACTTTCATTTGTTAAACATGGGCCATAAATCACATCAGCATGATGAAAATGAGAAAAAACGAGGAAGCTAACAAGCATTTTTTGAGTGTCTCTAACTAGCAAGTTCTTAAAAGGATAAAGCCTCTTCAAGCTTAGATAGATGTTGCGACAAAAATCCGAAACATGACTCACAAATTTGAATCTTAAATCAATTGTCAGCTAGATTCCTAATAGACTGGCTGAACTCGATCACCTGTCCATCCACCAGAAGCTCAAGATCACCGACCTTTTCGAGATGATAGTTTAAACCTATCAACATGTGTTGACTCTTCGATGCATTTAACACAAGTCCGTTAACCCTTATCTATTGTGAAGATCTTCATTAATTATATTTCTTGCCCGATCCTTTCCAATAGGTGAAAATTCAAATGAAAGCTGAATATCATCAGCATAAAGATGGATGTAGCAGGATTTAGAAACAGACTGTATGTCAGCAATGCAAAGAGAAAAAAAGTGAAGGACCTAGCCCTGCAGAACACCTGAGTCAATTGACCTTAAATCAGATTGTTCGAGAAAATAATTAATATATCGTCCAGAGGACGTCGGTTTATGGTACCAACTTAAAATAACTTTGTCAATATCAGTCCTAATTAGTATATATATATATATATATATATATATATATATATATATATATATATATATATATATATATATATATATATATATATATATATATAATATATATATATATATATATAGATACTAAAAATCGATAAAAATGCGCTCTCACACATCTTTATCAAAAGTTCTTGGCCGGAAAAGATATATGTATAATAGCAGAAATATATAATTTCTGCAGGTGGTGCTAAATGTTACATTTAGCATGTAGTACTGTTTCAGTATGATAGACGTTTCGTTTTCGATTTTGTCATATCGAGCAATCTGTTATTTCAGATCTCCCTGGGTACAAGCCTGCCTGATGAGGGTAGAGGCCCAGAAATCATGATCGCAGGAGGGTACCCTGTGACATAATCGAAAGCAATTCTTCTTTTAGGCCGTTTTGCACCTGCAGAAATTATATATTTCTGCTATTATATATATATATATATATATATATATATATATATATATATTCAAAAATAGATTCAAATAGAACAGAAGCAGTAAAATGAATTACCTAGTCTATCTACACAATGCAATCTATGAATAAAAAAATCCTCTATCAGCAGAATATTTATAAATAATATTCCCAATAAATGAATTTACTATATGAACAACTTTCTTATTCTTTAAATAAGGTATTATTATGCCTAATATCTTTGGGATAAGTGTCTTACCCATATCTCCGTTAATGATTCTTTGAGGTTATAGATTTCTACAAGTGCAAGAAACACAATACCCAGACGACTTGTTTAAATCTCATTCTGGTTACGATATCAGAATAAATAGGATATACATTCTAAAATTACAGAAATATCTTCAATGAATAATTACTTTATTTAACTTGAGTTAAAATGAAAAAGAAATAATATAGTATTTACATATAATCAACGTCAAATCTTTCCGACTCAGTTCTGGCTCCTACCGCACATGACAAAAGGGCTTGGATGCTTCTTTCTTCACCACTACCATAAATATATCCATTTGCCTAAAATTAAAAAACAATGATGCTTTCTCTACGATGAAGCTTTAGCTTATCTTAAAAAAATCAAATAAAGAATTCGCTGTGCTTGAATATGTATTTCTTAGTGCACATTTTAAGAAACACTTTCGACTGCCCAACCACAAGATCGATTCGCATATCTATTTTATAAGAACCTCTAGTGGACATTCGCCTTTTAATTGAGGCATAACAAGAAACATCCAAAAAATTGTATACTCAAGTTCAATAAATTATAGGAACACTTGGTCACCTGAATGGCACAGTAGTAAAAGTAAAGTAGATTGACTCTTTTCAGCAAGCATATTTAAACTAAATAAATCGCCAAGTGAGTGTAAGGTTCAATAAAAACTATCTTGGCAATACATATGAATATCAAATGTAATTAACAACTTAAAAACTTTTGGTAATTATATCTAATTAAAATCCGGAAATAAATTCAGATCTTAAAAACTGTTGGCTACAAAAGACTTCATTGAAATAAGAGTTTTGTTGTTTAAACTATATATAAAGACAAAATAATTGTCCTAAATAAGGAAGACACATTCCATGTGAAATTCCATAACATCATGGTGAAGCTTTTAAAAGTATTCTTTAATCCCCCATAAATGCATGAATTGTTTGGCCAAATGTGTTGATCTACTACAAGACTTCATGTAAGAAATTAAGAAAATATGGAAAAGATTGATTAATTGCCAACCTTTCCCAAACTGTTCGCTACAAAACATTTATAAAATTAGTCAGATATTTTAATACTCAAGATTGAGCCTAAAGTGCTGTTTATAGTTAATAATAATAACAATATGGCTGCTTCAAGACAAGAGCGTTTCATGTGGCGAGAACTTTTTTCAGTTCTCGGCATGCATAGTTCAATATCCGTTTCAGAAACCTTTAGCCCTTAATCTACTCTTCTAATCAACAAGTCCACTAAAAAAGCCTCTATGTGAAGGCAATGAAAAATTACTATATAGAATACATTTCCTGATACATTTATTCTCTTCTATAAAGCAACTTGCAAATTAAAATATTTCTGTTTTATATCCCTGGTGAGTGTCAAAAAAATGTAGAGTGAATCTGTAGGATATTTAATATTTAATAAAGTCTATCCCCATTTACCGCCATTGAACAAGCGAAAATTTGGAAGAATTAAAAGCAATTAACTTAATTTTGGAGTAAAAGTAACTGGAGATGAAGTGAATGAAATAACGACTTTGGGTTATTTTCACCTGTAACCATTCTCATGCGTCAGTATCCAGTGCTTCTAATGATTTGGGAATTTTATGAAAATACAAATTTATAACTTTACAAGTTTTGCAGCCCTACGATCCTCCGAAACGCGTAGAATTTTGTGACTTAGTTTTAACCAAAACATAGGTTAGACAAATCGAAATTTTCGGGTGAAGGAATTTTCAATCGGCGAAATTCTCACTTCTGGGATTGAACTATAAGTGATTTTATAGATGAATTGCCTCTTAATATATATCAAGGTTATGGGTATCAATTGGATGGCGCACCTAAGAGGAGGAACTTCAAATGTTGGGCCCCATTGCAGGTTTCAAAAAGGGCCCTTACATGCATGCACATATAAAAAAAAATAACTAAAAGTTATAACCCCAATATTTTTTATCTAATTTTAATGAACTGTGACTATTTGTTAACATAAGGGTGTTAACAAACAAAAATCTTTTTTGGCTTTTTCGCAACTGAATAAAAATATTTAACTTTAAATTAATTGAAGCAAATATTTAATATAATTACATACCTCAACATGTAGACTAGTCTGTCTACGGAATGTTTCGATACATAATATAAACAATATTATTTAAGCAAGCATAAGAAATTATATCATTTACCTTAAGTTTTTATAGACACATAGTAATTGTACAAATACTTTCATCCTATCGGGACTCATCAGTGCGCCGATCGTAAGAGAAAAACATTAATTTGTACAATTACTATGTGTCTATAAAAACTTAAGGTAAATGATATAATTTCTTATGCTTGCTTAAATAATATTGTTTATATTATGTATCGAAACATTCCGTAGACAGACTAGTCTACATGTTGAGGTATGTAATTATATTAAATATTTGCTTCAATTAATTTAAAGTTAAATATTTTTATTCAGTTGCGAAAAAGCCAAAAAAGATTTTTGTTTGTCAATCTATACGCAACAAATAATCTGAACACATTTAAATATAAGGGTGATATTTACGCGATAAGTGAATTGCATATATTTACCTGTCTTCAGATATAATTTCTACTTTTAGATATCAAAAGACAAATAAGTTCAAAATTTGATCATTTTTAAAGTTTGGAGAATAGCTTAACTTTTATGACTCACTAATGTGTATCTGTTGTTTTTTAATCCGCGATGTGACTAAATCATGTCACACTAGGACCAATTTTAAATTTAAACAACCAATATTAAATCTTATCGTTACAAACCTTAATAAGTTAAAAAAAATGGACAAGGCAGGGTGGGTTTGGGCAAAGGGATTAAACCGAGTTCTACCTTGCTTCAGTGAAAAAACAAAAAAAGAACGACGAAATTAACTAACAACTAACAATAAACTAAGGTAAAAAGATTTAGTTATGGGACTCGAACAACTACATGAAATATTGCAACTTTGTATTGACAATGACGGCCGGAATTTTGAGCATTTGCGAAAGTAGTTTTCAGTAATTTTAAATATATTTGTTGTTAGTTATATATTTATAGGAACACCAAATATGGATTGATTAGGATTTTCCAGTTCTATTCGTTGGCCGTAAAATATACAATGTGACCCGTTTAAAAAAAAGTCACCCTGTATACAATATGACCCATGTTGTCATAAAAACTTGTCATAAAACTAAAAGTATATCTGCTTCTCTAAATTTAGTTAAAAATTGAGCTTGGAGACACTCCATTTTATCTAGCATAGTTTAATTATTCAGTTAATCATATTTTGGTAAAAAAATATAAAAATTGTAAATATCTAAAAAATTGCAAGAGAAAGATATAGGATAATATAAGATATATGGTCCTACATTTAAAACTTCAAAGTTGTTGACTACATCAACTACCATCGAATGTGAAATACCCTGTATCGTCAGCAAACAGCTGTACATTTGCTGTACAGATTTTCATAAACATAGTAATGCCATTTATGTATAGCATAAATAGTGTAGGTTAGAGGTCTTGACACATTTTGAATTCCTGGGGATGTAGAGAACAACATATTTTACTACTTGTGTCCTAACATTTATCAGTTAAATATTCTTTTTTTTAAGCTATTTTATCAGGCAAGTTTTACATGATTACATATTTGTTACATATTTTTTTTACATAAATACTCTGTAATTACTCACTGAATCACTCCAAATCAAGATCATAATCCTGGAATTTATAACATAAAACAATTTTTATAATTAACTGAGGATCTTGCCAGCAGCTGTGTACTTTTTGCTGACGACATGAAGCTCTTTCGTATTGTCGGTAATCAGCATGACTGTTTGGGGCTTCAGCAGGACCTTGATAGGGTTCATGGTTGTTGTATATTAAACAGTCTTCCACTAAATATACAAAAATGTAAGAAAATGACGATCTCTATAATTCATCATGAGCTACACCATAACTACACGCTTGGTAACGTGTTGCTACCTGATTGTGATTCAGTTCGTGGCTTGGGTGTCACAGTTGACAAGCAACTTTCTTTCAGTCAGCATATAGATGAGACTATCCGGTCAGCTCTGAGGTCCTTGGGATTTTTGATAAGGAGTACATCAGAATTCTCACACTTATCTAGTCGCATTGCAATCTACAATTCCCTGGTTAAATCCAGGCTACTTTACGCGGCCATTGTGTGGTTCCCTAACTACAATGTCCATGTTAACAGGCTTGAATGTGTATAACGAAAATTCCTCAAGTTTTGATCAGAATCTACTTTTATTTATTTATTTATTTATTTGAACATTCACCACACGATTACAATATATAAAATGGGTTTCGTCACATACTATAAGTTAATCTAAGTTTTTAAAATTTAAGGACAACAACAAAACTATAATCATTAAGTGTACAGCGTATCAAAGCAGGACACAAACAAATGGTAAATAATATGGTCTTAAGATTAAATAGTATCTAGGGTAAGTATCTTAGTCTCTATAATCCATGAATTCTTTGAAGCTATAAAAGGTCCTTTCATTCAAATATACTAATCGATTTCTACGAAACTGCTTTATGGATCTAGCTTCCTTGATATTGTTGGGCAGTTTGTTGTATATTCTGACACAAGCGTAATGTGGAAATTTCTTATAACGAGATGAGGTGTGTCGAGGAAACGTAAGATAACCACAATGCCTCGTTGGCTAGGTATGATTTTCAGAATTGCTCTTAAACTGGTCTTTGTTTTTGTACACATAGAAGGCACACTTTAATATATAGACAGATGTAATTGTAAGTATTTTAGAATTTTTCATGGTTTCTCTGCAGGTTTCCTGAGGTTTCAGTCCGAAGATCAGTCTAATTATTCTTTTTTGGGAAATGAAAACCCTATTGGCGTTCACTTCTTCATAGATTCCAATTTTTATCTCTCAGAAATACCACTATTTGTGCAAGTCTGCAATTCCTCTATAAATTATGTAACAACATGATTGATACCTCTGAACTGTTGTCTCAACTTTGCTTCTTGGTACCTCAAACGAACACTCGTAGACATCAAATATATATCAACCCCTAGGTCGTACTAACCTTGCAAAAAAGGCGCCTCTGTATAGAGCCTGTTCATATTTAAATTCAGTAAATTTAGTTAATGAAACTGACATGTTTAACTTAAGTCTAAGTAGTGTCAATGCAGCCTGATCTATTTTGTTATTTTATTTATAATACTTGTTATTTCTTTCTTAGTGATTTGATGTGGATCTTGTAGTTATTTATGTGTATCAAATCTAAATTTATCCTCTACTATGTGCTAATTTAATTTATAATTGTCTTTATATTGGGATTGTTCCTGTTGGACAATAAATACTTTTGAATTTGAATAACATTCGTACATATGGAAGTATGGGTCAGCCACCGTTTGACCCCCAGTTTTTTTAAGGAAGGTATATTCATAATGCCTTTAAAATTTAATTTTTAATAAATATATAAATATAAAATAAGTTAAATGTCACCTTGTTCTTCAGCTTTTATAGTTCTTCTTACCGTTTGAATTGCAAGAACTCTGCTCTATTTCCAATTTTGTGTGCTAAACAAATCTTAGATATCTGTTTTGCAAAAATTACCATAGAAATAAATCACTAACATATAAAATCTCATAATGGAAAAATAAGAAATCCCTGTTAAATTTTTATAGTCTATAGTTTATAATTGGAATGTATCTGTTTTGTTCATTGTTAGACCATATGTACAATACTAAATGAAATGTATAGGCTTGTAAGAAGAAATTGTTTTATTTTTAAGTTTTTACTAGTTGGACATTTAAAAAATTAACTCCAATTTTTATTTTGTTTTGCTTATTGCCCTTAGCTGTAATTTTAGTAGGCAAATCTAGAAATAAATTTGATAACTATAATTAACTCATTGTATTTTTTATACAGGTTGTTTCAAAAAACAAGGGCCATCGCTTAATGGCAGATTCCTTGTCCAAAAATAAGGTGAAAAGTTCATATGTACAAGGATCCGCAAATGTGTGGCTTTTGAGAGACACCCTGTATCACACGCATCCTACCTCAATTTCCTACAAATTGATTTAGAAGATTTGCTTCCTCTAAATATGGGAAATAATAATTTGTGGTTCCAACATGACGGAGCATCAGCGCATTTCGCTGGCCCCGTTAGGCAGTTCTTAAATGAGACCTTTGAAAACCATTGGATAGGAAGAGAAGGGCCTATTGCTTGGCCTCCTCGGTCCCCTGATATAAATCCTATAGATTTTTACTCTTGGAGGCATGTAAAGGAGCTTGTTTATAATAATCCTGTTACCTCAAGAGAAGAACTTTGGCAACGCATAGTGGCCGCATTCAAACTTCTTTTGTCAAGACATTGGGATGTGTCAAAAAGAAAGGATTGAGTTTCCAAAAAAGAATATTTAAGCCTGAGGTGGCCATTTCAATTATCTCTTCTAATTTTTTCATTAATTTTTAGCTTGTACTTAATGTTGTAGGAATAATTAAATAATAATTTAAATGTTAGAAATAAATTATTATTACAGATCACATCATATTTTTTAGTTTGTTAATATTGGGAAAATGAAAGCAAAATCACTACCAAGAGGCATTTTTTAATTGAAACTGAAGCAGGTTACCAAGTCTCCTAAATAAGTGGTGACTTCATTTAGCGCCTAAGGGACTTGGTAATTTGCTTCAATGTAAACATTTGCTATTTCTCGAAAACGGTCATCTCTAGCGTTGTTGAGCAGGTATACCTTTTTTGCTAAGAAGAGATGTGGGAATAAAATATATTTATAAATAGTCTCAGAAGTTTGCTGTCAAAAAACTTAAATTATGATTTCTCACCTCAAAAACCAAATTGTGTGCGAAAATATTCTTCCTGAAAAAAGCAAAAAATTGAAAATAAGATTTCAACTGCAACACCCTTTATCTCAAAAACCAAACATTCGCGAACCCACATACATATGAACTTTTTGCCTTGTTTTTGGACAGGAATCTCCCATTAAGCGATGGGCCATGTTTTTTGAAACACCCTGTCACAACTGTATAAAAGCTTTTTAAAATAAACCATACTGTTTGCCATTATCTTCAATTGTATTTAAAATTTAGTTTATTTTTAAGAGTATAAAACTTAATTAACTCTTAGTTCTACGATTTCTTATCTAATCACCAATATAATAGACATACATAAAAATACATTATAAATATATATATATATATATATATATATATATATATATATATATATATATATATATATATATACATTATGTATATATATATATATATATATATATATATATATATATATATATATATATATATATATATATATATAATATATATGCGACAGAATCTGTCGAAGTTTGCAGTCTCAACCGTATTGGCCAGAAACAGGTCATCCATTCACCTTTCACAAAATTTGGAAACAGCAGTTTATACCATTGTAAATATACTAATTGTTATTGTTGTTACGTATTTAATAGTCCAGTATAAATTGATGTAAATTTATTGAATAAAATCTGTATCTAACAAATCATTGTTGTACTCACTACTATTCCAACAAACTACCCCTTACAATAATATCTCATGTCTGACAAGACTGAAAAGAGTCACAGCACTGATCAGACACTAAACCTTTTTTTGTTCTCAACAAATGGCGCGTCGCTTTGTACTAACGGGAAGGGCCGTGGGTAGGTCATAAAGTTGATAATAATTTTCTTTAATTCCGATAAAGCATTTTTGAAGTTATAAGTTAAGGCAAAAATTAATCATTCTTAATGTGCTTGTTATTATTTTTTTCCTTTAATTGTACATATATAAAAAAAAAAACTCAGCTCATGGGGGAACACTGATTCTATCCCTAAATGGAGATTTCATGTCGGTATCTAAATATGATCATTTGTTAGCGGATAGCTCTTTTGAATTCTCTATAGTATATAATCAAAACCTTGATCTTTATGTAATTTGTATTTATAGATCACCAAACTCTGATGTACAATCATTTTTAAATAGCCTGGTAAGTTTGCTAGACAGCCTACCGATTAAAGGTAAAAAAATTCTATGCGGAGACTTTAATATTGACTATGCTACTGTTTGTGCCATCCAGAAATATCTAATTTCTATATTCGACTCTTTCGGTCTTTCAATGCATGTATCCTCGCCAACTAGAATTTCAAAAAACTCTTCTTCTATCATCGATTACATGGCGTCTGATTTTTCTCCATCAGAGGTGCAATCACAGGTCTATAACTCAGGTCTTTCCGATCACGAGGCGGTAATTTCCAGGTTTAGTTTACCTATTAGGCCCTTACCAAGATCTCGCCATCGGGGCAGAATTTTCTCGGCCGCAAATTTCTCAGTATTTCATAATATTTGCTTTAACACCAATTGGAATTTTGAATCTGATAATGTCAACACAAACTTCAGAACTTTTTTAAATAAAACTTTAAGTGCTTTTAACAAGGCCTTCCCGCTTAAGAATGTCAAACCTAAGCGGCATAAACCGTGGACCACGAAAGGAATACGAATTTCTGCTAAAAATATGCGCTCGCTCTCATATATAAAAAAATTCACCGACTCCTTTCTTATTCTCGACTATATCTCTAATTATAGGAGGATCTACACTACTCTTATTAAGTCAGCAAAAAAATTACACTACCGAAAACGTCTAACAAACTCTAATAACGTTTCAAAAGAAACCTGGTCCATCATCAATAACCTCAGAAACAAATCAAACCCTGTGACTCAGAACTTGCCAGGGGCTAATGATCTAAATGATTATTTTATTAATGTAAGCAAAAATGTTACCTCTAGTATCTCGCCAAGTTTGGACCCTCTTTCGTTTCTCCCTCCTTCAAAAAATTTAGCTGATAGCTTTTTCTTAAGTCCCGTTAGCAACACTGAACTATTGAAGGTAATACATAATATTAAAAGTAAATCTTCGTGTAGCACTGATGGCCTATCAATTAGAATATTCCTGAACTTGCCACTCCCAGTCATAGAGGCCCTTACAACATTAATAAATGAGTCCTTTATAAAAGGTGTATTCCCTGATTGCCTTAAAACAGCTATAATTATTCCACTTCATAAAGGCGGCGAAAAAACTAACTCTTGCAATTATCGCCCAATTGCACTACTACCAGTGCTATCAAAAATCATCGAAAGGCTACTGAAGAACCGTCTTATGCCATTTCTCCTGAAACATCAGATAATATCCCCGGAGCAGTTCGGATTTCTACCCAACAAGTGCACCAGTGACGCCATGTTCACGTTGCTTAGAGGCGTCTACTCATCTCTCAATAACAACCACCCAACTGCCTCAGTTTTTTGTGACTATGCGAAAGCCTTTGATTGTGTTAGTCATGAAATTCTGATAAACAAACTACATTTTTATGGAATTCGTGGTACTTCTTTAAATTGGTTCAAATCTTATCTTGGAAAAAGGCAACAACTTGTAAGGGCTAATGGTTCCGATTCTGATTGTAAGTTGATTACAAGTGGAGTTCCTCAAGGTTCAGTCTTGGGACCTATTCTTTTTTTGTTATACATTAATGATATCACGAACCTTAAAATTAATGGAAGAATCTCCCTTTTTGCTGATGACACAAGCATAACATGGAGTGATTTTGATACAACGTCTTTACACTCTAGTATCTCCAAAGACTTGGTTATAATTAAGGCTTGGTCCGATTCCAATATGCTTTGTTTTAACGTCGATAAAACGGTGGCGTTATCTTATAAGGGAACTTTACAACCACTTCAGGTACATAACAGCAATATTGAATATGTAGAGTCGGTTAAATTCCTGGGTTTAAATATAAATAGCAACCTAAAATGGTCTAATCATATTGACACCTTAACTAAAAAACTTTCTACCGCCTGCTTCGCCATTCGATCAGTTTCAAAAGAACTAGACGTTCCTTCTGCCAGACTTACTTATTTCTCTTTATTTGAATCCCACCTCAGCTATGGCCTTCCCTTTTGGGGCTGCTGTACCACCGAGCAATTTCGTAGTATTTTTATGCTTCAAAAGAGAGCCATTCGTTATTTGTTTGGTCTAAATAATAGAGCTCACTGCCAATACTATTTCAAAAAACATGAAATATTAACACTTCCTGCATTATTTATTTTGGAAACGGTATGTTTGCTGAGAAAACATATAAACACCCTCCCAGAAAGGCCACAACATGTATACCCTACCAGAAACTCTAGGCATGATATTTATCTCCCCATTCCTTCCACAGAATTAATAAAAAAATCAATTATTTACAACGCCATAAAACTTTACAACAATCTGCCAGTACATTTAAAATCTATCCCTATGCTTGCACAATTTCGAAAAAACACCAAAGCATACCTCATTGAGAGACCACTTTACAGCGTTAATGATTTTTTTTTTCAGTGAGTAAGTCTCTTTAAATTGTCACTAAACTCGCTTGTTTACTTAAATCTTTTGTGAGTCATGTCCTAACTCATAGCATAGAATTTTGTAAATCATTATATAGGGAAAAGAACTGTCGAACATTCACTTAAAACTTAATTATTTTTGTTAGGTATTGGATTAAAAACAATTTAATTCTTTTTGTATACCACATTCTGCACTAGTTCAATATACCTTCTGTTTAACATCACAATTATTTGTATAACTATAATAACATAGAGTTTAAGGTCGCATAGTTGCAATTTTGATTTCAATGTCATCGAAATTATTCACCTCGTACATGTGTGTTTGTTTACTTTTATAAGGTTATCATGATTCATTTACTGTTTGCAATGTTATGCTATATTCTAACGTGTGTTTTACGATTTGGTAAATTGATAATTTACATTTTAAAAATAAAAGCACTGACTTGTCGAAATTATTTTCGATTAATGTTTTGATATGTCTTATTTTTAGGTATATTTTGCTTTGTCCATAAAATTGTAGAATTTTTCTGCGGCAATAAAGCATACTTTTGTTTGTTTGTTTGTTTGTATATATATATATATATATATATATATATATATATATATATATATATATATATATATATGTATATATATATATATATATATATATATATATATATATATATATATATATATATATATATATATATATATATATATATATATATATATCTTTTTTATAAATATAAGGTCACATTTTTTTCTGTTCCAAATCATAGGTATTTTAAATTATCATTATAAAAACTGTATCAATCTCTATTGATTTGTGTATTTTTTTTACGAAAATACACAAAACTGTATAAAAGCTAGTGTTACCACTTGGTATTGCAAATTATATTTCACTATCATTGACAACCACCATCTTTAACACTCAATTCGATTGCCTAATGAGTAAATGATGATATAAAAAACAACTAACCTTATCAATAGCATTCTTTAACTCCAATAAACTCTTGTCAGAATTAACATCCAAAGGCACAAAAGCCACTAAACTATAATCTTCTATGAGACCTACAATTGCTTTGTTTAATTTCTTGAATTTCTTTGTAAATGGTCCGTCATCAAGAAGTTCCAACAAATATTGCAAATCAAGCACATCTGTGTAGAAGTCTAATCCAAAGTCCAGTTTCGAAGAATTCTTTTTCAGCAAATCGGCCTAAAAAATAAAAGTATAACCATGACTTCACAGGGCTAACACCATGACAAACTACAATCAAAACAGTTTGCCTAAATGTAGAGATTCCTAGATCTACCTACAGCCTTAACCTCACATTTAACAGGAAAAAAAAAATGTTTAAAGGACGTTTGTGACGCAAAATATGGTTTCTACAAGTGTTATAAAAGTGTCCTATATCCAAGAGAACTATTTACATTTAAAGAGTTGTGGTTTTCAAAATATTATTTTTTTTTGTGAAAAAGGTAATGAAAACAGATTTTTTTAAATATTTGTTTTACTTTGTAAGATACAGGGGGATATTGAAAATGTTTATTATTTGATGTAGTTATTTGTAGGTAACACTGACGTTTTTTTTTCAACATTAGTTGAAAGCCTTCTGCTATGATTAATTTATTTATTATTACACACATTTGTACTTTTTTTCGTACTATTTGGCATAGTTTATTCTGCAACCTGAACAGGTTACCTAAATACATAAACAAAAATAGTGTTAGGAAATGTGATATATAACAAAAACAAATATTTAATTCCTAACATTTATAAATTGAATAATAACATCAATCAAACAAAAGAAGATTCAAAAAATAATATAAGAAAATAAATAATTTAACACTTTAAACAAAGAAACAATTTTTATAAACTAATACTAAAATAAAAGTATTTTTTTCATAAAAAAAACACATGGGTTACACACGAATTCCAAAATATTTTTAAATTAACATATGAAACATTGTAACTTTGTAGAATCATTAAAACTAAAAGCAAAGAAAAACAATATGTTTACTGGTCTGATGGGTTGTCACAGACAAAAAAAAGTTAAACAAACCCAACTCCTACGTCCCACCCCGCAGATCTCGCGAGCGAAATCGATCCCTATTCCAAAAAATCAAAAGCCAGTAGCTCCTAAAAAATTAACAGAGAACAACACTAAATCCCAGGATCGCCAACTTAAGGTCAATACAGCCAAATATCAAAACAAATTGGAAAAAAAGGAAAATGGAAATTCTTAAGATCCAGTCTCCCAAAAAAGGAAGTAAAAAATTGATGTCAAGTCAAGACCCGTCCCAGTTAAAGGAAAAACGACAACGTCATGGAACTGCAAGCAGCAAATCGTGACTGGTTTTGGTTGTTTCTTTCAGGGTTGCCATCTCAACATCTCTACAGATAAAAACCTACTTAAAAAACAATGATATTGCAAATTCTATATGCGAAATTATCAAAACCAAACAAAAGAAAAGGTACAGCTCTTTTATGGCTGGTATACCCTTAGATAGTAAAAATATGGTCCTGGATTGCAATTGTAAATATTTAGGTAGTGGTGTCAGTAATTGGCAAATATATGCTGTAGATGCCTTATAATGAATAAATAAATTGTATGGCTCAAAGGTGTATCTGTCAATGAGTTTTTAAACACTAATGTCTCTAAAGAGGCGAAATCAACAGTAAATCCACTAGGCACTAAGGCAAAAGATGCAGCAAACACTGTTAAACTGTTACTTTTTTTTTAAATTTATTTATTACGGGACTTGCCCAATCATATTTTCGTTATACATTACTAAAAAAAATACAAAATATTATAAACAATGTCAAAACAAAACTATATATAATTCAGTAACATTGAACTATCAGTTATTTAAAAAACGTGTATGTATTAAAATAACCATGTCAAGAGACTAAAATACTTAAAAACACTAAACATACACAATGACTGCACTTTTACAAATTAAAAATATTACAACGTCCGTTTTAAACAATACAAAGAAGAATTAAAAATATCTAGCTCAATGCTATTTGCATTGGCCTTCATCCTATTCACACTGGAATTCTGACCATACAAAGTACGATGGCGTTCCAGGGCTAAAGTAGTGGTGCATCTTAACGAGCGAGCAGGAACGTGAATTTCAAACCTCGCAAGCAATTCCGGACTATTTATCACACCAGTTATGACTTTGTAAACAAAGAGTTTGTCAAAATTATTCCTACGGTGTAAGATAAACTGTTGTTTATATACACATCCCGCTTTCCCGGTTCAGCTTTTGTTAAAACTGCGGCCGTTGCGTACGC
The DNA here is from genome assembly GCA_030620095.1 of Kuschelorhynchus macadamiae. Classification (NCBI taxonomy): domain Eukaryota; kingdom Metazoa; phylum Arthropoda; class Insecta; order Coleoptera; family Curculionidae; genus Kuschelorhynchus; species Kuschelorhynchus macadamiae. The sequence continues at coordinate 2,047,132 of JAUTXW010001143.1, forward strand.
TAATTGTTGAAGCTGGTTCTGGTTTTAGGACTGTATAACAAGAAAAGCAATTATCATTAAAATGATTTAATAGATAAAATCATTAATACCTGTTTCTCAATATCAAACATAAACTGAAAGGCTTAGGGGCAATGTAATGGGAAAAGTTGTAGATTGGTAGCGTAATCGACGATAAAAAATGAGGACGCTCAGCTTGATCGTACACACCGGTCGCGCAGTCGTGCAATACTGAATTTTGTTTCTGACAGTTCGAGAGTTCAAGTTCATGAAACAGCTGGGTGCTGTGTTGCCGGTTATAATTCCCTACTGAACAATAAGTTGCACATTTCAGTTAAGAGGGAAATGAATAATAAATTTACCTTTAATATGAATTCGCCTTAACATACGGTGCGACAAAGTAGTTAATCCCATTAGAGTTCGAAGATCTTCATAATTGACATTTTCAAGTCGAATTTTAATTTTAAAAGCTATATATCGTAGGAACTTATTTTGGACGCGCTCAATCCGGTTTACATGTATTGCGAAATATGGACACCAAACACAAACACTACTCTCCAAGTGACTTCTAACTAGGCCAATGTAGAGCATGTTCAGTGCATTCAGATTGTTAAAATCTTGAGTGTGTCTTTTAATAAATCCTAACATTTTAAGAGCCTTATTACAACACAGATCAATATGCTCAACATAAGTCAGTTTTTGGTCAAACAAGACACCTAGATCACGAATTACCTTGACAGAGTCAATTTCATTACCATCAAGAGAGTAAGTGTTCACAGTTGTTGACACGCTCCTGGTAAATTGGATATACTTACACTTTTTAATGTTTAAGCTCATTCTATTTTCCCTACACCATACTTCAAATCTCAGGAGATTATCCTGCAACCACTGTGACGAATCTAGACGGTTTATACGACTAAATATCTTTAAATCGTCAGCATAAAGCAATACTTCGCTGTGCTCAAAACACTTAACTGCATCGTGAATAAACAAATTAAATAACAGTTACATTGTAATGTTTGTTCAGTGAGGAACGAAATCCATCAAGTTAAAGTGGCACTAGTCGAAAATTACTCTGATATGGTGTGCCTAACAGAGGACTTGTTGACTGCAGCTGAGATGAACGCCTTTAGCCCTTAACATTATAAGGCTGCTAGACATGCTGGATTCCAAACACATTTTTATGGTGAAGGCACTGTGATATTTACTTTAATTAAAAACGTTTATATTATTTGTATTTAGAGGACGCCTGGAGGGAGTTATGAGTAGCATTGGCCCGGGACGAGATATTGTGCTAGCAGATGTTGTTATTTGGCACTGGTCAAAGAAAATCTGTCACTTTTCTTGGTCTGTTCGGGACCTATGGTTTCCAATGAAACCAATATATAGATGTTCCTGTCTGGACAATATATTTTTAAATTTTGCATCTGAATCATTTTCAGCAAATACAGTAAATCATCATTCTTCTGTTCATTTGAGTCATATGCTACACGTCATTTTAACTGATAAGGTCATTGTTTCAACGTGGTGATATATGTTTTTAGTTTTTTTTTATATTATGTGCAGTTTAATTTACAATAAAGGTATATATTTCTTTCTTTGGTTGAATAATTTGATTTGGGATTGGTCTTCATAAAATTTTAATTATATGTGCTTATACTTGTTTCCATCGTTTATGCCATTTATTTATTTATTCTTAGAGCTTTGTTAGTAAGTATTTTACTTTACAAAATAAAATATATTTTGATTTTGACTTGACTACTATCAATTCTTTCAAGAATCGGATTCGACTCCATTAAAGTATCTGACGTCTCCCATCACTAGTAAAAATATAAACTAAGTTTTTGACTGAAAATAAACCAAGTTGGAAAAGTCATTTTTTTTTATTAATTTCACAAAAATATGGGCAGTAGTCAAAAAAAATGTTAAAAGGAATTGAAATTCATTGCAATATCTCAAATATTTCTGAGATGCTGTTCTAATCCACCCTTATTTTCTTTCCTCTAAGCCTGCAGTTACACAGATTGATTGTATACGAGTATCCTCAATCATCTACAATTGTCTAAAAATAGAGCAAATTATGTAAACCTTATTCTACACTACTAATTGTAATCAATCATCTCATAGCTTCAATCACACATAATTGAACACAACCAAGCATCACCTACTGGTTTGAAAGTGAAAAATGTTTGTTTTTATTGGGTGCTTAATCATATAAATTTGTTAATTGCTCATTTCTGACATTAATATTTAAAATATTGTGAATGTGAATGTCTAAATCAAATAACATGTTGCTTGTAACTGCTATTTTCATTATTTTATAATATTTTGGCTTTGAAGTTTTAATGCCAATGTCCAAATTGGCGACTATTAAACTGGAAGCACTTGGGGCTATGTGCCAATGCTTTTTAAAGCATGAATTTTTAGTCTACAGCACTTGGTTGTACGCAATTAATCATGATGATTGAAGATGATCCTGTGTGACTGCCACCTAAGACTTTGTTTTTGCGCTTGAGGGCAGGGATCCAGTATAAGGTATATAAAAATTTTGTATTTATTTATTTATCAATCAACGGGCAATCCCCAATTTTACATGGTAAATACAATTTTATTAAAAATAATTTAAACAACCACATTTTTACATTTGAACTGAAATCACAACACAAAAATTGCAACATGAACGATACTACACTATACCATATGACAATGCTATTCGCTAGGTAAATTTGTTTGACTTTACTAAATTAAAAAATCTTATCGCTGGCATAAAAAAATCAAAATTGTCCATCCTAACCGAATTAGCTAGTCTACACAATCTAGGAAGAGGCGAGAAATATCCATAATTTGTGCGATGAAAAGGTACATGGAAGGTTTCATGACTACAGGTCACCCTTGCCGGGATGTGCAGGCCTATGTCCTCAAGGAAGTCGGAACAGTTCAGATTGTAGTTCAATAAATTAAAAATTACTTTAAGATCTTTTTTTACTCTCCTCTCCTCCAAGGTGTCAATACTAAACAGAGTCTCAAGTTCAGAATAAGTTAAGTCAGGATTAAGGTTAAACTTAAATCGTATGTAGAGGAGGAATTTGTGTTGAACTTGTTCAATCCTACTTTTGTGGACTTGGTAATTGGGAGTCCAAATTGAAGGAGCATACTCGAAATGAGGTCGTACAAGGGTGGTGTAGAGAAGCTTAACTGAATTGAGGTTGCAAGTTCTTTATAGGAAACCCAAAAGTTTTAGAGACTTTAATGCAATAACACTAATGTGTTCTGCAAAACTAAGAGTTCTGGTGAGCAATACCCCTAGGTCACGAATGGAGGTAACAAGAGCAAGTTCAGTGAACTCAACAGTATATGAAAAAATTATATCATTTCTAGATCTATTAAACAGCACAAAGTTTGACTTTCCCGCAATAAGTTGCATACCATTCTATACAATACAGCAATACAACCAATCGATCAAGGTCTGATTGCAGTTGGAGACGGTCGACCTCTGATGCTATGGTCTTATAAAATTTCAAATCATTGGCAAAAAGGCAGAATTTTAAATATTTAAAACAAGCACCAATACCATTAACAAAAATGTTAAACAACAAGGGCCCTAAGTGGGACCCCTGAGGAACACCAGAAGAAATTTGTATGGTTGTTGATTTAAAATTATTAAAGCACACTATTGGTGTCCTACCGGACAAGTAACTCTCCACCCAAGCAAGTATAGGTCCATTCATACCGATCCTCTGCAATTTGGATATAAGCAACTTATGGTTGACTTTGTCAAAGGCCTTGAAAAAATCAGTGTAAATTGAATGAACCTGATACCCATCATCCAAGGCCTTCGACAAGTAGTTGGTATAAGCAGAAGATTCAGTTCTGTGGACCTTTTTGTGAGAAAGCCGTACTGTTGGTCAATAATTGAACTAGTTAACAAACTTGACAAGAAATCAGTAACAATGTCCTCAAACACCTTAGGAATAGTACTTAATATGCTGATAGATCTATAATTTTGTATGAGAGATTTGTTTCCTGATTTAAAAATTGGGGCTACAAAGCTGGATTTCCAGATAGTCGGGAATATACCTGTCTTTAATGATAGTTGAAAAATTTGGAAAAGCGGCCGAGATAGAACAAAACTACAATTTTTAAGAAGCATTGGGTGCACACCATCCGTCCCGGGACCCTTGTTTACATCTAAAGAGCTTAATTTATTATAAATACCAGATATGCTTATATCACAGAAGTTTACATTAAGAGTGCTGGTAGATATCACATCAGTTGGTATATCACAGGTTTCAACGTATCAACGCTGGCAAAGTAATCTGCAAAATAATTTGCTATTTCCTGACCATTGGAGCTAGTTAGATTGTTATAAGTAAATTGTTTTTGTAAATCTTTAGACTTAAGTTTGGAATTATAAAAGTTTTTCAGTCTATGGTTAATCATATCACTCTCCACAGTTGAAACATAGTTACAGTATGTGTTTTTTGTTAAATCCTGAGCCTACTAAATTCTTGGTAGCTATCACCAGAAGGTCGTTTTCTGTATTCTTTATGAGCAATTTTTTTGAGAAAAATTGTATGCTTTAATTCTGATGAGAACCACCTTGGAAACTTCCTAGAACTTATTCGCTTAATGGGTACATAACACTCAATTCCTACATTCATGACACTGTAAAAAATATCCACCATAGCGTCAAGTGATTTATTTCTAAATTGGTCATCCCAGTCAACATACCCAAACAGCTCGTTAATCGATCGATAGTCTGCGGTCTTAAAACACCTATAAAAACCATCTGCATATTCTTGAGAGTTATTATTGTGATCCCTTGAATGTATTTGAACCTGCAGAGGAGGGTGATATCCATCCTGTGGGACAAGTCCTTCATCAGCCAATGATACCATCGTGTGGGGATCAAGAGAAAACACAAGATCCAACAGTGACCCCTGTGCATTTGTCAAACTGTTTGACTTTTAGAAGTTGTGAAATTCACAGATACTGGACATTACTTCCATACTGATTATGTTGCCAGGCACAGTGTGGAAGGTTGAAGTCGCCCAAAAGATGAATTTGAGATTTTGGTTTACCCTCAAGCCATACATTAATATTCTGTGCAAAAAACAACCCATATTTATCTGAGCTACTATTTGGAGGAAGATACACAGCTACTAGTACTACAGTACTATTTCCAGTACCCACTTGCACCCATACCTGTGGTTTTTTCAGATGGAATAAGTTTGCTTGGAATGTCTTGGCGAACAGCAATCAAGACTCCACCTCCCCTGCTGTAGGGAGTAGCGGAAGATGATCTGTCTTCATGGTAAATGATGTAGTTCGAGAAGAATAATTCATTATCATGAAAATCACTGGTCAGCCAAGTTTCAGTTAATATGATGACTGGGAACTCACAATTAGGTGCTGTTGCAAAAGCTGATCCAACTTAGTGCTTAGTCCACGTACGTTTTGATATAGGATACACATTTCCATTTTTGAGTTGGCAGGATTTAGTTTTTTGGCACGAGGGTTGGTTTTCTTCTCCATTTTTGATTCGAGCCTTTTGTTCATCCCTAATCTTTTTCTCCTGGGCCTGCTGATTGCGAGTTAAGTCCGGGGCAATGTAAACATTTTTGCCCTTTAGCCTTGATCTTCCCCTCAGAACCTCACTAACCTTATGTTGTGAATCCAGGGTAACTTTCAAAACCCTTCTGCCTATTTGTTAGGTTTACTAACTCTGCGTAACTGAGCAATATTAAGTCTTTTCTAAGGTACAATGCTCTGTAGCAACTCCACCACTGATTCATGTTCGTTTCCCTCTGAAGACAAGTTAAATATTGTTATATTTGCGCAATGCCTGTTCCGTTCAGCTATTTCATGAATCATGGAATCTTCTACTGGAAGCAGGGGCTGCACAACACTGGAAGGGTTAGATGACTTTAAAACCTCGACTTCAACTTTCAAATTACTCACAGCTTTCAGGAGTTTGGGAATCTGGAGATAACCATTATTACAGTCGTCACAGAAAAATTTTAGTGATTGTTTTCCTTTTAATTAAATAACTTTAATTTCTGAAGTTGATAATCCAGAGTATTTAGTACTTTTGTGCAAGAGTCGCGAACAACTATCACAGGGGATGAGAACAGTGACATCAGCCTTAAAAACGCATTTTATGCATTTATGCATGTTGAAAATTGGAGGGCTCTTAAAGGTCAAAGTATGACAGGCTTTCCAAATGCAATTTTTATAGAAAATTCCTTGAATTCGGCGTCTTCCACAAGCACACATGTACAAAACTATATTACACTCACAATGAGACAGTTTTCAACAAAAGGTTATTACTAGAATCGAACAAAACTTAAAAATTAATAGGACAATCAAAATGCAATGTTGTTGTTCTAACCATACTAACAAAATAACTAACATGAATTAGAACCAAGTATACTAACCTTACTTAAGACATTAACATGTGGAAGAGCCACCTGCATCATGGTAGATAGAGACAGTAAAAGGGTAGATATAAATTTGGAAGGATCTGAGCAATAGTGGGAATCTACAAAGTGAACTGCACATAAATGGTAGCTGAGCTTCTCAAGCTTGGCAAATATTTTCTTAATAGATTCATGATGAGTGTACAGCTCTACTTGTCCTGGCATGTCAAAAATCAGGTAGCTATCTTTGATTTGGACTAGTTGGTTTAGTAACCAATCAAAATTTTCCTCCAGGTATTCCATGCAATACATGAGAGCCCCATTTGGTCCTATATGATATTAAGTTTAACAATGATTTATTTTTACTATCTACTGAAGTGACAACATAATATTAAATATTTAAAATAAAATGTTGAAAATTCCTAAAAATATTTAACAAAAATCCTAAAAGAATATTATAAATATGATTTTAATACATATAAGCAAAACCTGAGGCAAAAACCAAAGCTTGGAAATATACTATAATTTTTTTAGAAATTACCTTAAATACGGAACAAAGAAACTTACAAAATGAACTAAAGGAGATAAATTCATATTACACTTTCTAACTAAATGGAGTAATTAAAAATCTTAATTTAGTAACTAACAGTAACTTATTAAGTAGATTATTATTATTTTTATTAGAAACATAGATTTGGTAGAAACTAATGTTTTTAAACATATTTCTAGAGAGCCATAGCATCTGGCACCTCATCCTCTCTGGAAACATTGCTCATCAGTCAACCTATCAAAACATAAAAGTTGTATGTACCTAAATTAAAAGACTGCATAACATCATCTACGGTTACTAGTTGCATTATATCAACTTTGGGCTTATAGATCATATTGTCATTTGCAGGATCCAAATTAATGATTTCAACCTTTCTGTTCAGTTTTTCTTTATAAAATTCGTAAACCTTTCCACAGTATGTAGTTTTGCCGCTACCTGGGGGGCCTATTATAACTTGCCCAAAATAGCTTGCAGCTAGTTTTGTTTTTTTCATCAAAGCCATATTTATTTTTACTTCTTTAAGTCCAATCTATAAAAGGTATAAATAGGTTTAAATACATCATATTAGCTGAACCTGTGCACTTCATGTTAAATACATACAAATCGAAGTGGAAAAATGAATACTGTTTTAATTGTTTTTAATGAAACAAGTTGAATTGTTAAAATATAATATATATTTTTTTGTGATCTGATTGGAAAATATTCAGGTGTTTAGTTATCTATCTAAAGAGTTTAAAATAATTAACACTTTATTGGCAATTAATATATAAGACCGAGAACAAGACATTTAATACAAATTTCCATTAAGCATACAAATAATCAACAAATTTGATGGCACAAAGCCAGTTTTGACTTACTTATTTTGATTACACTCCACCAATTTGCTGGAAGCTGGAACTACAATTATTTTTATTATTAATAGATTCAACAATCAGCTTTAAATGATCCACTTTATAATTTTTCAATGTAAGGCTAAACAGCAATGGTTTCTTGATAATTAGCTGGTCAGCAACGTATCTAATAGCTGCTTCAATCTCAATATTGTCTCCTCCAAGTAGAGTACGTATATTAAACACTAAATCATTACCTATTACCCCGTTTTCAACTTGTTCGGCTTCTACAAAGTACAAGTTACCAATTTTACCGAACTGGGTGATAATGTAAGTAATATTATTTTGAAAGTGGCAAATAACAAATTCTGTATGGTGATTATCTATTATAACTGCAAAATTCTCGATACGTAAAGGAACTTCCTTGTTTATGTTTAGGGAATTAATGGTATCGGCTAACTCCATTGCACATTTTTATTCATTTCAAAAGCGTAATTTAAATTATTTTAAATTTTAAACTACAAAATGTAAATGAACATAAATAAAATTAACTGTAGAGGTTATGTTATTTAAATTATTTCTTTCTACTTTTGTGCTAATCTCCTTGTGTTCCTTAATAGTACGATCTGCCAGATTTCTATCCGCCCGAGGCTTATTCAGAGCTGAAGCGACTTTCCCAAATGATTTACGCTTTATTCCAGTTTGGAGACGTTATCGACGAGATGTGCGGATGGCAAGTTCTAAACTCTCGGTACACTTCGATTATTCCAAACCTTTTTCAATATATTAAATTAACTTTTAAATCTTTCAAGCTTATTCCTACTACTCACTTATTGACCATTACGTTAACATTCTATGTAGAACCGGACAGACATACAGGACAGAATGCAGAAATAACTAGGCCTCATACGCTCGCAGCGTATGCTCCTTTTCTAACAAGGTCGTTGGTCTCCACTTAGAGCGCTTAAGTTTCACGCATCCCCCTGAAACAAAGCAGCAAAACCGAACACGTGGAACTAATTATGTTAAAAACACAGGTCTGTCTTCCACGAGGCGGTTCAACCAGGGGGGTTGGGTTCTTTTGAAGGATGATTTACCAGCGTATTATTGTGCAGGCAAATGTTCACTTTCTCCGATCATCGCAAATTTTAATGAAATTTGGTACGCAGGACAGGTAGAATTTCGAGTACTGATCACGAAATTGCAGTGAAGTCAATTTTTGGTAATTACAATTATTTTCCAATTTATAAGGTTATATTACCCAAAAATCACATCAGTAAAATTGTACTTGTTACCAAACGATATGGGTTCAGAAATTTGAAAATATCTCCTCAAATACCTTTAGGGGTGGTAAAAACAGTCATAAATCTAAAAATAGAATAAAGTTCACGCATCCTACCCAACTTTTGTTTTAATATATAAATTTCTCATGGCATACCGCATTTTGTTTACCAAATAAAGGCAATTATAATAAAAATAATAAATAAGTGAGTGGTGTCAAATATGACATTGGAGTACATGCTTTTTTCGGTATATACATGGGATTCGGAAGTAGTTTAAACTTTATTTTTTTATATTATACAGGATATCGGTTACCTATATGAAGTTAAATGTTATTTTAGTATGTTTTGTGGTTTCTTTTCCTATTTTAATATACTAGTTGTAAGCATCAGAAGGGCACTTTTGGCAGAACGTTATTTCAAAAAATTCCCATTGGCATGCAGTCTACAATTTTTAATGTTACGTAAGAGGGAGATTAAGGTAAGATAAGCACTTTTCGAACTGAGAATGATAACTAAAGAAGGTAACACACTAACGGAATATAAAGCTTTTCCTCAACCTTATCTGTTGAAAGTAAAAAAACAGACTCAACATTTGATTTGGATTTTGCATTATTGTAATATTTTTATTTTGTTTTCATGGGAGCTTTATTCAAAATCCGTGCAAAATATATTACTCGTGCATTTTCTATGACTGTGAACATTAAAAAGATACATTCACATCACATTGTTGACGCCTTCGTCAATGAAGCTTTGGAAATGCATCAAGTGGCATCTACACAATGTTTACCCAAAGTTCTACTACGAATAATTTCCACTTTTGCATGTATAAACTGTCACAACATTTATTTTAGTTGTAAATTTTTTTTATTTACACTCCTGGTTTCTCCATTTACGTACAACGAAATATCCGGGTTGCGACTCTACTAAATATAAACTGCTACAACACACAGACTTCCAATTGTATTGGCGCGTTTTCTTTACGTCAAGGTTTACCAATCCTAACCTAACCTAATCCGCATTTTTTATTTATCATTTCTTAAAAAAATAAAAAAAAATCATTCGCCTGAATAGGGATTCGGTCACACATGCTTTGGATCTACAGCTACAATCCACATTCATTTATTTCAACATTTCAGTACGCAAGTAATTTGCAGGGTGTTTCAAAACAAACATGTTCCAAACTAATCTATACTCTATGTATGAAGGCATGAACTATGAATGAAATCGTTCTTTAACAAAACCTAAAAAAAAATGTCAGTAACGTACCATTTTTTTCTTCAAGGATATGCAATGCAAATCCCGTACGTACAGCATTGGTAGAAATTAAAAAAATGTTGTACACCAGAAAATGTGTCTTAATGCGTAGAAGATGTGTACCAAATTTCACGAAGATATCTAGAATATGTCAAATATTAAAAACAGATTTTTTTTTCTGAAAAGTTTAACATCCTGTATCACAAGAGTTATGAGGTTTAGGACAGATATTCATATGAAGTTTTTTCTTAAAATAATTCTCAAGAATCATCCTTAAATTTTTTGCATTTGTAAAGTTGCACTTACAGGAATTACAGAAGCAAATCAGGATTCCTGACGCCTATACTTTTAAGTATTTATTCAGGAACTTCTTATTACTGGACAATTCAGACGAATCACAGGCGGTGGTGGTGACCCGAACGAGAAAGAGCTGTTACAACAAGATTGCAAGAAAGTAACAGAGGACAAAAACAGTTGAAAAACACTGTTTTAGAAATATAGAAGCTATATTTGGGAATATTATGTGATACTGTTCGCCTCAGTGTGGAATGCAGCGAAATTGTGAGCAGTGTTCGTCTCTTAAAACATCAGGAGGTAATAGGGAAAAAACACTGCACTTTTGAAAAGCAAAATTGAAGAAATCATTCCTGATGTGTGTAAAATGTATCTAACATGATACGGTGCGTCATATATAGGTATATACAAGTCATATAAATGTTTTAAATAGAGGCAGCGTATATATGCTCTGTGTCAACCCTGCAAACACGTGTAATAACAACGATTTAACAAGGCATGCAGTCGTGGGTTACAGGCAAAACTTTGTCACATGTCAGTGTCAGTAAGTAAGAGTAAGAAACTGTCGTACTGTGTATTTCTGTCAGGAAAGTCAGTGTTTCTCAATAATCCCCTACCATTGAACAAAATGTGCAACGGGCGGAGCTTGTTCGTTGTTAATCCGAGTGTTTAGTAACGTTTTGGAAGAGTAATTATTACGAGAATGGGAAATTCGATGAGCGAATGGGCGTTGTAGAATTAAGGGGAGTGATCTAGAAATAAGGATAGTCATTTGTCAAGCGATCCGTGTTTGATATGAATCTCTGGGCCGTAAAACTTTGATGCAGACTTTTTAATTAAATCGGCAATTGTTTCCACGCCCTTCATGGCCTGCAAGTCAGTTATGTAGCGCTCAAGCACGTAGCCAGAACAGGATCGTTCCTGGCTACGTGCCTGCGGTCGAAGAATTTGATTCTGGAACCAGTGGAACCTCTGAAGTAGGAGTCGTTGTGACACCAGCCCTAATGTGTTTAGCTGTTGAAAGTTTATTTTCAACTTGTATTTGAAAATTACAATTCTTTAGATAAGAGACAACAAGGGAGACAAGATAAAGAGGAAATTCTAAAATCGCGTACAGTTTATAAAACAGTCCGGCGTGCCAAACAGTGTCAGAAGCTCTCTCCATGTCGAGGAATAAGATGACAGTATGAAGCTGTGTGATAAATCCGCAGAAGATATCCGAAGCCAATTTCGCGCCGAGCAGAGTGGTATTATGCCTAGGCCTAAAACCAAATTGTTCGGCAGGAATGGCAGACAATCTCTCCTCCGCGATGTTAAGCGGATCCAAAGATAATAATCCTACCGTGAGCTAGAAATGCCACACTGAATGATTCACAAAACTTGTTTATAGCGAGCTCATTCATATCATATTGAAATCATGTATTTGGACGGCGTGTTTGTGTTGTAACAATTTATTATTTAGTAAAATCACGCCCGGGTTCAACCACTAGACTTATATAATTAAAACAAACTAATAAAATTAAACTACGTATTTCTCTTTAAGTAATTTAATTACGTTAAAATTTTATTTTGGAAACATTAGAATTTTTCAAAGTTGAGGTCTCCTAATTTTTGTTACACAATGGCACAAGAATTACATCTTGAAGTATTTGTCGATTGTGAGGCAGTAATTTATAAACCTAAAATAAGGAAAATATTAAATAACACTCTAAATTATAGATGTATTCACAATTCAGAACCGGGGAGACTGATTTGTCTAGCCCAAGACTTGAATAACGAAAACATTGCTTGGTATTCTTGGTAACTAGTTCCATACAGGTCGTCATATTTTTTGAGCACCCATGCACATATACAATTTAAATAAAAATGTAAGTTTTTTTGCAGGAACGTATTCAATTAATTTAAACGTTTTTTTTTTAAATGTAATATATGGTGCTATTATTAACGAATATAGAGAGCCTATTGCCATGCAGCGGGCAACTATGCAACAAGCACCTCAGAATATGAGAAAAATTTTACCAAATAATACCTCACTTAAGATAGAGTATAGCTAGAAAATTTTCGATAAAGACATGAGATGGGATGACCTGTCCCAGATTTTCTTCATTTAAACATGCAGTGTTTAAAGTTTGTTACTATTGACATATACCAGTTAAAGTATGGCAGTAATACAATTCAAGGGGATTGCCGTATGTATATAAGTCTTATATTTTTCTGTGGCCTGGTGCAAGAACATTAGGGGACTTGTACACATGTCGCTTCAGATCAATGGTATTCTGGATATAGTAATGAAAATTATGATGTACGAATTACTGCTTAGAAGATATTTAATTAGATAAACAAACATATACTATTATTAAAAAAAATCGGTAAATTTACTTTATTCAGAACCCTCGTTATGAATATTTCCTTTTATTAGGAATAGTGAACTGTGGCCCAATTTAGTTCGAAACATAGTTATCTAGTATCTAGTAAAACATATATACATATATATATATATATATATATATATATATATATATATATATATATTCATATATATACTATGTTTTCTGGCATTTATATTGGAAAACGTTTTGTTCTACCATATTGGATTCTTACCAGTTTCTACCTATACCACACTTGATTTATGGATATAATATAAAATAAATTGAATAAGTAGTTTTTACATTTGACTCATTCCGCCATTTATCTTCCGTCAGGTTGAATTTGTTCCAGTTTATCCCTATATGACATTTAATCTGGAGATCCCGCAAGGAAATCTATCAAAAACTGCATAATTAATTACAGGGAGGCTTAAGTTTTTTGTCTAACCAGGTAGGTATCTAAAAAGTAATTTTCAAGTAACACATAATTCTAATGTCTCGGATATTCCATGTTAAAAAAGTTGAAGTTTTATTTTTAAGAATAGATAAAGCTAATTTTTCTATTCTTAGCTGACCCTGCATAATAAACTTAACATTTGAAACCGCTAAATTAATTTTTTGTGCATCAATTTACCAAGAATAAAATTTAAGAAATCAACAAAGTATTTTTATTGTTACTATATACTCGAAATATCTGTACTATTTAAAATAAAGACCTTTTTCAATATTAATATTACAGCATTTTTAATTATTAAATCTTAACTTATACTTACAGCAAAAAAAATTAATAAAAAATAACTGCAACCTCAGGGATGGTGGAGGGTTGACGTAGGGGCTTGAAAAATGGTAAAAATGGTATTTTTGCAATTTCCAGCAAAAATTGTTGTCCCATAAAAAATATCCTATAAAAAAGTTGTAAATCCTGCAAACTTTTGCAGAAATCACTTTTAAACCCGCCTTTTCAAATTTCCAAGAAAAATGCAAAAGTTCATTCGACTTTTTTTTCGTTTTTACTTCCCTCATAAAAGGGAAGTCTGTCTGTCTGTCGGTCTGTTTGTTCGCGGCATAACTAAAAAACTACTTACCCCTTCATCAAATTTTTGTCAAAAATTATGACCTGGCAAAACAAAATGGTGGCCTAGTGAAATGTTAAAAAAATTATTACTAAGAAAGTGCTTATCCAATTTATCTCAAATATTGCACAAAAATCAAGAATTATGTAGGAATCAACTGGTAAAATTTTAGTACCAATCCAAGATGGCGGAACAAAATGGCGGCTTAATTAAATATTTAAAAATTCAGCCTGAAAAAACTACTTAATGATTTGATTTCAAAATGTACGCCATAACTAATTGTAGTATAGAGATGAACTGGTAATGGTGTGGTACTAATTCAAGATGGCGGCCAAATAAAATTGTGTAATCTGAAAAAATCACCCTCTTAGGTTTTACATATCTTCGCGTTTTAGCGTCCCTAGATGTCAAAAAATATGTTGTGCTGTGTGGATGCCCGGCAGCCTTGCTTATAAATAGACAAGGCCGGCAGCTCCCAGGATCAGGTTCTCCATGTTCGGTAGGGATATTCTGCTGCCCGAGGACTTGAAGAATACCTCCCCAAATGCAATGATAAGACTCATTGAGGCTTTAGAGCTGCTTGGGGAAGTGTAAATGTAGGTGTGGCTTACAATAGACCACAGAGTCGCAGTGATCCACTCACTTTTAACCTAACCTAACCTATACGATATTTATGCCTACCAAACATAGTTTCAAAATCTACTCTAACTCTTTGCTATTATGTAACTTTGATATTTATTTTTAAATCACTCCTCGTAATATTTTGGTGATTCCATTTTATTACAGCCACAAATATACTATACAATAGTATAATTAATTTGTGTTACAGCAATGCCTACCTAATGTTTTCTCACAGTGCAACTTTATTTTAACAAAAAAGTATAGAGGGTTTTTGTTATTTCTTTGTTTTATTACATTTTGGTTGCCCCCGAATATTGCGAAAACATATTTTGTAATACCCAGATAAATAATATTTGCAGGTTTACTTTACTGTAACCCAGAAATAATATTCTATTTATTTTGTTTTCAATAATATCACAGGTTTAATGAATTATGAAAATAAACTACATCCTAGTATTAAAATTGCAAGCACTTTATTAACCGGGATAACTTTTCCATAAGCCAAGGAGTCCTTTCAAAGACGAACACAAAGGACTCTCCCACTCAATATCGGCAAAATCTTGTTTTACTGATGTAATTGATGGTATCTAGTAGAGGGGATTGGGGGGTTAGTCTCGCTCCCCCCACCACTTTTTTCATTGGTCTCCCACTTCCCGCGCCTGTCCCTGCCACGCCTACTTGATTCTGCTTGATTCTGATTGGTCTTCCCCACTCTTACGTGTGCATCCGGAGGGAGATGTTTTATTTAAGCGCTAGCAGCCAACCTAACAGATCAATTTATTTTCATCTCTTAAATTTAGTCAGATGGGTTCGTTGAATACAGTACCTACCGAAGATATTATTGAACGTGTTGGTGAAGTTATTTGTTTAGCACTAACGGCGCCATTGTGGGACATTCCGGTGGGTGATCTAAAATATATTCCTCTTAATTACTTAAGAAGATTTGTAGAGTCAGTGGAGTTGTTACAAATTTGGGAAAAGCTACCAGAACGCTATAGACGTGACAAGAAATTACAGTTAAATTTACCGTGTTATACTCATCATAACCAAGAGGGTGACTGTATAGATGGACCACCGCGATCTATAAAAAGGTGTTGTGGTCATGTGCAAGTTAGTGAAAGCTGTTAAAAAGTTAAGTAAAGAATTCTACTTGTTATCATTTTCTTATTGTCAGGATTCTATGCAAAGCAGACCACAATGGTGTCATTATTACGAGAAACTATCGAATGAGTATGCGAGTGCTGCATCTGCATGTGACAAATATTGTGAAACATTAGATTTAATACAACTTATTCATGACATAAGGGGATTGGGATTTGGTTATCATCTTCTTAAATTGAAAAAATATATTGAAGATCCCGTTCTAGTGAAAGACATTTTAAAAGAGGAAGAACTTTTAGTGTAATCATGGAGGAAGTTGTTAGAGAAATGTATGAAGAATTCATAATGTCTAAAGCTTGCTCTGAGTTTTTTGCGTTTGACGGACAAAGCAGTGAAGCTCAAACATTACTGTTTATTTGCACTATATTAAAAGTAAAAATGAAAGAAAATTTATACATGATTTAAAACAATTAGAGTTAAGCG
Organism: Kuschelorhynchus macadamiae; assembly: GCA_030620095.1. Classification (NCBI taxonomy): domain Eukaryota; kingdom Metazoa; phylum Arthropoda; class Insecta; order Coleoptera; family Curculionidae; genus Kuschelorhynchus; species Kuschelorhynchus macadamiae. The sequence continues at coordinate 2,063,403 of JAUTXW010001143.1, forward strand.
AACATATATTATGTATAAAGGAATATTTAACCAATAAAACAAATATATTTTAAAACGAATCGTTTTATTTCATAAAAAAATAGTTATACAAATGAAAAACATTTGCTAATGCACAAAAACATGGATTTTTCTGATGATAAAAGCAGCATGGTTCCAATTTCTGTAAAGCTGGCTGTTCATCAAATTCAATAACTGGTTTTTGAGAATATTTTCTGACAAACTCCGCCTTTTTTTCACCCTTAACATAGATAAAGTCGACTTTTTCGGTTAAATTTCTGATACCATCTCGACATCTATGATAAGGAGTAAATCCTTCATCCCAATCGATACAATGATGATTGTTCATTAGCCAAATAGCGTTGCTGTATAGTTTTGATGGTAAATGATTCATAGGAAAGGGCGCTTTAAATATGTGGTGACTGATTTTAAACCCATCGTATGCTGCCAATTCTTTAACAATTAACTTATTGTTCTCCACTTTAAACCCTTGTATATCTACAATTACTTTCATATCTTTAAATAGTGAAATTTTTTTACCATTTCAAATTTTAATTGGTATTCTTCTATCTGTTTCTTTAACTCTTGTAATTTGTGTTGAAAAATGATTAACCGATGCATATAATCCATAATGAAAGAAATTTCTTTGGGTCATGCTATAAATATTAAAACTGACGCATGCGTATTAAAGTTGTTTAACTATTTTTGTTAGAGGATTATAGCTAAATATTTTATCGTGGAGGATGAGACAATAAACAGAGGTATTTTTTTGAATATTTTCATTTGTTTCAAATTCAACTCTTATAACTACAGAACCATTTGAAGCGATTCCTTCTGATGAGAGCAATCAATGTGTGAAATAGGCGAAGTTGTCTTAAATTTTTCAGGCGCAAAAATTGGTTCACTTGTCAAGTAAGAATTTCTAAAATTGGCAAACATTTCATATAGAGCAGAAAATTTGTTTTCTTTAAAATTTAAATATAAATCGTGATATGGATATTTCTCAGAATTTAAAAAAATTCTTGTTTGTTAGGTCAACGTTATCAAATTGACTCATGTCCTTTTTTAATTTTCCTTTTCGATCTACTTGGAAGGCAATAACAGCATGACGGGGCGTCTCCAGTTTACTAGTTGTTTTTACCGGCCAAGTATGACGCGTTGCTTCAGGTAATTCGGAATATTCAACACATTCCCAGCTTCGAAATCCTAACAATATTTCCTTGTTTGTTTCTAATATTTTCGTTAAGGCAAGTTGTTGAGGAATATCTACCTCGATATGTGGCACTTTCCAATACAATTTTTCAATCGTGACTTTTGGAGTAGGAAGTTCTAATGTTTTGGGTTCCGTATCATCTATAAAGAGCACAGCATCTAAATCATTACTTGCTCTGATGAGTACTAATTCTTGCTTCATATTTAAAATAATTTTTTTATAATCCTCGAAGAATCCAAGTAGCATCTTTAGGGGTATCGATACATTAAATTTACCTTTATTATCTACCAAAATTCTGTCTGCTTCATTTCTGTTGGGAAACCACCCAGCATTGTGAAGCTTTACGCTTTCATTGTTATTAAAAGATAAATATCCTTTGAGTGTTGATGTTAAACCAACATTTCTTACAGAGTCTACAGTTACTCCATTTAATTCATAACGTATTTCTCGAAACAAAAATGCAATACCATTGTTGACAAATCTTAATTTTTCTGTATATTTTCCTTCTTGATTAGCGAGATTTCCTTCTATATATAGAATACTTTCTGAAGGTAATGTGAATGTGTCTAATTCTTGAATTGGAATACGTATTTCATCATTATAATCAAATTTTGAAGAAATGAATGGTTGATAGGTATGTAATTCGGAGCCAATTACAGAGTTGTCAACATATAGACTTTCATTAACGTTTAAAATATCCATTATTTAAAACTTTAAAACCCAACGATTTCAGAAACTGATGGTTTTTTGTTGTTAACCGTTTGATGTTTTTGGAACTACTAACTTTGTGGTTAAGTTTTTCTTTTTTATAAAATTTACTTACGGTAATAGGTTCAAATTTAGATACAAATGGTCTATTATATCTAATAACCATTGTTGTTAGTTTTTAAATGTAATCTTAGGGTAATGGTTTCGTTTCTGAAATTTATAAGGTGACCGTCTTGATCAATTATTTTTACAGTAATGTTGTTGATTGTTTGAACGCTAATTGGAAAGTATAATATAGGTAATGGTGATTCCACTATTTTATACCCTGGTGGTACCGTTGGAAAAAATTGGTGAATTATGTGAACTGGTTTGCCATTGTTAAATGAACCTACACAAATGTTACAATCAATACAAATAGCATTAACCTTGGAAATATTTACAACATTGTCAGATTCACTCCATTCATGAGGCTTAATTTTCCGTTTATTAAAACCTAAAAGGTTTCCTATTGAATCATCTTTTGTGAAATCAATTTCTTTACTGCATTTAATACTGCATTTTAGGGTATTGAGATTTGTCGGTAATCTAAACGAAGAGGGTTCTATAGTAAAAATTTCATGCAGTTTGTTATTTATCAATGTACTTAAGTCTTTTATGTCATAAGTTCCATGCGGAATAACAATCACTTTACCATCTACGTAAATTTTATTGTTTCCATCCTCTATATTAGGGATACTCATAAATGACTCAAAATCAGCTAAACCCAATAAATATTGCTTGTCGTCATCCAAATAGATGGGAGGATTAAAATCAGATGATAAAATAGAAGAATTCCCTGTAAGCGTAAATGTTGTAGACATTCTGTTAATTTTTAAGAAATGCCGTAATAATTTATTTCATGTGCTTATATAGAAAACTAAGAGCTAGCTGTCCACAATTATAGTTATTAAATTTTTGTTTCACCTCATAGGTGTAATATATATTTACACCCTTACTTGTATTAAAATATTGGATCAACTCAAGAGGTGGTTTGAGATTACCATAACTATCAAAATACACGACATCTTTTTGGTTTTTTATTTAAGCTACCCAATGAGAACCATCATTTTTTTTCACTATCCAAATTAACAATACCAGTTTCTTTTTGTCTAATTTTTCGCGGGAGATTATCACGCATAAAAACACCTCTAAAGTTAGGTATCTCTAAAATGTTAGCATATTTTATTATATCAATATTTGTTAAAGCTCTTTGCGGAAACTTTATTTGAGCTTTTTTTTAATGTTTTTTTTACGGAGCCCCCTTTTTAGGGCTTAATGAACAATCCTTTTCCTCTTCTATATGGCTTTACAAATAGACCTTTTTCGGCTGCAACGTTTTCCATGGTTTTGTTATGACGTTGAGTTTCTTCAAGCAATTGTCTTGATGCTTTTACATCATTAACAGCTTTAGCAATTCCGGCTGCACCACCTCCCAATGCACCGAGGGCACCCAAAATTGGAAGCAAAAGAGGTAAAAATCCAACAATTTTTTTTGGAGTTTTTATAACGCGTTTTTTTATCCTGAGTTTTCGTTTGGATGTCTTAACACCCATACTAAACTTTTTTTTTTCTTTTCATAATACCTGTAACCATCAAAGCTGCAGTTTTTTCACCCAGCGATGAATCCTTAGCCTTTACTCTTTGCCAAGCCTTATCTGCTAAAATCTTATCTGCTTCGTGTCTGTTTGATAAATTGTTAGATTGCGAGTACGCTATGTCATGATCTTTACAAGCATCGTCTAAAGGATTTATGCCACTATCCCAGGAATGTGTAGTTCAACAGGTAGACTATTAATAAGTTTATTTACTAAACCCGTACCTTTCTTCTTGCTCTTCTTATTGGATGTAATCGAGTAAGGGTTGTGTATGATCATTTTATAGTTTTTGTAAACTGAGTCGATAGAGCTGCTCGTAGTAGTAAATAGTAAAACGGGCAGCAAATTGACATGGCTGTTTTTTTTTTATAAATACATATTATTTAGAATGTTATGTCAGTTATTGCTAACGATGTGGATTGAAAAGCAAGCTTTTTCTTTACCTATTAAAAACCATGATGAAAAAATCTTAAACAAACCATTTAGAAAACATGGCGATCTCTTTGGTGGTGAATCAAAGAGATGTCTTGTTGTAGGAGCATCAGGGATTGGCAAAACGAACTCCATTCTCACATTACTTGAACATCCAAACGGAATAAGATTCGAAAATATTTATTTATACTCAAAATCGTTACATCAACCCAAGTATGAGTATTTAAGAAATTTGCTAAAACCTATTAAAGAGATTGGTTATTTTGAATATGACAATGATGAAAATATTATATCCCCTCACGATATTAAACCAAATTCAGTTATTATATTTGATGACATTCCATGTCAGAATCAAACTGTTATAAGGGACTATTTTACATTTGGGAGACATAAAAATACGGATTGTTTTTTCATTTTTCAAGGTTATTCATCAATTCTCAAGAGGCTTATACGTGAAAATGCAAATCTCTTAATTTTATTTAAACAGGACCTAACTAGTTTAAAACACATATATAATGACCATTGCATGATGGATATGACATTTGAGAAATTTAAAGCTCTCTGTGAACACTGTTGGAAAGAAGACTACGGTTTCGTTGTAATCGATAAGGACTGTCCCTTAAATTCTGGCAGATATAGAAGCAGGTTCGATTCATTCATACACTTATAAACATGGATAAACGACTAGCAAGAGAGTTAGTTAAATCAAGAAGAGCAGTAAAACAAAAATATCAAGCATTAAAGTCAGAAGCCTCAATGACTCAAAGCCAATTAGAAAAAACGTATCAACCGATAACACAACCACTACACCAATTAATTTCAAATATTGCAAAAACGGAACCAACTGACATAAAAGAAGAACCTCATACTTTTAAGGAATTTTATAGTACTTCTACTCCAACAAGGACAGCTAAGAGAAAAACCGGGAAAACTCCCGTTTTACCCACTGAGTTACCATCATTTTTTGATAGGAGTATTGCATCTACTAATAATTTCCCTACCATTCAAGAAACAAGCACAGTAGCTGAAACTACACCCCGATCGGGTGATAGTACTGTAGAGAATTTAAATATCTCTGATATTTTAGAGCAAACTAGACAAACAATTCAACAATATGTTGACACTCCAGGATATAAAGATTGGTTGGAAGATTTTGATGAATTGCCAAGAAAATATATCGATGAAGGAGTTAGGGATACAAGACATATATTTGATCACAATTATGGTATTGTTCATGATTTGGAAACAAACAAATTTCTTTTAGGGACAACAATGAAACCAGTTGAAATTATTAATAAAAATATAAAAGTTGAGGGTGTAACCTACAAAGGCATTCCAGGTTTATACGAACTACTTTTTAAAAAAGAACCTATTGGTTACAAGAAAGAAGACTTAGATCATTATATGGACATTCTAGCAAGAACTAATGCATATCGCAGAAATCACGACCGTAATGAGCAAGTTCAAGGTAACGGTTCAGTCAAATATGTAACTATTATAGGACCGTCCTTACAAACCAAAGGGGTAACGAAAACAAGAAATATTAAAACACCTGCAAAAAATCTCATAGAAGCATTTAGTAGACCTAAGGCTCCATATAGGCAAACAAGGCAGAAACTGGGAATGGGATATTGAAACTTAACAAAACAGATACGGACTATGTATATTGGGACAACATCAACGAACTTGTTGATAGACTTAGACTTTTAATGGCTTCTCGGGTTGCCGGGCATACTGGACATAATAATGAAATAATTTCAATTATTGAAGAACTACGAGAAGCCAAAGTAATTCTATAAATAAAAGTTTCTTCATAATATTTTCTTTCTCTTAATTTTTGTTCGAGCTGGATTGGATGCATTAGTAATAATTCCAGCATTGTACAAACATTCTCACTATTGGTGTTTTCACTTGGCGACAGAGTATCATATACTTTTTGAAGACAATTGATTTCGGAAAACAGACTATTCTTAAAAATGTGAAAGTAACTGTTAAATTGCTGTTTTTGTAAAATATTTAATCTGTATTCGATTAAAGGTATTTGTTCCCATAATCTGCACACAGTTTCATTTCCAAAACAGACGTAATCATCATGTTTTGTAATCCTCATTATTGGCATTTCACCAAATTTCTCAAAAAGAATGGACATATTTTTCAAAAATATAGTTTCTTGAAAGGCGTTTGATGAGAAAAAGTAATTCGTTATAACACCCTGATATTTTAGTAGGTCTTTCCAATCATCTTTACTTAGAACAATAGATTGGTTCTTGTTTCCACCAAATTCAACACATGGCGTAAAATCACTTCCTAAACACAAACCAATATTCACAAACTTTGATTTGGATTTATTTAAAGGGTACTGTTTACAATTTACTATGGTTTGTTTTTCGATAGAATGTATAGATGTTTTAAACACATTGGACGTTACTCTCTGAGGGCTGAACATTATTAGACCGTAGAATATAGAAACTAACTAAATAATGATTTGCAGCACATTTTTATAGTCTACTGTCCCCTCCACTTAAATGGAGGAGGGAGATTACTTAACGTTGGAGGAGATAAAAAATTAAACTACAAAAAAATCAAATACTAAAACTTTTAATTCAGGTTTTCAAATACATTACAAAAGCAACGTAAGATGAAATAATTGATATTAAAGTCAGAAACAATAATATTATATAAAAATATACATAATTACAATTATGTTTTTTATGAACAAATTCTATCCATTCTGAATAAATGACAGGCTTTTTATCAAAGAAATATTTAATTTTCATATAATTATTAACACTTAAATCATTTTCTGAAATATTATAAGTAAACAAATGTGAGTTTCCATCTATGTAAATCATTCTCATTTGCTTATAACAATCAGTTTCAATTTTATTCTTATTGATGCACACGTCGGCTCTAATTGTGTTAGGAATATGATTAACATATAGTATTCTGCCAACAAGGGAGACTAACACGACTAATGAAGTAGTAGTCATTGTTCTAAAACAACTAAATAATACTGTTTGTTACAACATTTTATGTATTCACACAAATTAGTGAAACAGATCATCAATGAAACAAATTTTATAAAACTTGACAACTTTAACTTCCTTTTCCAATTTCAAAACCGGATAACAATTGTGTATCAAAACCACTTTTATTGCGAGTCTCTTCTAAACGTAGTCTTTTAGATTTGGGTTCTTGTTCAGATTGTAAAATAGATAAATTTTTAATCATTGATTCTATATTGACAATATCTTTATGACCCCATGCTAAAGTTTTTGTGGTATTTGAAAGACGATATCTTTTATCGTCATGACTTGTCAAGGCTAGTTTGTTAATCAAATTCGTATAAATATTGTGTAGATGTGACTTAAAAACATACATTGTGCAGTATACTTTTTGACCTTTTTCCACAACATCTTTATAATCTGATAAGTTTAATTGTTTTTGTACGGCCGATTTACGAATACCTTTTGCCTTTTTATCTAAACTATCTTTGGATTTTACACAGTATGCCTTAGCACCGGTACCAAAAAAACTTTCTAAAGGTACACCTTTATATTCATCCTTAAATTTACCAACCACTGATGTGGATATCGGCATATTATGAATATTTGGTTCAGGATAGTTAGAGGTGTCAAATTGATCCAGATTTTGCTTCATATCTTCATAAAAATTTTCCGTTTCAATTTCTAGTATTAAAGAATCAGTATCAGTGTACAATAAACTTACATTATCTCCATATTTTAATTTTAAATATCCGTAATAAAAATCATACATTACAGTTTTTGCAATATCCAATATACTCATTCCACCATAAATGGGCTTATTATATTCGATACATATCTTTTGAAGTTGAATAGCTACTAGATTTTCTGAAAAAATTTTTAAATCTTTAAATTGAGGTTTTGCAATTAATTTCTCAGCACTTAATTTGTTTCGCTCTCTCTCCCATTGAGTTACTAGCTTAATATCTACTCGGTTATCGACATTCTCCATAGTTTTACCAAAAATACTGTTATTTGCCAATTTGTACGAAGTTTTTTCAAATTTATTTTTTGAAGCATTTCGTAAATTAGTATTTAAATCAATATATTTAGCTAACCATGGCGATTGTGTAAATTTAATTCCCCTGTGTATTTTGAGAAGTTTAAGTCCAAATTTTAAGCTTTGCTTCAAAGCACGATAATGAAGAACATAATTGTACTTATTGTTTGTTTTGTGTTCGGGACAGAGCGGAAAGTCGTTATGGCTTTCATGTAAATTCTGAGGATATTCTAAGTCAACTTCAAATACATAACCCGTAGATGATGTATCTGAAATATTTAAAATATTAAGTTCATTAATTTCGTCCTCAGATAGCCAAACAAAGTTTTTTTCTGGCAAATACTGTTTCATTGCAAAACCATACAAATTTGTTGCATCTAAATAGGCAATATATTTTGTTGGATACTTAGGATTGAAATTATCAAGAAAAGGATTATTTGCCTCCGATTTTCGAGCTGAACAAGTACTAACTCCCCCGCGAACCGCTTTTTTGAAGAAATGAAGCATATCTGGATCAGTCAATAATTCCAATTCTACATTTGTAAATTTCATCATAGCATCCCAACACATTGAAGGGCTTGTTACATAGTTCACGGAATCTAATTTATAAGTTTTATAACAAGTATTTCTATAATTTTCAAAAACATCGGCTAAAAAGAGAACGTCAGATTTCAAATATATATCTGAATATTCACTTATCGTGGAGCAATTGAATACATTCCATACCTCTTTAGCTCTAATATAATCTTCATTACTAATATTTTCATCAATTAAGTCATTATAAAATTTATCAATATCGGGCAAAGATTTATCATCCAACTTTTCGTAAGAGTCAATATATGAATAAGGAAAAACTCCTTTTTGCCTAACATATTTAAATTGCTCTGCGTCTGAAAAATGTTTCTTAATTTCAAGACATTGAGAATTATCTAAAATATTACATAGTGATTCAAGAGATTCTGGTAAAAACTGAAATGAGTCTATAAATCGTAAATTTAAGTAAACTATCTTTTTATTTTTAGAGTCATACGTGTTTACCATAATTTTTTTACTAAAAGAAATATATTTTTCTTTGTTTTGAGCAATAACGCTAATTGATTCTTTATTGTTACATAATGACTTAATAAATAGATGAGAATCGTAATTCTTTAGATTATGAAAAATTATTGGAATGTAAGTTGGAGGTATGTAATTACAAATAGAATGAGCAGCGCCCCTATAGTTACCGCTAAAATGACAGTGGTCCTTACATTTTTTTAAATTTCCGCCTGAAAAAGGTTTTTCACATATATAACACACAAATGCATTTTCAAATTCTTTTTGTTGCAAACTAGTTAACTTATTCATAGGCTTTTGATTTCTAAAATAATTGTTATAAAGATTTTTCACAACAAGTTCAATATATTCAATAAACTTTTCAGCACAATCAGTTCTACGATAAAGTTTTAAAGATGTGAGATTATTATCAAATGATGATTTTACATTAAATCATCATTTGCATTAAGCGAACGAATATGGCACATGTTCACCAGTTTTAACTGTATAGGAAGTTGTAGGATCAAGCTTTTCGTTTTCAACGTTTTTTAAATAGCACTCGAAATCAGCATAAATTACAAAAGGTGCTTTATACTGCTTTTGAATATTTTGAAACTTTAATATGTTTTCTGGAATTTGATTTCCAAACTTATCTAAAATAAGTTCATCTGAAGGATATTCAATACGAATAGATGTGCAATCATATTCTAAGTGTCTTTGTAATTTTGCGTAGGTACCAAAATATTGTAAACATCCTTCACACAAATTTTTTCTACATTTCTTTTTTGACAGTTGTTTAAAAAGTAATTTAGATAAATCTTTTATCCAACAATAATGACTATTACCATCATCAGAAGTATTTAAAAGTAGATTGATATGTAAATTCTTTTTATGTCTATTATAGTGTAATGGTCCTACAATCTCATTTACATATACTCCATTTCTAAAAAATTTCTCAACCCCATAGACATGGATAAATTATTTTTGTTTTCAAAAGTACTTATTTGATCTAATTTAACTGGAAAATTAATACCTTTAAAATAAAAGACAGTTCTGAAGTCCGGGTACGAGGAAGTTTTCCTAGGGTCACCTGAAGGTTTACATATTGCTGATACAACGGCATATGCAAAACAGAAATCATCTTCATTTAAAATGTTTACCAAACTACCTCGGAACTCTGAAATTGGAATATAAGAGTAGCCACATAAAGGATTGTACTTGTTGATGTTTACTTCTAAATGGAGAATTTGTTGTAAAATCCAACCTGCAATTTAAAGAAGAGATAATTAGTATTTATTAAAAGAGACTGTTGTAAATTAAGATAAATTGAAGCAATAGCGTTTGAAATTTAACATTTTTGCAAGTAATTATTAACTTACCAGAATCTCGTTCGGGTAGTTCATCTGCTTTGGTTGTTAGAATTTTGAATAGTTCGTCATAGAGATTATTTAAATCAGTCGTCTCAGTCACGTTATGGAAGGCTGTGTTGAATGATTTAACGGATGTAGACTTCAAAACTGGCGAGTAGTAGATACCAAATAATTCTGCATTTATCTTAACGCATCTATATAATTGCTGTTGCTGGCGAATTAATGTTACGACTTTCTCGGAAATTTTTTGCTGAAACTTTTTAAGGTTGACATGCATTTTGGGTGAGTAAACCTTGTATGCAGAAATGCAGACATATTTAATAGTACTCTTGCTTTTGTGGACATTTGTTCTTAGATGAGAGTTCCAAGCATTAAAATTAATATCAGCTTTACAGTCTTCGCAATAGCGAGTTGCATTATTCCTGAAAAATTTTGCATCAACTGAAACAAAAAATAATTTTTTTTAATTCACTATAATAATTTATATGCAATATAACATAATGAGCGGCGTAGCAAGATGGGGGAGAGGACTGACCACCTGCTCTGCCCCTGGACGCTTAGTGAGTCAAGCAAAAAAGATCATTGAAATAGCACAAAACAAATTTTATTGTTTTTCTTATATTTTAATTCATCCTAATTCTTAGTAAATAATGTAAATATACTTACTATCGATTAAATACTCATCCGGATTATGATTTGTGTCTCTTTTTAAACATGATTCTTTAATGTGTCTTATGGCATTTCGTCTCTGTGTAAATTCTTTTAGACAAAGTGTGCAGAGAAGGGTCATTTTGAACTGGATATTTATAGGTTTAGTTTCTCTTTAAATAAGGAATTGTGAATTTAAATTTAAAAGTTTGCGCTTACGTGTTTTTTTTTATTTTTAAAACATTTATTTACCACTAAGATTCACCACCAAAGCAAGGATTTTTCATAAAAATATTACCTAAATTTAAAAGAGGCTCACCCTGTCTATGAATTATTTTTTTAACAGTTGAGCAAGTAAAATTACTCAAATTTTTACATTCATTCAAATTGAAATAGTTGTTTACCATTGATTTGAACGTCGCACAACCACGTCTTTGATCTGTTTTTGATAAATTTTGCTTTGGTTTTGAATCTAAAAATTTGTTTAATTCACTTCTGTAGGGAGTTTTTAATGAATTGCTGAGTTGGGTTGTAACAACGACCCCTGATTTTTCGATATCATCGGTTTTGATTTTTTTCATTACATTTGTTTCGTCGTCAGAAGATTCAGAAGCAGAACGTTTTCGTTTGTTCTGAACTTCTTTATATTCGACAATTTCACACGAATTGAGGTGAGGTTTTGGTGGACTATGGTTGCAATTTTGAACAACATTGTACACCTCAACATCACCTACAATTTCGTTACAGGTTTGGTCGAACACCGCTATCGATTTTTGGTGAAAATGTAATTTAGGAGCTGGTTGGTATTCCTCCCTGATTATTTTAACCTCAATAACGGTCTCTGTTGAATCTTCTGACGACGAAACAGAAATTGGTGAGTAGACTTTTTGCTCTACCTGAAATTTATTTTCACCCTCAACTCCCTGAAATTCATTTTCACCCTGTTTCCCCTCAACTCCCTGGCTCGAATAAACCAACATTTCAAACTTTTGATTTTCTAAATTAATTTTCTCCTCATTAACAGTGAAATATTTTGAGGAGGCCTCTCTAAGACTGTCTAATGATTCATTGACTGGATTAATATCTGAATTAAATTCCCTAAAGCCCGCTATTTCTTCAAAATTTATTGTTGAAATCAGTTCAGGGTGAACTGCATTATTTTTATTATTAAAAATTGTAACTAAATTGTTTATAATTGTAGCGTCATCGATATCACCAATTTCTGATTGAGTATTATCCATGTTCTCATTAAAATATTTTTCTAATGCGTCCGGTTTTAATTGACACAAATGACAATCCATTAAATCATGGACTGGGCAAGCCTCTTCCAAATCAAATAAGGTAAAATCAAATTCAAAATCAAAGTCAGTTAGAGAATTCATAGTGGTAAAAAATAAAAATCAAACCTGCAAAAATCACAAAACGAAAGAAAGCTGTAAACTAGATCACACAATGTAGGATAAATTTTCAACACCCAAAACATAAAATTTAGGAGTAGGATAACTAGGGATTTGCAGTCTAAAAGGCACGAAAACACAATTACACAAGAGAATTCACCGCAGACACTTAGAAGCACGATAGGAACTGGCGTACAAGAAATACGACTTTCAACTGACGGTACATGTAAACTCGAAAGCCGCTTAAAACCACTTCTTGTTAAGTCACGGCCACTGGCAAGGTTGGTGGCTGGTACAGCGTGGTACCAAGGTCAACTGGTGTCAAATACCTCCCGACGTAAACTCGGCAACTATAAATTTTTTTTTTTTTTTTTTTTTTTAATTTTGCAACTCGACTTTTTTTTTTTTTAATTTTGCAACTCGACTTCTTTAGGCACTTAGGCGTGTTGGGACTGTCTCTTTTGTGCTTTATATTCTTGTGATTCAGTCTAGATTGTTTTGTATCAAAATGTCGTGTGTGCCAAACGAACTAACAACTTCAGTTGAAGTACAAATATCCGAAAAAATGTGGTGTATACCGGAGAAACCAACAACTTCAGTAGAAGTACCAATATCACCTAAAATGTGGTGTTCACAGGAGGAACCAGGAACATCTGCCGAAATACCAATGTCCCCCAAAAAGTGGTGTTTACCGGAGGTAATAGAAACAACTTCAGCTGTAGTATCCATGACTCCACATCGACAACAGCAGTTGATGTCACCAGAGCTTACATCAACAGAAACATCACCCCAAGCATCAGCTCCATCAGAATGGTCAGAAACTGTGGATGAGGTCGTGCTAAGACTTCTGCACGATTTAGAACTTTTATTTGGTATAAAGGTAAGCAATGGACCTATTCAAATTGATATTGTGCCGTTAGTGTCAATCCCAATAAGTGCCAAGAGAAAACAACCCAAAAGGTTGTGCAAAAGACCGTTCAATTATAAATATAATTTTTAGTTTTAGGAGCAGAAGACTATTATAATTTATAGTGTTAAATGTAAATGACCATTATAATACAATACAAAGTGCAAAAGGTAATTTTAAATATATTTTTTAGTAATATTAATTCAATGTATAATAAATATTCTTAAATTTTATTTTGTTTCTTTTTTTGCGTCCGCATTTATTTGGTAATAAAACGTACTAAGGAGCATATCAAATATTGAAGTGTGTGGGGCTAAAAAAAAAATTATGTATGATAATAATATTCTTTATTATGTGTTTAAACAAAAATTAATTATATTTTCTTATATTTTATTAATAATTAAATTGTCTTGTGATAAATCTACTTCTATTTTTTTTTCATTTAACAAGTTTTATAACAATTTTTATAATCATATAATATTTTTATAATCATATAATATTTTTACATTAGCCAAGGCACAATGCCAAGGACTTAAATTTTTATGAAAATAACATTCTGGAATTTTCTTAAATTTGCGTAGTTTGGGTTCCTCGTTGACTGGAATGCTTATGATCAGCTCTGGGGTGAAAATTTTTCTTAAAAAGTTTGTCTTTGTAATGCCTTTGACATAGATCTTCGGATTACTATATGTCTTTACAATATTCTTGAGTATTTCTTCTATTTCATTTAATTCTATATATCTAACGTCCCATTCCAACCCATGATATTCTTCAGACCAATCAACTATTTCTTGATCATTGGCAGATTACATGGTTCTTTTAAATGGTGACTTAAAAAGAAAATTAGACTAGCGTACACCATCGTAGATAGCAAGCTCCTTTGAGACCAAGTCAAAATAGACAATTATAATCTTGAATGTCCACGAATAGTTCTGAATAGCACTCGACCATGATTAATCTCCTACTATTAATTGTAAAGGTTATTCTGCAATTTTATTTTTAAAATAACTTTTGTCCACTAAATGGTTTCTAATTTTTTTTTTACACTTCACTGCATATTCTACTGCTTTTTATAGTGCGTAGAAAAAAACTCCTAGGTAATTTTTTGTTACTGCATATATTAGTATAAGTCCTCCACCATAATCCCATCATTCTATCCTTTTCAAAATGTATTATATCTTTTTTTTTTGCTTAACTTTATTCAAAATTACTTTTGTCCACTAAATGGTTTTCAATTTTTTTCTCTTCAGTTTTATTACACACTACACAAGTTTCAGGGGCACTGAAATGAAAAAGATTGTCATTGCACAATGTACAGCGCAAGTCTTTTTCACAACATTCCATTGCTCTTTTGTAATGTGTAGACACAAAACTGTGTTTGCCAAGGGGTGCTTCTAATGCGTGCAAATAATAGCATCGTAAGCACAAACTATAAGCACCACCAAACGAAGACATTATGACGACATAATCTTGAAAAACACAAACTTCGCGGCGTAGATAATTTGATTCAACAGCATCACTAGCACTTATTTTTTTAATATTTACTAGACCTTTTTCACCACAACCGGCATCAAAGAAATTATGTATCCCCTCATCGTCGAAAATGTTTTTCCTCCCACCGTGAAATAGAGTATTTCATCTTCGTACATTGAAGACATTGTTTCCAATTGCTCAAAATGTAGGTCACTTGATTCTTGCAAAACAACGTGGCGACAACTCATTTTAATTAATATATATTTTTTAATTTCGTTACTTTTAAAAATACTGATACTACAGTAAGAATGAATTGCTCTGTTGGCTGCTAACACTTAAATAAAACATCTCCCTCCGGATGCACACGTAAGAGTGGGGAAGACCAATCAGAATCAAGCAGAGTCAAGTAGGCGTGGCAGGGACAGACGCGGGAAGTGGGAGACCAATGAAAAAAGTGATGGGGGGAGCGAGACTAACCCCACAATTCCCCCTACTGTATCTACAATATATATCATGCAGCTCATTATTTAAACTAATTTCCTTGCCTTGAGGCAAGAGCAAGAACCTTTTTTAGTCAACAGTTTGTTGTCATTGATTAAATATTCTGTTGGCAAAATTGTATTAATCGCCTCAACATTTTTTCTTCGGTGCGCCCCTGCAGAGGCGTAGCTACACCCCTCACCAACCCCCCCAATGCGGGGGTCAGGGGGGGGAGCTAATGGCCGGCGATAATGTTTAACAGGGGTGAATTGTTGAGTTCTATCTGATAATATCGTTTAATAAACATTTGGATTATTTGAGTTTACTTACTTCTAAGGACTCTGGTCTATTCAATTTATTTATTAGTTCTTTGTGTACAATTTGAAAAATTATTATCAATTAATTCTTTGATAAACATTTATAGTGTTCTATTCGTTTTTCTAATTTTTTTCAATTTGTACTTATAGAGGTTTGAAATATACTACAAATTTTGTCTGGTCTGGTGGCATCACTAATTTTTAAATAAATAGTAAATGCTAAGGGGGCGACTACGTCCCGTGTGATATTTTTGGCATCATAAAGCTTTTCCTGTTATACAGGGTGTTCGGGAACAACGCCAGGAAACTTAAGGCCGTGATTCTACATGAAAAAATAATGGTAGCAAGTCATTGAAGAAAATACCAAAATCTGAATGGTTTTCTAGTAACGGCTGATCAAAGTTACATTTTTAATTTTAAATTTTGGGAACATTTGGTTTATTTCTTAACGGATCAACTTGATATTTGACATATAAGTTTAAGGTAATGGATGCTCTTATCCAAAGGTAACAATGATTATTTAAGTTGTCACCAGAGGGAACTTTACCTACAACTGAAAACTTATTTCCGTGAAAACTTTTTTATTTTGGAAGAAGTTATCAAAATTGAGTTGCCATCTTTAAGCCGATGTAATGTGCTTCAAATAATATACTCTTACTTCAAATCGATAAATCATATCGTTTAGCCGCAAATCCATACTAAAGTTTTATTCAATTAAATTATTATGATTTAAATGTCGTAGTCAAGGTATTTTTATTAATACCACTAGAAATGAAATTTAACATTTAGTCTACTTTTCAGTTTGAAAAAACTTGTCTAAATGTTCAACATAAATAATTTATTTCATATTTACAAAATGGCTCATCAATATTCGAATACAGAATATCGGGACATGCACTTTTGCTATTGGAGAGCAAATGGAAATGCAGAAGAACCACGTCGGCTTTGCATACGAGCACACCCTGACCGAAATGTTCCTCATGCTCAAACCTTTGTGAGTGTTCATAGAAGACTTGGAGAACAAGGTTAATTTACGCATCGCAAATAGGACACAGGAAGAGCCAAGTCCGTTTGAACGGTTGAGGCAGAAGTAAGAATAATTCAAACGATAGAAAAAAACCCGGGTGTCAGTACTTACCAAATTGCCAGTGCAGAAGGAATATCGAAATCTACAGCTCGGAAGGTGATCCATGAAGAACTTCTTTATCTTTTCCATTTGCAAAAGGTGCAACCTCTTTATGATGGTGATAAGGTATTACGCCTAAACATGTGTAATACTATTTTACATAAATATGAAAATGATAAATGCTTTCATTAATATCATATTATTTACTGAAGAAGCTGGTTTTACACGCGATGGAATAGTGAATTTACATAACACACATCAGTGGGCTATTGGAAACCACATGCTTATGTAAAAAGATGACATCAGCGAAGATTCATGAATAGACATCTTTATTTAAGTTTTTTACAAAATGATCTTCCTGACGTATTAGAAGATGTTCTCCTTCGATCACGAATAAGGATGTGGCTCTTGCAAAACGGCGCACCACCACATTACAGCCTTAACGTCCGTGAATATCTGAATAAGGGTTTTCCGGATCGTTGGATAGGAAGAGGCGGAGTACTCCCTTGTGCACCTCGTTCCTCAGATCTTAACCCAATAGATTTTTTTCTCTGAGGGTATTTAAAGACCTTGGTGTATACATTTGCAGCCAATAACCTTGACGATTTACGAGTTCGAATATTAAATGGCTCTAAACATAAACACACCCGGTGTTTTTCATCGTGTTCGGAGACATTTTGTAAAAGCCGTTAAAAATGTATCGAAGTTAAAGGAGGACATTCTTAGATTTTGTTATAAAGTGTGTTAGTTGTGTTACGCTGTTATTTGTTGTATTGTTATAATTTAATTGAATAAAACTTTAATATCGATTTGCGGCTAAACGGTATGATTTATCGATCTGAAGTAAAGGTACATTATTTGAAGCACATTCCATCGGCTTAAAGGTGGTAACCCAATTTTGACAATTTCTTCCAAAATAAAAAAGTTTTCACGGAAGTCAGTTTTCAGTAATAGATAAAGTGCCCTCTGGTGGCAACTTAAATAAACATTTTTACTTACGGATAAGAGCGTCCATTACCTTAAACTTATGTGTCGAATATCAAGTAGATCCGTAAAGAAATAAGTTAAATTTTCCCAAAATTAAAAATGCAACTTTCATCAGCCGTTACTAGGAAACCATTGAGATTTTAACATTTTCTTAAATGACTTACTCATTATTTATTTATTAGGTTTCCTGACGTTGTTCCCGAACACCCTGTATATAATTATATTAGGTACCTGCTCATTTCTGATGTGGTGATGGAATTCATAGCACGAGGTCTATACCAGTTTTCTTGCGGGGTAAGTTGAGTGAGCGCTGGGTCATAATTCCACCAACCGTAATTCATAGAATTCGCTCCAGGGTATTTATATATATCCGTTGGACCTAGAAAAGTGCAAATTCAAATTATCTAACGGCCATTAGAAAAATAGTAATAACCACTAACATCCAACTTGTAAAGTCATTGATGTTTTTAGTATTCTTTTATGCCTCAAAAAGTTGGATAATTCGCTCTAGGTAGACGATGTCTACGGATTTTATCATCCAGAACCTGAATGCAGGGTAAAGTTTAATAACCATTACCATTTACTTTAAAAGCCAATGCCATTAACCATTAGTTCTATGTTGTACTAAAAAGATGGTATTGGGCGATAATTTGTGGTTAATGGACATGACTGTATCATGACATTGAACAGGACAAAATTATTTTTTTCCCATTCTTATTAGTATTAGTTGACAAAATTTTGGTGGGAAAATCAATTATTCCCCTCCCTCAAGCAAATCAGCTTCGCAACGCGCATAAAGCTATATAGATTCAGCCAGGGGGCACAAACTGAAAAAGTCCTCGCCGCGTTTTTATATAAATGTAAGTTTTCTGCATCTTCGCAAATGTTTCTCCCCCTGGCTACCTCCATTACTGACGTCCATGGATTTAACTAGCCTAAATAATTAAATGGGGGAGTGTTCGAAAAACGCTCGGACATCTCGATTGGTATTTTTATTTGCGCCTTTTTTCAACAGAAACTTTTTATACAGTTGGTGTCATGGAACAGTGGCCATTACCATCTTATTTTAAATGCAACACCCTATATATTATTCAATTTTTGGATTCTTCAGAAAATTCCAGACATATTTTAAGTATTTTCAGATTCATTGGAAAAATTGACACTAAAAAATTAAAATTATTTGATACAAAAATTGAAATTTCGTTAACTGCATATCAAAAAAATGGTTCATTTAATAGAAATGCGCAAAATATCAATTCTATAGATTATTGGTTATGGAGATAACACACGGACACAAACGGAAGTTGCTCTCTTATATGCTTCATTTTGAGAAAAACCCACATACTTCTAGTCGACAAACAGACACAATGTTCAGTATTTTCAGATTTATTGTAAAAATTGACACTAAAAAAATAAAATTATTTGATTACAAAAATTCAAATTTCTGTTAAATGGTTCATTTAACAGAAATGCGCAAAATATCGATTCTATAGATTATTGGTTGGAAGTTACTCTCTTACGTGCTTCATTTTGAGAAAAACCCACATATTTCTAGTCGACAAACAGCCACAATGTTCGATGTTAATGATTCATCGATTATTCGAACATTAAAAGAAAATAAAATGCATCTCTATAAAATGACACCAAGTTAGGAACTCATGGAAGATGATTTTGATAGCAATGTTAAATAACAATGTGATTCAATTAGAACATGTTTTAAATAATTTATAGAGTTAGCCGTTACTTGA
Organism: Kuschelorhynchus macadamiae; assembly: GCA_030620095.1. Classification (NCBI taxonomy): domain Eukaryota; kingdom Metazoa; phylum Arthropoda; class Insecta; order Coleoptera; family Curculionidae; genus Kuschelorhynchus; species Kuschelorhynchus macadamiae. The sequence continues at coordinate 2,082,919 of JAUTXW010001143.1, forward strand.
AAATCATTATCGCTAGTATAATAAATAAACAAACTATATTTGTTTAGTAATTTCCACTAATTTATTTCCGTTTGACAGCTGTTTCGACGCACTGTGTGTTTTTCAAAAACCAACTTAGGACTGATACTAAAACAAGATTTTTTAACAGTAATAAAAGAGTCTACCTACCTAACCCTAGCAGGTTTTTCTTCTTATTAATTTTTGGACTTTCCAAGCAATTTAACTTGTAACTTTTATTGGCCGAATGCAACGTTTTAAATTCGTTATTAAAATTATGATTTGTCTCTATTACATGTTTTGCATCATTAGAATCAGTTTTTTGCTTAATATATGATGATGTTTTGTGTTCTTTGATACGTTTATAAAAAGATCTAACAGTTTGACCAATATATACTTTTTCGCAAGAACCACATTTTAATTCATATACCCCTGATTTTTGGTCCTTATTTGTATTAGACTTGTTATTCTTAATATATCTACCTAAAGTATTATTGGTACAAAAAGCTACTTAATGATTGTTTTTTTCAAGATATTTCTCTATTTTAGTGCTATTTTTTCCGGCATATGTTAATGTGTTAAACTTAATATTGACTTTTGTATTGGAATTAGGATAAACGGATTGAGTGCTTTTTTATATTGTTTTTTATTTTCAATTTTGTCTATTATAGTTGCGTCATAACCATTATTAACTGCAATCTGTTTTATAATATTAAGTTCTTTGCTAAAATTTGCTGTTGACAGACATACATTAATTAAACGATGTACGAAACTATGCTGCCATCTTATGTGTGAATAGGTGGTTTGATGTATTATGTATTGGTATATCTATATAGAATGGTTTATGATATATTTCAAAATCGTGATTATTAATGTTCCTGATGAAGTTTATGAACTTGTTTTGTTCTAATTCTAAAATAAATCTTATATATTTATGTAATTTATTAATAGAGTTTAGAAAGAGGTTAAGTTGTCTCTCTGTGCCTGTGAAATAAGCTAAAATATCGTCAATCGTACCAATAAATAAACTTGTTTCGTACAGGGTGATTATCTATTATTTGTTCTAAGTTATCAAAAAAGAAATTCAGCTAAAATAGGACTTAACGGGTTACCCATTATTAAACCTTCTTTACTTAAATAGATCGAGCCATTAAATTCAAAATAATTTTGTTCAAGGCACACTGCGAACAAATCTAATATGTCATTCTTAACAATAGGGTTGACTTTGTTTTTTAATAGCAAATTATCCACTAAATTCATAGCTTCAATAGGGGGGATACTGGAAAATAGGTTTTGCACATCCAAAGAAATTAAAATAGTGTTATTTGGAATTGTTATATCTCTAATATTATTAATTAATTTGAGTCTGTTCTTTATACTATATTTAGGCTTGAGAATTTACTAATAATTTCTATTAATGTCTTGCCGCAGTCTGGTCCTAGCTTCGCACCTACACAGATAGTGCAAAACGGAGTTTCCTCCTCCTCACCACAAGCATTGCAGGTGGAGTCATCCTCTATGCCTAGCAGCTCCTCAAGCGAGAGTGGCTTGTAAGCACCCCTATGAAGGAGCTAACGATGTGCCTACTTTTAGTAAGCAGCCAGACCGTTTTGACCTTATCAGGTCCCATAACGAACTCTTTTGTCTGCCTTCCTTTACTAAATGTATGCCACTCCCTACTCATGGTCTGAAAGCCCCAGTAATTTACGGACACCTTGACTTGCTGTCTTGAGATTCCAAATCATAAAGTAGCTTTTTGTACCAATAATACTTTAGATGGATATATTAAGAATAGCAAGTAAGTAGCGAAAAAGTATATATTGGTCAAACGGGTAGGTCTTTTTATAAAAGTATCAAAGAGCACAAAACATCATATATTAAACAAAAAACTGATTCTAATTATGCAAAACATTTATTAGAAACAAATCATAATTTTAATAATGATCTTACAACGAATCATTCAGCTAATAAAAGTTACAAGTTTGGCTTTTAGTTCTAATAACATGTGGATTCAACCTTTCATTTTTTTCATAATCGACTCTCGCTGTCCTAACATAACGATCTAACAATTTCTCGAATGCTTGCTTCTTTGGCTGTCGTCTTCCGGGATACGCTTCGTGATATAGTCGCTGTGCAAGTAAACAGTTTCTGTTACCCACACCTATTATAAACACCATGTCAACTAATTCCTCTTTGAGAAATTCATTGAAACTTTTTAACACTTGTACTTTCTTAAAACTTGGATTAGATAGGTAGACTCTTTTATTACTGTTAAACAAAATCTTGTTTTACTATCAGTCTTAAGTTGGTTTTTGAAAAAAACACAGTGTGTCGAAACACCTGTCAAACAGAAATAAATTTGTGGAAATTACTAAATAAATATAGTTTGTTTATTTATTATACTAGAACATGTTTTGTTTTCTGATTAGTGCTTCTTTACACTTCACGATCATGCTAATTGTCAATATTGCCGCTATCGGTCTAGGGAAAATCCTCACTGGATGAGAGAACAATCGCAATACCCTGAAAAGGTTAATGTTTGGGCAGGAATTGTTGGAGATCATAAGTCCCTTTTTCATTGATAGCAATTTGATACTTATTTAACACTGCTCCAAAATAATGTCGTGATAACTTTGACAAACTTATATCCTGATCCAGCAAACCCACAAGTTCCAGGCCAGCACGATCCCCTGATCTGACGCCATTTGTTGATGCCATGCATTTTTCTTGTGAGGATATATCAAAAATAGTATATTATCGATTTACTGACTTAGAAAAGAAATAACACTTGGGATTAGATCGGTCACGCCTGAGATGTTGAGAAACGTTAGAAGAAATTTCTAGTTAGGATGTTGCCAAGACCTTCGCGTCATTCCTAAATTGACTTTTTTTTTATTTTTACATTATCAAGTAATAAACAGTATTACTTATTAGTTTTTAAATGTGTTATAGCGAATTTCTGTAAACAAATAATTTTATTTTTTTAATCTTAATTTTTGCAATAAATTTGAAAACACTTAATATTTCTGAAACAGTTGAAGATGGGTATAGGACATTGTACATGAAATATGTCCAGAATTTTTTGAAGAATCCAAAAATTGAATAATATACAGGGTGTGTACATTTAAAATAAGAAAGTTGGTATTGACCACTGTTACATGACACACTCTATATAAAAAGTTTTTCTTGAAAAAATGCGCAACTACAAATACCAATCGACGTGCCCGAGCGATTTTCGAACACGCCTCCATTTATTTATTATCGAATTTATTCTATTTGGCTGATACACACTGTATATGCAGTTTACATACACTACCTCTGTTCAAAATACCTTAGGAACGCGTATTGTTCGAAATACTTGATATAGGTAGTTCAAAGAGCAATAGTTTTTCTGGCATGACCCGTCACCATCACAAGCTTAATACCGTTTGTTTATAGTTTTTTTCATTACCTACTGGTTTCCACATGTGCTTTTTGCGCATTCTTATCAGTCTATCATAGGATCCATATGCAAATCCATCAGCAGTTCCAATATAACAGTCTAATTCTTTAATTTTCTCAACGAAACTCCTTTTGTCTTCTTAAAATGAATGCAAAACATATATTATCAGTATCGGCCTTATTTGCAATAACAAACGAATGGATTAACTAAAAATCATATGCAGTTTTTGTATTAAACATATCAAAATTGGGTAGGTAGGTTTGCTCTAGCTTATTTTAAGATTTTTAAGCATTACTCGATTTTCGGGTACTTATTACGAATTTGAAGTTAATACCTCAATACTGCGTTCTGGCTTTTTCTTGGAATGACAATGGTCGCTAACATCAAACGCAAAAACAAAAAAATATTTATTACGATTTTAGCAATTGAGAAATATGATTTTAATCAAGTGCTTTTTGAGTGAAATAACATTATAAATTGAAAAATATGTATTATTTTCATATTTTAATCCTATTTTTCATCAGTTTACTATAATATAAGCGAATGAAGGAAGAAATCAGGTAAAAGTTTTTAAAGATTATGAATACTGCGGGAAAAATGTGACTTCAGATTCATTATTAGCGCCCCAAAATCTACTAGTGTACCAAAGTCTTTAACATCGGTCAGGGTACACTTAACTCCATATTTACCCCCCGCCCCTAACCTAAACTAAATAAAATTCTTGATAAAACAAATCCCTTACTTGTGAAACGTAATTCCTTAATACACTAATCATACATCGAATAATCGCTTCTTGTACGCCTATTTTGAAAAAAAAATTCATATCTAACAGTCAACAAGAAATAAACATAGAATCTCAGATCCTGTTGTTTTAACAATCGCATTTCAGAATTTAGTTCTGGAACCCACGACCAAGATCTTATAAACTGATACATAATTAACTATGTTATTCTGATACCACTCCTAGATTTCTAGTCCCTGAGTCCAGTGCTATAGTGGTGGAGAAAGAAAGTTGCAAGAAATGGAAGGTATTCTTGATTTCAGAAATACGAATTACATATGGCTAAATCCACAATATTAAACCGCAGGGATCAGTTTACATTTAAACTCCATTTCTTAAAACTTTCTCCCTTATCTACTATAGCACATACTGGACCCAGGGGTTATAAATCTACAGTCAGTACCAGCTAGAGATATCCATAATATATATATATATATATATATATATATATATATATATATATATATATATATATATATATATATATATATATATATATATATATATGTATATATGTATATATATATATATATATATATATATATATATATATATATATATATATATATATATATGTATGTATGTATATATATATATATATATATATATATATATATATATATATATATATATATATATATAAGGCAATACAAGGTAAAGACGTCACCGTACCGTGCCAAATTGTAGGCACTGTATTTTTTTTTACTGGCACCGACACATCGTTATGGTATTGAACGGACACGTCACTGAATGAAATTAATCGTTACAACAGTTTTGACTGTAATTAGATAATTCTCATCCACGGATGTTTAAAATAAAATCTTACTTTCATTTTCTATTTCACATCCTAATGGTTTTTCTGGCTCCACATAGTCGTCCCTCATCATATCCTTTATAGGACTACTGAATCCATATTTTGTTAGACCAAAAAACTCCATTTTAGTCAAACTCGAAAGAATTTATAATGTAGACGTAAAATTATAATGTGACATAAGGGTATAAAGATATGACATAAGGGTATAAAATGACATTTTTGTCATTATATTAACAATTTGGTTACAAGACTGCCAATTTTAGTCCAGTTTTTTTCCTTCTTATATCTTATTCAAAATATGATACAGTGAGGGGTAATATCACTGGTGCATCTCACTTTTCCAGACTTACTTGAGTTTCTAAGTAGTTTGTTTAGCAAATAGCAGGAGCGTTCGTGGTTTTAAAAATCCGAGCCGAAGACGAGAAATTTTCCACTTGCGCAAATTTATAGATTGTCTTCTACAGGATTGTTGAGTGACACTGCAAATTAAACAAATGTTCACCGTCGACCTATGAAGTGGTCAGCTTCGAAACCTTTGTCTATTTATTCAAAGTTCGAAACGAATACTTTGTGAACTAAATTGTTAGTTTCTTTCTAGATAAAACAATAAGAATTAATCCTAGCAATTCAACAGATTTAAATTTTTCTCAGCTTTAAATAAAAAACAAAACCAATAATTTAGTGTTTTGTTAATTTTCTGAACTTTTTTGTACACTGCTTTGACGATTATTTCTTGCAAAATATTTTATATAATTGATGTCAAATTTCGTTAAGTAAAAATGGATTTCGGCACGCTAAAAATTCAGCGAATGAGCGTTAAAGGACGAGTTACTCGCTTAAGCAACTGGCTAGCTTCAGAGGCTGCTAGTGAAGATAATGTTAAACTTTTTGGAATAAAATATACAGGATATCGCGACTAACTAGAAAATTCTGTTGAAAAAGTATTAGCTGAACTTCAAATGTAGACTGATAATTTGTTTCCTTCTACGCCTACGTCGCGCGACACGACCCAGCTCTTTACAACCAGTGCAACTCACCCCTAGAGTGATGTTTCCTGAAATAATAATCCCTTTTTAGAAAGCAAGACAGACTGGCTAAAAGTTATTTAACTATTGGATACTTTGATGATAAAAATACTTTTATAGACAATATTCAAAAAAGTATTTATTTAAAATCATTTTTGCGAAATTTTTAAAATTAATTCAACATTTGCCAGCCACTAATAATAATTTATTGCCACATTTAAAATAAGTGCAATAAATAATAACAATAATAATAATAACAACGTTTATTATTTACCATATGTATACAAATAAAAATACAAAGATGTAAATCATAAAAATAAGGTAAATAAAAGCACGCGTTTCAGACTTCTGTAGTCCAGATTCTGTTCTACCAATGCGGCTATAACTAAACAATACATTTTATTAACTAAATAATAAATAAATAACATAATTGTACTAAAACTACATTATTAGTAATTGAAGAGAAGAAGAGGAAAAAAGGAAAAAAGAAGGGGGGACCGAAATACAAAGAAAGAAGAATGAAATTTAGAGTATTTTCAAAAGCTACTGAGAATTGGGTAAAAGTGAGTTTCAGTTTTATGACGTGGAATTGTTAAGGTATTCCTGCGTAAATTCAAATGATGTACGCCTGTGCGAAAAGTGATTTTGTTATAAAGATATGTAGGCGATTTAAATGTAAGTAATTTATAATAAAAGCACAAGTCATGCAGCTTACGTCTGTTATACATATTTAACCACGACATTTCTTTAAGTTTGTGTGATACCCTGTTACTTCTTTTGATACCAAATATAAATCGAATAAAGCTGTTCTGCACTTTTTGAACTCTACGTAAATCCAAACAAGATATGTGATCGCAGTGATTAAAATGTGACAATATTAATGAATCATTTTTTTAGATTGGTCAAAATAATGTCTGTGCGGCTATAGCGATTTGAGTGAGCAATATGTTTTTTTAAGAATGTAAGAAATATGGGGATTAAATCGAAGATGTGAATCCAGGACGAGACCTAAATTTTTTGCGCTTTCAACTATATTTAAATGTTGGTTTCCTATTTTTATATCGACTTTCGGCTTTATATCATTAAGAATATTTTTATTACGAAATAAAAGAACAAGCGACTTAGACGGATTCAAATTTAACATATGTTTAGAGGATATTTTAAGTAGTTCGTTCAAATCGGAGTTGATTTTAATATTGGCTTCTTCATTGTCAGAAGGTTTAAAAGATAAATACAGTTGGGTATCGTCGGCGTAAAGGTGATATTGACAGTATTTAAAATATCTATGGAAAGTACTTGTGTAGATACTAAATAAAAGAGGTCCCAAAATGCTGCCCTGGGGAACCCCAGAATCAACTTTAAGAAAATCAGAATAATTTTGATCAATTTTCCCACGTTGAAATCTATCGGAGAGAAATGGTTTAATAATGTTTGACGCATATATCGAAAACCCCATATAGTGTAACATAGAAATTAATATTTTATAATTTAAAAAATCTAAAGCTTTACTAAAATCCAATAGAATTAATGCTGTTACTTCGTTGTTGTCTCGAGCAGAAAAGATATCGTCAGTAACATCCGGCATTGCCGTCGAACAACTATGTCCAGGGCGAAATCCAGATTGTTTCGTTGGTAAAATATTATTTATATTTACATGTGTGATAATCTGAGTTTCCGGTACTCTTTCTAAAATTTTTAAAAATGTTGGAAGTATGCTTATTGAACAAAATTGAGATAAATCCTTACGAACACTTACTTTGGGAAGGGGTGTGACTACAGCTTTTTTCCAAATGTTAGGAAAATATTCTTGAAGAATACATTCATTAACTATATGTGTTATTAATTCAATAATATAGGGACATCACAAGGAGATTAAAGTTATGTTAATACCATCTGTGCCCGCAGCTTTACTTTTAATTTTTAATATAATTTGAAGAATATCGTTGTCCGTTATAATATTAAAAGTTAGCAAGGAGTCCGGATTATTTATAGTGTTATATAAGTAAAAATTTATAAGATCGTTATTTAAAGAATTATTTGTTTTAGTTGAATTTATAAAGAATGTATTAAAATTGTTCGTATCTTTAAGAGCCTCTGGAATTTCTTTTGTATTTATTGGTGTCAGCCCATTAAGCTCTTTCCACTTATCTTTTATAGAGCTATTTTGAAATGTATACCTATAATAAGCTTTTTTCTCTAATTTAAATGACTTATTAGTTAAATTCCTCAGCTGTTTATAATAATCCCATTTGCTAGATTTAAACTCACGAAGAGCTTTATTTCTTAACTTTTGTATGCGTTTGATGTTTTTTGTGATCCATGGCTGGAGAGGTTTATTGCGCTCAATAAGCCGTTTAATAGGAGCATGCTTATTAAATAGGGCTAATATTCTATTATTTAAAAATATATCTTTTGGTCAATATTTTCAATATTATATATCTCGTTAAAATGTATTGCTTCCAGGTCCCTTTGAAATACATTTATATCTATATTTTTTAATGATCTATATATTATTTTATTAGGTGGTTTAGGATTAAAAGTGTAGTTAATCTCACAGAAATCTATTGAAAAATACGTAGGAAAATCAGTGCTTAATGCGCAATTACATTTTTGTTTGAGGGAGCTCCCGCATAATAAAGTGCACGGCACAAAATTTGAGAAAATTTATAATTCAGTTGAGAAATAACTTCGATTTAATAAATACTTAGATTACACTAGCCAAGAGCTAATTGATTAATTTATATTTTTTTTGAGAGGAAACTGAACTTTGGTACCATAAGGCATAAGCACAGAGTTAGATCAAGACGAGGTTCCAGATTTTCACCCTTTTATTGAATTTTTAAATTTTTAAACAAACAAGCCGCAGTTTTGGAAATATTAAATCTAAATGAACCAGAGCAAACGACATATACAAAAGTAACTTTACATTCTAACGATACTCAAAATGGCAATAAAACTAATCTAACATTTAAATGTCATTTTTGCAATTTAAGCTCTCATCGAATTTATTATTGCGAAAAATTCAAAGAATTAAATGTATATAAAAAATTTTGTAACTAACAAAAACTATGTATAATTTAAGTAATGGACACTCAACAAATAACTGTATTTCGCAAAATAATTGTTTTATGTGTTTTAAAAAGCATTACACTTTGCTAAATTTTTTAGAAAATAATAACTCTCAAAATATTTCGGAACAATGTCAATTTAATAATAATAAAAATTTAAATTGGAGAAATTCTAATTCAACCGGCCAACTAGCCTCTAACAATTCTCAGAATTCTCAAGTATCTCAAAATTCGTATTCACAAAATAGACAATTTGTGAAGGACATACTTTGCATAATACCAGCCATAATTAAGAGCAAAGCCTTCAACCCTCTCCTAGAGATCGGCCAAGATCTCAAAACAGTGAAAATTCGCAAGGTCAAAGATATCAAAATAATAACAGTGAAAATTTCATTCCGCCATTTTCTAACCAATTGGATATTGTTATTCTAACTCGTTACTATAGCAACCAACAACATTTTCGGAAATTTTCGTCGACCTGACTGAAATTAATAAGTTGAAATTTTTTGACATATAATGAAATGTCAACGCCTTGCGACACGACTTTTTTTAGTAATAATAATTGTGAGAATATGTCACATACCTTATAATAAATTAAGTATTAAAATTAATACATTTATCTCCTATTTATTTATTTTAAACAGATTTTCAAAATAACAAAAAGATATACTTATGTAGGTAGAGAAATAATTCTTTGTACAAGCGAATTGAAATATTCATTCCATGAACTCCTTGACTTATTCTCTTTATAATGATGAATAATTAAGACTTGCAGTGGTTGAAGAACTGGCCCTTAATAGGTGTCGGTGTTTTATAAAGAAGATATAATATTTTCCCACCAAGTGATTTACTTTCAGCTTAGACATCCTGGAGAACTTCAGCGAGATCCTCAGCAACACGTTCTGTATTCTTCTAAAAATTGTCTTCCATGATTTGAATGTGCCAATTTTCGTTTAGATGAGTAAGATATTTTAGATAGCGATGGTACATTTTAATATGGCGCACTTCTTTGCAATATGCACATAAACCATATTTTTCAAATTTATCCATTTTAAACAACTTATATAAGTACATTTCTGCTATTTCGAACTCGGAGCTTTATTGATTGGTTTGATCTGAAAGATTAGTTTATAGCAAGGTCCATTATAGAGTTAACGTGTCTTGAGTTTATAGTAGTTTGACAGGCACAAAATACACACAAAATTCTATAGCCTTCTAGATTTAATTAGCCTCTTGTTTTAAGTTACATACTTTCATTTATCAAGATATATAATTAAAATAAAGAATATATCAATTCCACCAATCTTAGTAATTTCTAACGATACAAAAATAAAACAAAAGAGGTCATTCTGTACATTTCTGACTAGATTATTATACTAAAATCGGAATTTTATCTCTTCTTTGGAAAAAACCAACTTTTACCGGTAGGTATACGTTTTCTAAAAAATGAGTTTTACATAATTTTCCACTACTTTAAATGATTTGAAATCCACTATATATAAAGAAATTTAGCTTCCTTGAAATATATATCATTATATTATTGTACTAAAGTTGGTAGTTGTAACTTTAATAATAATAGTGAATTAGTCATTTGCCACTTTATAATTTACATGTTTGGAAAGATTAGGACCTAATAAGACGATTCATCATTTTTAGTGCCTTAGAATTAGCTTTTAATGATGGAATAAATTTTATTGTACACATGTATTACTATTTAATTGTACTAAACTCAGTATTTGATTGATGTACTACCAAATCGTCACTTAATGCTTTGTTTTTCATCTTGTATGAAATTTTCTTACCGAATCTCCCATGTACTCAGATTAATAACCGAAATTTTTTTCTCTCTCACGAATTTTTGCTGAAAATTATCGTCTTCGTCTCGTCTTCGACTCGGGATAATTTTCGAAAAAAATCGTAACCTCGAAAAAATGTTCGGTAATAATTCAAGCACTAGGAAGATTATAAGTTGAAATCAATCATTGCACGTCAATACCTTGAGTTTGCTAACTGTTTCGGCTAACAAGTACCTTGTCCTTTTAGGAACTGCTCAAACAAGGGTATATTCCAAACAATGAATACTAAGTATAAAGTACAAAGCATTACTTGGTTCTGCGAGTGAAACTTCTTTTATTGCAGAAAAATGTGCACAAAAATTAACATTAACTGCTCTCGTTAAATCCTTAAATATAAGTGATATATCAAAAGGTTTGTTAAATTGCCAGAAACTGGTCAATACGGCTATTCATTCCAATGTCTACCGTAATCAAAAATCTAAATTTTCCTGTGCGCAACTTCCGCAAATTCCTTGTTCACTTCCTCAAATCAGGATTGATTATTCTAAATTCAATACGCCACGTCACTTAAAATTAAGGAATTCCCAGTTTGAAACACCTTCTGAGATCGACGTCTTGATAGGCGCAGATTCTCATTATGAACTGCTACAAGAACCTTCCAATGCTTCAAAATATATATTTGGGATGGTTCATTGCTGGTATGGCACAAGTCTCTAAGAGAAATCAATGTCAATGATCGTTCAATCGTTTGAAAACAAAATTTTTGACAATATATTAGAAACTCTTTGACAAATTGACAAAGTCCCTCACAATAAGTGCAAATCGAAGATCAAATTGTAGAACACATTTTTACGTTTACTACTAAAATTTTAGACAATGGAACCTTTCAGGTAAATTTATTTTTAAAATCTCCCACTGAATATAGTAAATTAGATGATTCCCTTTGCATAGCATACCAAAACTATTTAAAAAACTTCTCAAATCTCAAACAGATTTCAATTATTCCTCAGAATATAAAAAATGTATAACATTGGCCATGGAAAAATTGTTCCTCTAAATTCAAAGTTCACTTATATATTTTCTGCCGCATCATGCAATGATCCGAGAACACAGCTGTACTGCTAAACTACGAGTATCTAGATTTTGATGGTTCTTGTAAAACTACCACAAATAAGTGTCTCTCGATGACATCATGCATACTGGATATCAGGTGCAACTTGATCTCTATGACATTTTATGCAGATTTGGAACCGTTAAGTATGTCCTCACTAGTGACATTGTATCGACAAGTCTTGATTAACCATTCTCAAAAGTTTTTTTATTAGATATTGTTTGAAGTGGGGGTTCCAAAGGAACTCTAAAATTTAAAAATTACAAATTGTGATTTATTGCGAGAAATTGCCCAAAATAATTAAATTAAATTTCCTTTAGCCTCACTTGCACTTGCAACTCAGTGCTTCGTGTAGCGATGGTTCGGGGGGTATGAGTTTAAAGGGGCGCACTGGAACTCAAAGACTAAATAAGAGGTACCGAAAATTGCGTGAAAATCTACCCCTCCCATTTCAATAGATAATTTTTTGAGCATATTTCGTGATTGAAAATTTCGAAATGGTAACAAGGTGCCATTAAAAAAAAATAACTGGAAAAGGGGGCCGAATGGCACAACTTTTAAAAAGCCTTCAACCTTAAGTCATCATCAAAATATGAGGACAATAAAATTATCCAATTAAAAATAACATCGAACCGTAAACTTGCCAGAATCTTACTAACATAATCTTATGTTAATCTTACTAATTTTGAAACATTTCAAGTTTTTTTTTAAAGTCTCTTTTGAAAACCGAGGGCTAAAAGACTTGTTTTCGGCATTTCGTTCAGAAGCTTGCGTAAATTTTATACTTGGCAAAGACCTGTCCAGCTCTTTTTTCTTTAGTTTATCTTCCGTAAAATTATGTTTACACAAGATACACAGATTAGAAAACTAATAATTTCCGACCAAACACTTTACAAACGAGCTCCCGAAATCGAAATTCTACAAGACTGTCATGCGCCTAACTCAAGAAGCGTAAAACACGAACTAAAATATGAGTCGCGGCGAAAACGCGTGGTGCCGCTGCAGCCTATAATATTTATTATGTTGCCACAGCGATAGCGAATATATGTTTTTTGTTGAAATTTTAACATAATCTTATGTTATTATTAATAATTCATAAAAACTGAAATGCGTATTACGTTAACATTTTTCAGGAGGGGTGCGCGGTTTTGCGACATTTTGAAAGGAGTCAGATTTAAAATTTTTTCACGAAGAGTTAATTCTCTTTTAAATTTACAAGGGTGTCAAATGGTGCTCGAATTCAGAAGGTTTTCTAAACCACATTTCACAAAAAAAAATATCTGAATAAAATTTAAATCTTGATGATGTTTCTAAAGGCCGTTTTACATGCTGCAATACTTCTTTGCAATATGCAATAGTCTTGAACAAAGGCATGCGCAGTTTGACAAAAGGTACAAATGTCTTGCCACTGCGCATGCTTTTGTTCAAGACTATTGCGACTTGCAAGAAAGAATTGCAGCATGTAAAACGGCCTTTATAAAGTATAAGCTGTGGAATCCTGCAAGTGATTATTTTAGCTTTTTCATACCAAATAGTTATATCGAAGATCCTATGACCAAAAGGAATATTTTATCTATTATCGCTCAAGTTATGACCCTTTGTGATTATTAACTGCAGTCATTGTTATCGGCAAACTAATTATTGAAAAACTTTAGATTGTCAAATTAGATTGGGACACTTCTATCGCCGATCCAAACATAATTTTAGAATGGACTCTCTTTACGGAAAATTTTCACCAATTAAGTAGTCTAAAAACTCCAACATCTTTATTTTCTGGCAGAGCCATAGAAAAAATTGCATTCCATGATTTTGCCGACGACAGCGTCATTCTATCACAAAGGTGATATAGCTATTCAATTAGTCTCTTCCGAGTCTAGAGTAACACAAATTTACCAGAACTTAAGCTGTATGTAAACATACCAGCTTGCCAGGATTTTATAAATCCCGGCTAACGATGAAACCACTTGCAATATTCCAGCCAGACCCGGGCTTGAAATGATTACTGAAACCGGGAATTATGAATGCTGGGTTGTTGCAGACACCTAAAAAATTAATAAATAGACAGTAATATCAATATTAGTAAAAACCATTATTTTAGACCGAGTCCATTATAATCGGAAAGGGGATGGTTTTTTTACAACCCGCCACGTTGCAGAAGGAATTCTAAAATATCAAAATATGCATTAATTGATCTTGGGAATTCGTACTTAACACAACTACTTACTGATGTTCCTCGAACCATTTCTGTCAAGTCTCGCCCTCCTACTCTTGCCACCAAGCGGAACTAACCCCTATTCCAAGAATAGGGGTTAGTTCCCAGAACTGCACAGGTAGGCAAAATAGGAGTCCGAAAAGATCATAACAATCTTCGCGTTCACGGCCGCATCTGGATTTTTTCTTGCTGAATAGCTTCCACTCAAACCGGGGGTCCAACTATTGTGGAGATTCGCAACACTACACAGAGAAACTGGAATTCTCCGGGAGTCACTGAGCAAGGGCGTAGCGAAGAGGTATCAACGATACCGGGCACGCCATCAAGGCACCAAGGCAAACTGTCTTTATACTTCATGAAGATTTTATAATAAATACGTATATAATTTTTTCGTTAGTACCCGGTTTATAACGATTTCATTATTGTAAATTATCACACATCTTTTTTTTATCCGGCTAAATCCATTTGTTTTTTGAATCATCACAAGGGGAGTTCTGGGTAAAACCAATTTACCGACTTTTTATTTTTTTTAAAACAAATGCACTATTTCGTTTTTGTAAATTTTTAACGCTCCTCAGGTTCTAAACAAATTTAACATAGGAAATCAGTTTTCAAAATATAGAAGTCATTAAGAAGTAATATGTGGAATTTTATTTAAAAACGCAGTGATGAATATGACGAAAAAGCAGACAAAACACCATTTTTGTCAATGGTTCCCTATTATTTATTTCTAAACCGCACATAAACTTAGAAAACGTAAAAACGTTCCAAGATAATTTTTGCAACTCATTTTGTTTTCTTAAATTTCTTTAACCAAAAATAAGTAAATATTTTCTTATAAGATGACAAATGTTCGGTCCGGTCTTTTTTGTAACTACTTGCATGTTTTGAATAAGACTTTTGACTTCATAAATAAGATCTATATAACCCGATCATTTTTAAAGATTGTTAACTCTTTTCAAATTTGATTTTTATTCACAACGTGGCAGTAGCTAACTTCGATATTTTTTGGTCTACGTGCCAATTTTCAAAAAGATATAAGGACTTTTAAAAAATATCAATTTTTGGCCTGTTTTCTGGAAATTAAAATAAAAAATCATAATTTTTTCGTTAGATGTACCTAAAACATCTCTAACAAAAACAATTCATAAAGCAGTAATTTTTCTTCATTGTCTCGCAATGAATTGTAAAAAAACTTGAAAATTTTAATTTTCAGACCAATAACTTTGTTGCAATGACCTATATATAACAAACTAAAAAATTAGAATGCCTAATTTATAATTGTTTTAAAATCCTTATAAACTATCTATTCGTCTATTTTGAACTCAATTAAGACAATACTTTTTAATTTTATTTGAATGACAAACTCATAGGCATGATACGTTATAAAAAAAATCGATAAATTTCCTTGACCCGGAACCGTAACTTCCCTCATTATGTTTCCTTTTATTAGGAATAGTGAAGTGTGAACCAATTTAGTTCAGTACATAGTTATTTAGGAACACATATATACTGTCTTTTCAAACATTTGTATCGGACGCTATTTTGTTCCAATAAAATGGATCCCTACCAATATTTTACCAATTTCCACCCATGCGGCACTTAATTTTGGGCATAATTTAAAACGAATTCAATAACTAGTTTTTACACTGACACACACTGCGATTTTCAAACAAACAAAAGTATGCTTAAACAATAATGAAACGAAATATTTATCGAAAAAAAAAATCATATTTTTCGATAGGTCAATGAAAATATATAAATTGTAAATATAACATTCGTTAGAATATAACATTGCCGTAAAACGGTTAATGAATCCAGGTGACCTTAACAATAACGAAATATACAATACATATGCGAGGTGAATAATTTCAATTACATTGAAATTAAAATTACGTGACCTTAAACTCTATTTTGTTATCTTTATACAACCAAAATAAGTGAAGTTAAAAAGTTCTTGAACTAATATAGTAATTAAAGTGTATTAGAGAAAAAGAAAATTTATAACTTTAATCTAATACGTAATAAAAATAACTAATTTTAGCGGACTATCAGACAGTTCATTCCCCTACAAAATGATTTTCAAATGCTAGCAGCATGAACATGACACCCAAGAAGATTTAAGTAAACAAACAAATAAAAAACATTTTAATGAGACTTCATTATAAAAATCATTGACGCAGTAAAAAAATCTTTCAATGAGGTACGCTTTAGTTTTTTTTCGACAGAGTGCAAACATAGGGATAGTTTTTAAATGTTCTGGAAAATGATTGTAAAAGTTTTATGGCGTTGTAAATAATTGTTTTTTTTATTAATTCTGTGGAAGGAATGGAAAGGTATGTCATGTATGTTTCTGGGAATGTGTTATATGTTTTCTCATCAAACAGACGGTTTCTAAAATAAATAATGCAGGAGGTGTTAATATTTCACGTTTTTGGAAATAGTATTGGGACTGTGCTCTATTGTTTTGACCAAACAAATAGCGAATTGCTCTCTTTTGAAGCCTAAAAATACTAAGAAATTGCTCGGTGGTACAGCAGCCCCAAAAGGGAAGGGAAGATGAGATTCGAATAGAGAGAAATAAGTAAGTCTGGCAGAAGACACGTCCAGTTCTTTTGAAACTGATCGCAAAGCAGGCAGTAGAAAGTGTTTTAGTTAAGGTGTCAATATGCTTAGACCATTTTAGGTTATTATTTTTATTCAAACCCAGGAATTTAACCGACTCAACGTATTTAATATTGATGTTAAGTAGCTGAAGTTTGTGTAAAGTCCCCTTATAAGAAAAGGCCCACCGTTTTATCCACATTGAAGCCAAGCAGATTGGAATCGGACCAAGCCTTAATCATAACAAGGTTGTTGGAAATAATAGAATGTAAACACGTTGTATCAAAATCACTCCATGTTATGCTTGCGTCGTCAGCAAAGAAAGACATTTTTGCATTAATAATTAAGTTGCTCCTATCATTAATATATAACAAAAAAAGAATAGGTCTCAAGATCGAACCTTGAGGAACTCCACTTGTAATCAACTTACAATCAAAGTCAAAACCTTTTGCTCTTACAAATTCCCGATATAAGATTTAAACCAATTTAAAGAAATACCACGGATTCCATAAAAATTTAGCTTGCTTATCAAAATTTCATGACTAACACAGTCAAAGGTTTTTGCATAGTCACAAAAAACTGAGGCGATGGGGTGGTTGTTATTGAGGGAAAAGTGGACGTCGCTAAGCAACGAGAACATGGCGTCACTGGTGCACTTATTGGGTAAATATCCGAGCAGGTCCGGGGATATTATCTGATGTCTAAGGAGAAATGGCATAAGCCGATTCTTCAGTAACCTTTCAATGATTTTTGATAGCACTGGTAGTAGAGCAATTGGGCGATAATTGCGAGAGTTAGTTTTTTCGCCCCTTTTATGAAGAGGAATAATTATAGCTATTTTGAGGTATTCAGGGAATATACCTTTTATAAGGAATTTATTTATTAGTGTTGTAAGGGACTCTATGACTGGGAGCGGCAGGTTCAGGAATATTTTAATTGATAGGCCATTAGTGCTACACGAAGATTTGCTTGTGATATTAATTTCTTTCAATAGTTCCATGCTGCTAACAGGGCTTAAGAAAATGCTATCAGCAACATTTTTCGACGGAGGGAGAAACGAAAGAGGGTCCAAACTTTGCGAGATACAAGAGGTAACATTTTTCCTTACTTTAATAAAATAATTATTTTAGGTCATTTGACCTTGGCAAGATCTGAGTTACAGGGTTTGATTTGTTTCTAAGGTCATTGATAGGGGACCAGGTTTCCTTTGAAACGTTTTTAGATTTTGTTAGACGTTTTTGATATAATTTTTTTGCTGACTTAATTAGTTTAATATATATCCTCCTATAATTAGAGATATAGTCGAGAATAAGAATGGAGTCGGTGAATTTTTTTTTATATATAAGAGAAAGCGCATAGGCGGGAAGGCCTTACTAAAAGCACTTAAAATTTTATTTAAGAAAGCTCTAAAATATGATTTAACATTTTCAAATTCAAAATTCCAGTAGTGTTTAAGGAAATATTATGAAATACTGAAAAATTGGCGGCCGAGAAAATTCTGCCCTTATGGCGAGGTCTCTGTAAGGGCCTGAGAGGAATACTAAATTTGGAAAATATTGCTTCGTGATAGTAAAGACCTGTGCTAAAAAGCTGAGATTGAACCTTTGATGGAGAAAAATCAGACGTCACGTAATCAATGATAGAAAAGTATTTTGAAATTCTAGTTGTAGACGATACATTCTTTGCAAGACCGAAAAAATCTAATAGAGAAATTAAATATTTCTGGGTGGCACAAACACTAGCATAGTCAATACTTAGGTCCTCGCATAGAACTTTCCTGCCTTTTACTGGTAGCCTATCTAGCAAATTTAGCAGCTAATTAAAGAAAGATTGTACATCAGAATTTGGTGATCTATAAATACAGATTACATAGAGATCAAAGTTTTAATTATATACTATATAAAATTCAAATAAGTTATTCGCTAACAAATGGTCATATTTAGTTACCGAGACGAAATCCTCATTTAGAGAAAGAATCAGTGTTCCTCCATGAGCCGAGTTCTGTCATATCTAGCTATTGTGGAATACCTCTTCACATAAAAGGGTTCGTTTAGATTCAGCCACGACTCAATAATTGCAACAAGTTGGGTGAACTCCAATTCTTCTAGAAATAGGTACAACTCATCAGTTTTATTTCTTAGAGAAGCGATATTAGAACCATACTAAGACCCGTAACAACAGGAAGTTTTGAGGAATTTATTTCCTCAGGGCACATCAAGTTATCTAAATTTTTTTTTTTCGAGGAATTGCTGGAAAAGTAGTTTTTGTAGCATTCTTGGTCCTTTGAAGATGGATCGTTCTCTCCGAATCCATAAGCATCATGAAACTCGTAGTAAATCTTATGCAGGGTTTTATCATCTATAGGAATGCCTTCAGAAGCCAAAAACAGCCTGATGCTGGTATTTTTAAATCCTTCAAAGTGAGTTAACGCAGGTTGATCATGTAGAAAGGCGAGATATAACTTGAAGACCTTTAAAATAGCAGGGTTTCTTAGTCATGACGAAGAAACGGTTATCAGAACGTTTTTCGGCCAAAGCAAGCTTCACTGTTAAGCGAGTCATTGGATCAAAAGCGGGTTCTTGGATATGATGAGCCTTCTTGGCAAGACTGTAGCAGTTGTCGCTCAAAAAGGCATTTGATTTGCAGGCAGCAATAGCTTCTTTGTCTCAAGTTATTATGCCCTATTGAGTAACTGGAGAGGATGCATCCAGTGAGTTGCCGGTACTCGAGTTGGTGTGCAGTTTCGTCGTTTTGGTGGGAGGAGGGTGGTTCGCTGCAGATTTTTTAGAAGGATCGGATTCAGCAGACTATTTTATTACAACGCCATGGGGCCATAGATTGCTGTCTAAAAGCTTTTCAGCAGAGTTTCTTGATTGGGTCCCAACTTTAAAATCAATATTTGAATTATGATTGATTAGGTGGTCACAGCGAATAAACTCTGTAGTGCCTAACTTTTTCTTTACGTAATGAACTATGTTGTTAGCCGTAAAGCCTGTAAGAAGATTTTTTTACGATTACATAGTGCCACCACCGCGTATTATTAGAAGCTAATAAGTTGGAGCCTTCAATAATAATAGGAATATCCGCTGGAGTAGACTCAGTTTGTGTAGAGTGAAACAGGTAGTTTCCATAGTGTGTGTAGACACAGATATGGTAGTAGGGTATGTCTTTCTGAGAGGCTTACACTTATTTTGGTTTTCAAATTTAAAGTATAACTCCTTTACCAAGTCTGTTACACTAGTTAGGTTACTCTTTATATTATCAATACCTGATTTTACTTCAATAGAAGAGTTCTGTACTTGGATTTTTAGCTCTTCTTCGGCATTGTTGAAAAGGATTTTAGAAATATTAAAAATATTCTGTTCCGTATCCCTTAGAGACTTTAACGGCATATCTGGCTGGTAAGTAGAAAACACTTCTGACAGTTTATGGATATCGTCAATCTTTTTCTCCAAGAGGTCCCATCTGGATTCTCTCAGTAAAATATTATACATTTCAGAAACTCGGTACACTACTTGACAATTGGGCTACACGGCTGTAAACGATCAAGTAAAAAAGTTCATGTGGAATCAAATTTTGCGATACCTTTTCGATTTTATCGTTGAGTTGTTTCAAATTGGAGGAGTCACACAGGACACAAAAAAATCGGAGGTGAGTTAATTTTTGTAACATCAGGAGTTTTGTAGTAGCTTTATCAAGGTTTATCAAGCAGTTCATGCAAAAAAAATCGTTTACCCTCGCAACTACAACGAATTTTATTATATTTGTCTTTTTCTGAGAATTCTTTACGGCAATTTTCACACTTGTATTCAGCCATTATAAAAGAAAAAAAGAAAGAAAAATCGTGGTACGAAAATACAAAGCGAAAGCGAAACAGAACTCAAAATAAACACACGTATGATTTACGTCATGTTGAATCCGCACTAGTTTATCCTTATATCATATTTAATTTTTTTACGTTAATTTTTTTAACATGTTATTTGGCCGCCATTTTGTTCCGCTATCTTGAATTCGTTAACACAACTTTACCAGCTTATCTCTATATCACACTTAATGCTTGCACATCATTTGAAATTAATTTAATAAGTAGATTTTTCAGGCTGATTTCTCAAATATTTTATTATGCCGCATTTTTGTTTTTCTCTAAGCCGCCATCTTGTTTCGACATATTGGATTTTTACCAAAATATTACCAGGTCATCCCCATATGAGCCTTAATTTTGGTCTAAAATTTGAAGTCAATGTGACGAGTGGTTTCTAAGCTATACCGCAAACCGACAGGTGGACCCACGGAATTGATAAAACGTATTTTTTCGCATCTAGGGGCGCTAAAACGCGAAGTTATAAAACCTGCTAGGGTGATTTTTTGAGATTACAAAAATTTTATTTGGCCATTTTGTTCCGCCATCTTGAATGAATGCCACAGTTTTCCGAGTTCATCTCTATACTACATTAGTTATGGCACACAATTTGAAATCAGTTCATTAAGTACTTTTCTAAGGCTAAATATTTTATGAAGCCGCCATTTTGTTCCGACATCTTGTATTCGAACCAAAATTTTACCAGTTGATTCCTACATGATACTTGATTTTTGTGCAAATTGAATAATTGTTTTTTTAGGTAATAATTTTTGTGACATCTTATTCCGGCATACTGGATTTTTACCAAAATATTACCAGGTTATCCCGATATGAGTCTTAATTTTTGACTAAAATTTGAAGCCAATCTGATGAGTAGTTTTTAAGCTATGCCGCTAACTGACAGACAGACAGACAAACCGACAGACGAACCGACTGACTTGATAAAACATATTTCTGGCATCTAGGGACGCCAAAACGCGAAGATATGTAAAACCTGAGGTGATTTTTTTCAGATTACAAAAATTTCATTTAGCCACCATTCTATTCCGCCATCTTTAATTAACATCACAGTTATACTAATTCACCTCTATACTAGAATTAGTTATGGTGCCCAATTTGAAATCAGTTCATTAAGTAGTTTTTTCAGGCTGAATGTTTAAATATTTTATTAAACCGCCATTTTCTTCCGCCATCTTGGATTCATACCTAACTTTTACCACTTGATTTATGTACAAAATTTGACATAAATTGGCTCTGCGAAAAAGAAAATTACACTTACAAGGTTGTTAAAAACAGGAAAGAGTAAGAAGGCTCAAAATATGTTGATTATTTTATATATGGGTAGTTCTTGAAAAAAGCTGCATTTTTATGTTACTATTAAAAACAAAATTATTTATTAATATTATACTTATTTTTTCTCCATAAACAAAACGTATTCTAATAGTATTTATATAGCACTATTATTAATTTTATCTAAATTTATTTTTTAATATTATTTTTCGTATTAAACTTGCAAAAACGTCATACTCCGTTATCGTAACTAGCAATATCTTTGCAATATTATTAGAAAAAAACTTAATTTAATTTGAAAACTTGATAATTCTCTTGCACTATAATTTTTTATATAGCGTAAAATATGTTTTGCCTCTAATTAAATTTCAAATTAATTTTTGGAAGTTGAAAATATTATATAAATTTTACGTGCAACTATGAATTGGCATCATTACCGTTATCAGATTGTAATTCTTGATGTCACACACTAGAGGCGCTACGAACTGGCGCATGCTAGTTGTAAATTCTCTATAAATACCGGTCAGTACACAGTAAGCATCGAGATGGTACAGATCCTGCCTGTTTTGTAAAAAATACGGTGCAAACACGTGCTCAAGGGTTTGTCCGATCTTAAATTGTCGTTACCGTTATCAAGTTATTGACGTAAGTAGTATTTTTTTCTTTTTCATTTCGTTCTTATTTTATGTATTTTACCAACCTTTATACCATTACATAAAGAAAATAAAAACATTTTTTGTAACATTGAAATGTAAAATATAAAACATGCCTGGTCATCAACTCCGTTATATCATTACCGTTATCAGTACATGATAACCGTGATGATCTCAATAATAACGGAGTTGATCAATACCTAATAATCTTATTTCTTCTATCTTTTTAGACTTAAAAAAGGGTTCTAAAAAAAAATTTGACAGGCAAGAGCAGGTTAAGCAGAACATGAGAAGAATGAGAGCAAACATAAAAAGTGATCCCGAAAAATACGAGGAATATAAAAGAAAAGAACGTGAAAGATACAGGATAAGAAAAGCAGAGGGAAAGATCAAGCCAATAAGTGATCTGCCCCGCAGGCAACAAAAGGAAAAACGCAAAAGTTGGAGAGAAAGTGCTAAGAAATATCGTGACTCTCGCAAAAAAATTCAAAATTTCATGGATGCAAATAGTCCACCTCCTAGTCCTTCAAGGTCAGCAGAAACGAGTAATTCGATTTCAACGCCGAATAGGCAGTTACTACAGGGTCAGAAACGTTCTAGAAATCACAGGCGCGAGTTGAACAAAACTATCAAAAATTTAAAGAAGCAAAATGAAAAACTGGGAAAAAAAGTGCAAAAATACAAGTCAAGATTGAGCAGAATGAAAAAAAAAGCTTTCGATCCAGACAGTCCTGGCAAAAAAGTAGAACTTTTACTTAAAGATGAAGTAAATAATTCCCGTGAAATAAAGAAAAAAATTCTTTTCGCGGAAGTTGTAACAAAACAAGTGAAGGAAAATATAATGCAAGAAAAATGTCTGGATGGAAAAAGAAAAGTTTTGCAGGCTATATCTGGAAAAGTAGTGAAAAAGGACAAGTTCTGTAATGTTTTAAATTCCATTTCTAGAAATTTACATTGTTCTACAAACCGCCTTAATCGCAGAAAAATTTATAGGGCTAAGTTACAAAAAATAATTATCGATTTTTTCGAGAGGTACGAATGTAGTCGATTAATGCCAGGTAAAAAGGATACGGTTACCAAAAGAAAATGTAAAAAACAAAAGAGATTGTTGTCGGACTCCTTAATAAATATACACAAGAAATTTCAATTGTTTTCTCCAGAATATAAAAAACTAAGTTACTCTCAATTTTGTAAGAATAGACCGTTTTGGGTTTTAATACCAAATGCCCGAGACAGAGAAACTTGTGCATGCAAGCAATGCGAGAATATAAGCTTAATTGTCCGAAAATTAAGGATTCTCAATATAATTCAAGTTACTTTTCCAAATGAACTTTGCAAAGAATTATGTTGTAATGGAGTTCTTGGAGAACACTGTTTAAGCCGCACATGTGAATTTTGCAAAGATAAACAAGTCTTCTTGAATATGGCTCAGCCAGAAGAAAAAATACGATATAAGTTATGGGAAACGAAGAAAATGAAAGTAAATATAAAGGAGAAGAAAAAAAATGTCTGAAAACAATAAAAGAAGAGGTCGAGTCCACTATAAAAGAGCTTGCTTCTAAATTGTTAGTTGAATTACCGAAATACATGTTGCATTTACATAACAGAATTCACCAGCAAAAATCTATAGATGATATTAAAAAAAATCTTAGAAGCTCTGAAGTTCTGATTCACATGGACTTTTCAGAGAACTATAACTGTAAATATGGAAGGGAAATACAATCTGCCCATTTTGGCGGTTCTAAACCTCAGATTTCACTTCATACGGTGGTCTCTAATGAAGATCGGTCTAGACACATAAATTTCTGTACAACCTCTGAAAACTTACGCCACGACCCATCATCTATATGTGGCCATTTGATACCTATTTTCACTGAAATAAAATTTCAAAATTTACAAATTAAAACAGCTCATTTCCAAAGCGATGGCCCAACAACGCAATATAAGAACAAAAAAATGTTCTACTTGGTTGCTACTTATATTGCAGATTTATTAGAAGTGAATCAGATACAGTGGCACTATAGCGAAAGCGGGCATGGCAAGGGAGCGCCGGATGGCATTGGAGGTTCTGTTAAACGAAAAGCAGATGAAGCTGTGGCGAAAGGTAAAGATGTTTCAAGCTTCCAAGAATTTCATCATGTTCTACAAGAAGAATGTAAAAAAATAAAAATAATCGCTATTAGTAATGAAGACATAATAAGATTTGACAGCCTAGTTCCTACTAACTTGGAATCTTTCAAAGGCACTCTGCGCATTCGACAGATATTTTGGAGTAGAAGTAATCAAAATTCATTGTTTTTTCGCTACCTCAGTTGCCTTCAATGCGTAGGAATGTGTGAACATTGCCATCTTGGTCTAATGAAATTTAAGAGTCGAACTGGATTTAAAAGTGAACAGAATGATTTGCCTATGACCCGCAAAACACTAAGATATTCTGATGTGTACTCTTCATCTTCAGATGAAGAAGTAATTGATGGACAAAAACTCTCTAAACCCACAGAAATTTTTGTCGTGCTACAATTTGCAGTCAAAAAGGGAGTAAAACATTTTATAGGTAAAGTCCTTCACGGTCAAGATGAAAATGAAGAGTATACAATTAGTTTTATGAGAAGGAAGACTGATATAAAATTTGTGTTTCCAATCTAAGAAGACATTTATACAGTACCTGAAAAGGATGTAACTTTATTTTTAAAAAATCCCTATGAAAAAAGAGGTCAATACTTTTTCGATCTAGATGAAATTGAGTATGTTCAAAATTTAGGTTAAGTTGATTTTGTCATGTTGTGTAGTTATTGATAATACCTTTATTTATGTAATATTTCAAAATAACATTTCTTTAAGCTGTATTCTGAGTCATTTTGGACCTAACAAATCATGTTAATTTGTCTTTGATACAAATTTATTTTAACGTTTAGGCAGTACTTAGAAAAATAATTTTATTTTCAGTATTTGGATACAGATTAGGATACTTAGTCTGGTCATCATACCTTGGATACATATTTAGATTCAACCGAGGTTTCAACATTTGTTAAGTTTATTAGCAGTTTTTGCATTTTTTCTAAACATGTATTACAACATTTTTCAAGATCTCCTGTGTATTATTTTACTGCTAATTTATGAAGCAATATCATTTCCGTTATACATACGTCATTCCCAAATCCGTACATAATTATTAGTTATGAAAAAAAAATTCGAGGCAAAAACAAGATCGACAGCTTACTATTTTGCTATAAGTAAAACGTTTTAAATAGGTTTTGCTAATTTTTATAGAATTTATTATATTTTCAATTAAAAAAAAAATATCATTAAAAATGCGGCTTTTTTCAAGAACGACCCATATAATAGCTCGTTTTTTATATAAAATGTACTTTATATAACAATTCGCTCTTCACTCTTTGTATCATCCCTTCTTTTTTATATAATAGTTGTATGACTAGTATACTGTTTAAATTGTAAATCTATATATTAATGTATGTACAATTGAAACATACCTGTAAATTAGGTTTCTTTGTCCCAGAGAAAACATAGATGTTCACACAACCTGGGAAATAGGAATGATACAACACAGCAAGACATATAGGGCACGAACAAGCATAAAATAACACGCATGTATAAACAACTAAGATATTTTATCTAAACGTCAATTGCCCGAGTGATGCCAAAATCGATACTGAATATATGCTGCTGGCTTCGA
This sequence comes from Kuschelorhynchus macadamiae, assembly GCA_030620095.1. Taxonomy (NCBI): domain Eukaryota; kingdom Metazoa; phylum Arthropoda; class Insecta; order Coleoptera; family Curculionidae; genus Kuschelorhynchus; species Kuschelorhynchus macadamiae. The sequence continues at coordinate 2,109,265 of JAUTXW010001143.1, forward strand.
ATTAAAGAGATGGGCATTAAATAAAAAAAGGAATTCCAAAAAAATTTATTTTATATGGTCAATAAGGTCAAAATAAGTCGTATTTAGATGTTCTTCAATTATTTTTTTATTAAAGTAATCTGGAAGTTTTTTTTTTGTGAAATTCAGAATCAGAAAGTTTAAGCGATGTGTTTTTAGATTAAAAATGTGCCGTAGGATGTTCAGAATAATAATGTATGTAACATTCAGGTAGTTTATTATAAATTTCGCATTCAACTGTGAAGTGAATTGAAGGCGAGTATGGCGAAGCTATTGAACACTTTTAACATTATATCGACATTAGACCTAGAAATTGCCGTTATTATGTCATCAACGTGGCGACAAAAAAGGGTAAATCGTAGGTAGTAATAGAACTCTTGCAAGGCAGCCATAATAATATCCGAACAGATTGGTGACACACAATTGCCCATGCCAACTCCAAATGATTGTTTGAAGAACTGATTTTCATACTGAAATTAATTGTTATCAATACATAATTTAAACAATTTTAAGAAGTCCTCCTTACTTAGTTTAGTGTTGTTCTGAAGCGTGTGCCACTTATTTTGTATTATGTCAATAAGTCGATCCGAATATTGGTAAAAAGTGAAACAATGTCCAATGATATCAATATATTATCCTGTGGTACAATGACTTGATTAATACAATTAACAAACTGATTACCGTTTAGGTATCTTAGTCGTATTTTTATGCTTGTTCGTACCCTATATGTTCTGTGAACATCTATGTTTTATCTGGGACAAAGGAAACCTAATTTAAAGGCATGTTTCAATTGTAAACACTATACTAGTCATGCTATTATGTTTATCGTTGAATGCAAATAAAAAAAGAAGGGAATGAAGGGATGATAGAAAGAGTAAAGAGAGAATTGTTATATAAAGTACATTTTATTAAAAAAAAAACAACTAATATAATCAAAATATTATGAGCCCCCTTACTCTTTCCTGTTTTTAACCACCTTGTAAGTGTAATTTTCTCTTTCGCAGAGCCCTAAAGAAGGTAATAAATTTATCGAAACGTCGCCAATTTAAGAAGTGGTTTCCATTTCTCTCTTCGATTCAAATATACCAACATAACCTCAAACTTCTAGTTAAAAATGCTTCCAGCCCAGTGCCCGAAAGGTCGGAAAAGAGCATAGTCACGGAGATAAATAAAAGACAGCCAGAGACAGCAGTATCGCGCCTCTATGAAAAATAAAAAATTCCTCATGAAAAGCCCGTAACTGGACACGAAGGGACTTTAGACGCACTTTTAACAGTTTTAGAAACACCACACATATCGAACTATATTTCCAATATTACGTCATCGAGGACAGGTTTTAAAAAGTTCTGCCCATATAAATCAGTTTGTTCAAGTCTTAAAGGATCGTGATTATGATGCCCGTTTGGATTGTTGTGTATGGTTTCAACGGATAATCGAAAAGGATACAGGTTTTTCAAAAAATATGTCTCCAACGAAGCTACTGTCTTTGGTAGGCCACCTAAAATCCAGAATTTGTGACAGGGAGCAAAGATCATTCTTCTTTTGTGAAAATTTTAATTCAAAAAGATATTTGCATGTCCTGCAGATAGAACTGTGAAATGTTTTATACAATATGCCATTGCTGCAAAGAAGATACCTTCTAGAAGACCCAGAAAGTATGCTTTCGACACATGATGTAAGAACATGGTTAGATGAGACGGTGGATAGATCGTTTTGCTGAAAACCATTGGTCGCCTAGGTCGCCCGACCTGAGAGCGAAGAATTTTTGGTGGGGGCATCTAAAAAACCCAGTATACAAATATCAGCCATTCAAAAATATTGAGCACTTAGAAAAAAATCATTCGAAACTGTGTAGCACAAAGAATTCCGCAAATGATGAGAAAAGTGTATAAAGAAGTGCACAGAACAACTTTGTGAATGGAACGCAACGGGAGACATGTAGAGTTTAATAAGCTAATATATTTTTTTTAGTTTTAACCCTTCCACGCCGCCTAGATAATTTTTATTTTCTGTTTTTCATTCATCCTGATTAATTAAGTTATGACCATAAACAATTTAAAATGGCTTTAATACGTACGAAAATCTTAAACAAAATACACTGTACATTATTTGTTTTATGACGTTTCGTGCTTACGAGTTTGTTAATCAAATAAAATTTAAAAAATATTGTCCTAATGGAGTGTAGAATAGAAGAATAGATTTTTTAGGATTTAAAAATAATTCTAAATTTGGTATTCTAATTTTTTTTATACGCCGCTGCACAAGGTCAGTGATCAGAAAATTAATATTTTTAATTTTTTATAATTCATTGCGAGACAACAAAGAAAATACTGCATTATAGTTTTTTGTTGTTAGATTTACTTTGATTTTCAATTTTTTACAATTCATTGCAAGACAATAAAGAAAACACTACATTATAGTTGGTTTTTGTTAGATTTACTTTGTTTTATATAAATCAAGCGAAATTTTTTTTTTAAATGTTTTGAAAGCAGGCCAAAAATCTATATTACTTCCCTTGTACCCTGAAAAGTTCTTCCATTTCCGTCAGTCTGTCGATAAGCAGCATAGACAAATTTATCCGATTGATTTAAATTTTTATTTTTATTATAATTTATTAACTGGATAAGTAGTTTTTTAATATATTTTTTTAACATTTCACTAGGTCGCCATTTCGTTTTGGATAATTACCAAAAGATTACCAGGTCATCCCCATATGTCCCTTATTTTTTTATCAAAATTTGAAGTCAATCGGGTAAGTAGTTTTTTAACTACGCCGCGAACAGACAGACCGGCAGACCGACGGAAATAAGAAAACATGTTTTTCGTCATCTGGGGACCATGAAACGTGAAGATCTGAAAAAATCTCGGATGGTGATTTTTTTAAGATTATACAATTACTTTTACGAGGGAAGTAAAAAGTACTTATTAGACTGATTTTAAATTGTATGCAAAAATTAATGGTGATCTAGGAAAAAGCTGATAAAATTCTGGTATGGAAGACGGAGGCCAGATAAAATCTATAAAAAAATTTCAATTGACTTCAAATTTTCTAGAAACATTAGATGTGATATAGAGACAAATTGGTAAAATGTTGGTAGAAATTCGACATGACATTAGAAAATAAACTCATAACAAAGGAGTTTCCAGGTAAAGGCATTTTTTTTTGATATGTGATATAGACAAAGTAACGAAAATTATTAGCGTCGGTAAATGGATTTCTATTTATGTATGACGTACAACACTATAACAATATTAATTTAGCTTCCAATAATAGCGCAAACCAGAAATAATATATTGATTACCAAAAAACTATTGCAAGAACTTTAAGAGTGAACTTTCGAATACAAGTAGGTATCACAAAATTCAAATCTTACTTTCTAGGAAAAAAGTTATATACGGAACATTTGAAGTTATCAACAAAGAATGTCAGTCTTCGTTTGTAGCAGTACGCCATCCGTTTCGGGACATTCCGATGAAATATTAAATTCTGTGTTTCGTCGGATTCTTCATTAATCAGTCCAACTAGGTGGTATACAGAACCAACTATACTACTTCCATGCATGAGTATTTTATGGATAAATGCCGGCATATACTACATAAATATACTACAGACTTGCAAAACAATCAAACTCCTCCTGATCAGCTTTATATCTTCTCCAGTTACGCGAGCAACAATTTCTTGATTCCGAAAAAATGACAGTGTTACCATCACTACAGCTTCCACTTCTTCATCTAATCAAGCACTCTATTTTATAATGTTAAGATAAATAAGTATGCATTCTTTAAAACGAACGAAACACGCAAATTAGAAAGGCTATATTTGTAAGCGTTGATGTCAAACGTTAGCTCAATCTTTTTACAAATGTTTCACTTCTTTAGCAGCGTTTAGGCAGCGAGGCGAAGCGCGGCGCGTCTTTACTTCGATCCGGAAAGAGTATTTAGTTTCCAACAAACCTGTGAAAAGGACAGTAGTGGCTCTTCCGATGAAGATTATTTTGTTTTATCTACAGTGGCAAGTGCAGAAGAGGAGGAAAAGTTGTTCGATGACTTACATGTGATAAAAAAAAGTTTTTTGAATACTTCAGGATGTCCGAAGAAAAGTTCTATGAACTAGTGAACGATTGCAGTATCCGCTAAAATACAAAGTTTCGAAAGAAGTTTTCGACAAAAGTTCATATAAACAAATTTCCACAATTTCGCGAACACCATATATAATAAAATAATGAAGTTAGGAAAAAAAATCTCTTTTTAAAAACAAGATTTATTTAGGCTAGGTACTAAAAAGAATAAAACAAGTTTACGTTTTTATTGTTTTTAAAAAAGCTTGTCGGGTGAAATGTTCGTAAAAGCAGATACTTGCGGCGGCGGCCATTTTGAACATTTAACTATACTGATGATACTATATTGTATTGTCATCATAACTAAAGGTGTATGACACATTTCAGCTCTGTATGCTTCGGAAAGGAATCGAGCATCGAGGCTTCGCGCCGTGCCTCTCCGCCTAAGTGTGCGTGCACTTTAACTGTCTCTCTAATACAATTGTCTCATCGGAAAATTCTAAATTTGCTGTCCGGTATTGGTACACAGTTTATTTGCTGGGCTTTTGTCCCCATCACTTGTTCACCCACTCTCAACCCACATTCTGCCCTAGCTGTGAGTCGGCTTGTCCTTATGAACGTTTAATTTATCCCAATCCAGGGTCCTCAACTCCTCAGATAAGGTGGCTGATCCGAAGGTTTTCCTTCTGAGTGTACCGCACTTATTGCAAATCCTGAATAACTACCATGGGGATTTCTTCCCTGTTCTTTTCTAAATGTAAGTATAGTGTTTAGGAAAAAAATTATGTTAAGAAACCAGACAATATATAAATAATGAGGTATTTTAAGTGATAGTGATAATAAAATTAGGTATATGAAGTAAAAAGTGTGAACATTTGTTGTTTTCGAGATGGAGGAGGCTTACTGTATAAATTTTACGCCTTGCTATGCCACTGATATATTTAGTAAAGGAAAGGTTGAAATAATACAGCTACTACATAAGTCATTCCACATATTTTATATAAAACAAAAAAAAAACATGAAAAATGTGAAAAATTAGTGATAAATTAAAATCATATAATTATTACTCTACAACACTCAAAGGTAGGACAATGGGCAAATCACGATTTTCACTTTCCAAAGCATTGCACTTTGCCTTTTTTTATTGAAATATTACTCATCACAGATAATCTTAACTGTACAACCACCAAAAGGCAGAAATAAAAAATAAATACATATACATACATAATGTTTTCTTACAGCAAAAGCTCTAAAATAAAAATGCTCTTCTTATGTAATTTGTTTACTAATATTGTTTAAAAATATTTTTTTTTATTTTTTCACAAACAGTCACATCCATTTTGATAAAGAATTGCTTAGTTGCCAACTACCAAATATACATATGGTAATAACAAAAATACTAATGCTGGGGACCTATCATAATAAAATTTTTTCTGAAGTAGGTGCATATAATATCTATATTAATGGGTAAATTTTATTTGTTTTAGACAATTTTTATGTATATGCCAGTATGTAACAGAAGTCTTAAATTAATTTTATTAAAGTATTTTAATTTATATAACAAATAAGCTGTAGGAATCACTTGGGCTGGTCTACTTGCTAGATAATGTTTCTGTTTAAAACCTGGTGCAAGCAATAACTTTATTTATCAATGGGGAGTACTAAAATTTTCCTAGAAAATCGTTTCTAGAAAAAAAATTGAAAAGTAATTATATGATAAAATTATTAAGGATGATTCAGGATTTCTAGAACATACTGTTTATGCTTTCAAATTACACATTTGGACAGTGGCGTATTTAGTGGAGGGGCAAGTAAAAATTATGTTATAAGACATTGACAAGCTTTTTTTACTTGTCGCTGATTTCCATGGGTGTTATGCTTAAGTTGTTTTAAAACAAAACAAATACGTTTTTGTCACCAAATGTTTGCCCCCTAGAAAGGCATTCTAAATACGTCACTGCATTTCGACAATAATCTATAGACACCGAAAATTTAAAATCAATAAAAAACTGAAACACTAACATTTCCGAAAATAGCAGAATCTTCTGAGAAAAACAATGCATATATTTTTTAAGGATTTTATAAACAATAAGTGACTTAATATTATTAGAAATGTCTAAGAGCTGGGTGTAGCATGTGAACATTGTTTAAAACTGTACAAAGATGGTTATTGCTCTTTTAATATTCATATTTCAGATATCTTGAAGTTAAAATTGGATTTTGCCTTATCTGCGACCAGCTGGCATTTAAATAGTAAACCTATATCGAAGCTAGACTTCACACCTATGAAAAATAATTTGGAGACTTAGATAAACGTTCTAAGATTTGAATAAGTTAATTACTCACTTTCGATATTCAAATATTTCAATGGCAATGGAAACACATAACTTAAAAAGCTATTACTAGTCATTATTAAAACCAAAATAATAATAATCATTATTATAAAAATTAATTTTTGAATTTTTATTTATGTTTGCCATGCAGTTTATGAGGCTCAGCTATAAGGCAATGAAACCTATCCATTTTCACTTATGATGGAACATTAAATTACACTGGCCAAGTTTTTTTCTGAGCAGGAAGGGAAATTTTTATTAGCACATAAGCGCCATGTTTACTAGATGGGGGCCACGTACTTCCTTTTAATATAAATCACTAAAAATTGATAAACGTCTGCACACGTTTAATATATTTTTGTTATAATTTATGTATCTAATGTGGTATATTGGCCCAAAATTAAAATAAATTATCTGTTAAGTCCTAACACTGGAACCTGTGATGGAAGATAGATCAAAATACAAGAGTTCTAACCACATTACATTACAACTTGTTACATTCTGGACGCGCGTTTCGCTAACCAAGTTAGCATCATCAGCAGATGATATGAACTCAGTTTATATAATCACTAACTTCGTTAGCAAAACGCGCGTCCAGAACGTAATAAGTTGTGATGTAGTGTGGTTAGAACTCTTGTATTTTGATCTATATTATATGTATTTACAGAACCTGTCCATCAAAACCTTTGGTTGGTTTTCATATACAATCGATCCTATTTTATAAACGAAATGATACTGGATAAGTGTTTAGGATTTTATACCTAACTTGACTTATATTAGTTTGTTTTGTTCTGCTCGCTAAAACAACAAAAAGTTTAAAAAAAGCTATTTGTTTTATTTAAAAAAAATCCCTTTTTTAACACACAATTTCAGACAATTCTTTACCCACTCGGCCATGCAGGTAATTTTAATGTGTATCCTAAATACTCAGCCTTAATCACGTCGGAATACTTTTAACAAACCAGCTGTTTCATACTTGCATAGTAAAACAATTTAATTTATTTAACATTTTCTCAATCATCGAAATTGTTTAGAATCAACAAATAACATTTTTTGGCACTTATTGCATTGTTCTTCAAATATTTTTGTTGAGTTTACTTCAGGTGCATTACATTTCAATGACACAAATGAAATTTAGCTGTATAATTCGAGATAGCTGAGTGACTATCCATTATAAAAAAAAATAGTTAACTGGAGGAAAATGACAAAAATTGACTAAGAAAAAAATACTTTTAGTTTATAAATAATACTTTGCAGCAAAAGTCGGCTTTCCTCTGCATCAGCCAACGTTTATTTTGATTTTCATTGCCTATTTGACGATATACGATGAATAAGTAACCAATGTATTAAAAGAAAATTTCATTGGTCTAGAAACAAAATCTTTAAAAGTAATATAAATGATCCAAATAGAAGGGAGCAATATTCGAGAGCTATAGAACATCGCCAGCAATAAGAACTACCGAATTTCGGAGTTTGCCCACTAAACTATGTTTTAATAACGATTATGGCATTGAGAGTTTATTTAAGATCATTGCCATATTTTGCTCAATTGTATTTGCTAATTTTAAATTCTTGCATGAATCCCCATACTCTAAAATACTCTGACTACTGTTTAAATATATTCCAACCATCTGAAGTAAACACTTTAAATATATACCCAATTTCATAAAGATATGTTATATAGAATAAAAATTGTTGTATTTTACAAATACGTTTCAAAGTTCCACATCGTTCCACACAATCGAATGTACAAAAGCAGATATTGGACAATACCGATTCCACTGGAATCAGTTAATAATATATACTACAGCGAAACTTTGATTTAGCGGACTTAATAATATTTATACTTGTTGCGACTAGGTATGGGTCGTGAAAAGAAATACATACACTTACTTTTCTCAGAAAATCCAACGTTAAATAAAAATGTATTTGTCTTAGTAATAATTCAATAATACAGATTTTTTTTTCAAAACTGCATTTACCTTGATAACAATAACCTATATTGGTGCCGCTATAGTATCCGGTATGTAGTCTGTCCGTTTTTGGCGTAGATCTGCTCGCATAATTGAAAACTGTTTATTATTTTCTATTTATTAGCTACCAACAGTAATAATTAACGCACAAGGACTCTGATAAGTGTATTTATCATCACCCGCACGACAATATAACCTAGGTAGGTTAAGTTGGGTTCTTATAAAGAATAAAAGACTAAAACATTAATTCCAATTATCAAACAGTGCAGTTAATTATCAGCAAAATTATGTAAACCCGGCCACTGGAGCCGAGTAATCTAACCTAACCTCCTTATATTGTGGATGTGGTCATAAATACACTTATTAAACACTTTTTGCCTTAATTATAATTGCTATAGTCTATTTTAAATAAATAATATATAACTTGCACTATTATTTTAAACTAATAAATCCTTGTAACAATTAAATTCTACAACTATATTACTTAAATTTTTTAAAAACATAGTAAACGACAGACTTTTGAGATGGTAGATCACATACTACAAGAGAAACATACTATAGCGACACCAACATATTTTTATTTTCATAATAAAAAAAAGTACTTTAAACCAACAATTAAACAATTGCAACCCTAGATGTATTTAGAAAGAAAAACGAGGTCCAGCATTTCAAAAACATATTTTCGAAACCATTCATATCGACTACTTAAAACTATATTATTTACAATATTTCAAATATAATGACTATACAGAATCAAAATTTTTTACAGAAAAATAATAATAAGGTTAAGGTCCCTGAGAACTATGATACAAACATAGAATAAATTTTCTTATTAGATACAATTAAGTATACAACCAATATTTTTTAAAATTTATATTATACAGTGCCTCTTATAATTTGTTTATTACTGTATCAACTAAAGCTGTTGATTATTCGCCAATTTAGGTGTAATTTACCTTAAGCATATGACCTACAATGCCCTGTCGTTTTGTAATTTCTGGGGTTTTTAATGCAAACCGTGTTGCATATGGTAACCCTACTCATACAGTTGATGACAAGTGGTGACTTTAACGATCCATTGAAAGTCTAAACTTCACTAATTCCTAAAATTTACTGATCATGTCGTTAAAATTAATATAATGAAATGTTGGCGGCTGTTAAAAAAGCATTTACACGTCTTCTTTATAATACATTATTAATTTATATTTCAGTTAAACAGGCTTGATAGTAAAACAAGGTAAATATATAAACATAAATCTTAATATATATTTAAAATCTGCATTTTACCTAAAAAATAGGATTTCTTTTCTATATAATGCAAATAATTAACGCAAATTTTTACAGATATCACAAATGTAAATAAGTATCTTAATAATAATTTTTAGTAGCAAGCTGAACCTGGTATTAAATTTCACCTAAACTGGTAAATAATAATGTTCAATAGATTCATATTTTTTTGTCACTGTATAAGGGTAGCATTAGCATGTACATATTAGATATACAATTTACAAAATATATTTAAAAAGGATGTATATATTTTTCTTCTTTCATCGTAAAATATAATATGATTTTTCATTGTAATATAATTTAAAGAAATTAACAAAAATCACAAGTTTGTAGAACCAAACAAAAAAAAAACAAGTAAAACCAAAAGGGAAATTTTATCCTTTCTCACGAAATTTTAAAAAATCTAGCAAATTATTGCAGCTACCCTACTGATAAATAATGAAAACAATTGCACATGAAACATCATGTGGCCTAAAATGTTCCACTCCATATTTTTGACATGTTAAACATAAAAATTCTGGTAACCAACTAAATAAACTTAATATATCAACAAACTAAAACATACTTTCTCTCTTGCACCAAAAGAAATTGCTTAAAATGATCACAAAATGCATAGAGTAATGGTAAACACACCGAAAAATATCACCTTTTTGTATACATACCAAGAGTCACTCCACTAAAGTAACAAATATGACATATGCTCTTTTGTTTAATACTGCCTATTATGATTTGTTTATTACTAACAGTAATTTTTGTATTCTGGAAGCCAACTCGAGGATATATTAAGATATCCAATTCACATGTACGTGGTTTTTAAAGAATCATCTATATAACTTCCCTATATTAAATTACCTTCAAACATACTTTATGTAAATCACAAACAAATCAAATTTTTCATACAAACATTTTTTGTAATTCGTAAATCGCCAAATGACCAAAATCAATGACCCAAATAATTGAAAAATATTAATTTTTCTAGAGTCGGTTCCAAATACGAAAAACACCCTGTCGAGCAAATGTAATGGGTAAGTGGGATTTAAAACCCTCCGACTAAGAAATTCCTCCCAATGTTGACTTCGATTATGCTTTAGATCCGCGATTGCCTAATACTTCCCATATCTATAGGTACCAAAATAGATTTGACTTTATTTTGATTTGGTTGTTGCCAGCAGTGGCGTAGCCACAAAACGGGAGGCGAGCGGTAAAACCTTAAAATAAAAAATTATGACTATATTGTATACACACTAAAAGAAACAATTAAAGACTTATATTTAATTAATAATTAAATAACACAATATTACCAAATAATAATTCTTTAATATATCTGTATATTGCAAATTTATTAATATACAACCTTTCCGTCTAAATTGCAGTTCAAAACTTTTTTCAATTTTTTCATCTTGAGAAGGTGCGGCGAATGCCACTTTTGCCCCCTTTCTCGTGGCTACGCCACTGGTTTTCGATTTTTATACGCTCAAAAACGTGCATTCTGTACGTTTTAAAAAATGTAATATCAAAGAATGTTTGTGTAAATCAACAAACAGTTATTCAAATTGTAAATGTAGTGAAAATATCAGCAGATTATAAAAATATTTAACAAATTCTACTTCAGTACCCAGGCAATATTCCGGAATTACTTAGAAGGGCCAAATATCGAACCCCTCATGACCACTGGAATGACAGTATGCTTAGTAACATTTTGCTACTCTGCTTACAGTTACAGTAAACAAAGTTATAGAACATCTGGGAAATACATGAAATTAAAAAGTATGAAGTACGATATTGTCCAATAATATTATTCCCATCATGTTTTACAACCATATCTTATAGGTTCTACAATGTTGCTATGTTAACTTGAATTTATTTGTCCATTCTTAATTAAATTAAATAAAAGTCTACCAAACATCAAATTCTGTAGGCATGTGTCACCTGGCTGCAACAACCGCACTTTCAATACCTAAAAGTTCTTTAACTTTGTCCGTATACTTCACTAGTGCTATTTTTGACGCCCTAGTATTAATCTTTTCACCCATATTTAAAAACTGACAGCAATATGCTTGCTCTAAAAAGTCCGACATTTTAAGTTCTCTAAGCACACTTTTATAGTTCACTTTTATACCCGATGCCGTTGCTGGTGAGATTTGTCGTAACAACGCGTCACGTGACTTAATTTTCAACAAATGTGATAGGTCCTGAAGAAGAACCCACCGATCATTTGGAGGTTCACCTTGTAACGTATATAGGTTGGGTAACAAAGATTCTGACATATCGATTTCAATATCTTCTATTTCCAGGTCCGAAACTTCTTGTGGTGTTTCATCCAATGCATCGTATCCTGATTCTTGTGGATCTGAAAAAAGGAAAATATATTTATAAATAAAACGCACAATCTTTATCATAAGGCCCGTCAAATGTATCCTTGCTAAGTGCAACCCAAAAAAATTACGCACATTAATAAATATAAATTTATTAAAACAAAAACGTTTTCTAAAATAAGCTTATATTTAAAATATATGTACGAAAAGCAACCGAGAAAAAATTCCGGTGAATATTTAAATGTCGATAAATGAAAAAGCGATATTACTAAGCCGGCTCGCTCGACAAATGTTGAATGAAAACAGACCGACCTTTTAATACTATTGGAAACATTAAACGTTTCATTAAGGCCACACTGTAGACATTTTTCTGCCGGAATGTTGCGAATGACTCTTTCGGGATCCATGTGAGGTTAACAGATGCGTCGAGAGAGCAGCCGGAGATACCGACACTTTGTTAGTGTACTTAGCATTAATTTTATTTTAGGCTAAGCCGCACTTGCGGTTCTCTGACGTTTTATTTAGTCGCAAAATATAATCGGATTTCATGCACATGTGACAAAAAAGTAACGTCCTATTGTAAATTTGTATTTTTGCGATTAAACAATCGTGAGACTCAAAATCACAAGTGCGCGCACAAACTTAAACGTAAGTAATTCTTTTATTACCATTTTTTTCCTATAAATACTAAAAAAATATTTTTGATTAACTAATCCAGTGATTTTTTAATTTAATTAGTTTTTGAGATGCATATTTTAATAACTAATTTTGACTCGGCCTAAGACCGCCATAACTCAAAATTATGTTAAATAACTTAAATATTTGCCTGACAAAAAGTACATTCGCATAACACTTGGTTTTTTCGCATAGCGCTTTGATTTTTGTTCATTTTTAATTCTTTAGGCCAGGTAATTTCATTCAAGAAAAATATTTATCGAATTCTCGTTATGATTTATAAAATATATTTTGTTAGTTTTGCTTGAATTTGATTTTTTTTTTGTTAGATTGGTCTCGTTATTCATATTTTTATTGTTTTTCTTAATAATTACATCTATTTAATTGATAATTCTAGATTTTATCTTATTTTATAGGTTATAGATTCCAGGGCATGTAGAAGAATATTTCAATCAATTTAGTTTTTGGGGACAAGCAGTCGCTAAACCCTCTAGACTTTTCCCATTACTGAGTGACAACGAAATAGACCCGACATCAAATTAATATTGCTTACCAAAACAAGACGCTGGGCCGTAGAAAGTCCAAGGTGAGCCTCCTTCACCTGCCTTATCACTTAGATGCTCCTTAAGTAACTTTTTTGTGTTTTCATCAGTAGCCAGCGCAAGAGGAGTGAGACCAGCATAGGTGGCCAGGAAAGGATCAGCTCCATATGAAAGTAATAGTCTCGCTATTTCCACAAATCCATTTTCAATGGCTTCATGAAGCGGCCTATAACAAAAAATAATAATAATAATAATAATAACAAAATGTTTGTAACATAATCAGAAGTGCTCTCTACAAGTTTTAGTAATAGCTCAAATATAAAAGAAATGTGTCTCAAATTTTATAAACAAATAACTCAAATGTCAGACATGTACAGGGCCTTCCATTGAGAAGGAAAAATGGATTTTCTTTTTTACTTCCACCGTATTTCTTAAGAAATTCAAAATACAACATCCTATATATTATTACATTTTTGGATAGGGTACTATATGTCTATCTTGCAACTGTTTTTGATTTATTGATGTTTGAAAATTGACATGTTTGCTTCTTTGAGCCGTCATAGCACTGTTACGGTTGGACCTAGAGCAAAATAACTTTAACATTCCTATCTTAGTTTTTGATAAGCTATTTTATGATGCCAGTCAAACAAAAAAACGAAAACTATTTTGCTACCTATTTAATTGGATATATTCATATGAAATGCAGGTGATCACCTTACTTCAAAATCATTGTAATTTTGACGTATTAGTAATGAGATATTCGTTAAATGAAAAACTACAGATTGTAACGCTGTATTATAAATGTCAAGATAACGCCAGTGAAGCAAGAACATATATTGCCAATTTTCCAATCTTTCAGTCCGTCAAAACAATTATAAGGATTAAAAACCTATTTAAAGAAACTAAATCATTACATAACAAAAAAAGAAACTCAGGACGAAAAGTATATCGAGACAAAACTATTTTAAATTATTTTATAAGAAATTCCACCAAGTCAATTTCGGATGCTGTTCGGGACATTCGGTATGGCCGTCTACCTCTACGTCGAAGGGTTAGCCAGGGAACCGCTCACAGAACTTTACAAATATATAAATACAGGCCTTTTCATATACTTCCACTTCAGCATTTAACAGCTGCACAGAAAGAAAGTAACTTTCAATTTGTGTATCCAATTATAATACGGCAACAAAAAGACCCTGATTTGTTTAAAAAAATTGTTTGGGATAGACGAGGCCACATTTACCTTCTCAGGAATATGTAATCGACACAATACGCATCACTGGGCTGTAGAAAAACCGAGAATATTTCAAACCATTAAATTTCAAGGGAGAAGTTCCATTCATGTTTGGTGTGGTGTTAAAAATAATACAATTTTGGGTCCAATATTTTATAATGAATCAGTAAGTGGTCCACGATATCATAATTTCCTTCAAAACCAAACTGAAAACCTTCTGAAAGAATTGCCCTTGGAGGAATATCGAAATTTAATTGGCAACAAGACGGAGCTCCTCCACATACCACGCGTGATGTTAGAAACTTATTGAACCGACCCCATAGTGAACGGATTGGAAGGAATGGAACCATCGCTTGGCCAGCCAAAGCCCTGATCTTTCACTTTTGGATACCTTTCTTTGGCAGCATCTCAAGAACGTGGCATATCTAAGTAGAGGTAAAATTTATAACTGCAAGTTTGCAAAGGCTGCAAAGAGGATACCAATGTTCCTTCCAGAATAATGGGGTACACATGGAGCATTTAAATTATTAGTTATTATGTTTTGTTACTTTATTGTTAACGTTAAATGTTGTTTTTTTATTATGTAATGATTTAGTTTTTTCAAATAGTTTTTTAATCCTTCTAATTATTTTTACGGATATATTTCTATGAAAATTGGCAATATATTTTCTTGTTGCTTCACTGGCGTTTTCTTGACACTTGTAATACAGCATTACAATATGTAGTTTTTCATTTAATGAATACCTCATTACGGCAAATTAATACAATATTTACAAATACGCCAAAATTACAGTGATTTTCAAGTAAGGTGATCACCTGCATCACCTACATTTCATATGAATATATTCAATTAAATAGGTCCGTTTATTTGTTTGACTGGCATCATAAGATAGCTTATCAAAAACTAAGGGAATGTGAAAGTTATTTTGCTCGAGGTCCAACCGTTCAGGTAGTATGTCGGCTTAAAGAAGCAAAAATGTAAATTTTCAAACATCAATAAATCAAAAACCATTTGAAGATAGATGAAGATAGACATATAGTACCCTTATTAAAAAACACTTAGAATTGACCATAGAATCCAAAAATGTAAGAATATATAGCGTGTTCCGTTGAAAAAACGCAACATTCTTGTTTACGATTTCTTATGTTTTTCGAATTCTCCGAGCTAAAAGACATTCATTGGCTATTTTGAATTTCTTGAGAAATACTGGGGGAGTTAAAAAAATACCGTTTTTCCTCCACAATGGAAGACCCTGTACAGGGGTATAGGGATTTTCCTCGTAATTTGCCAACCCGCAATATTGGTTTAATTTTAAGATCTGAAACAAAAATGTTAAATATAATAGGGTTTTTAAAATCATTATTTATGTATATATATGATTTCAAAAAAATTTGATTTGTGAAAGACTTAACATACGTTTTTTTTTAAATGTACACCCTACTTATCAATCAATCGAATTAGGTTTAATTGATTTATCTTCAAAGACCCTAGAAAATTGACAAACCCCTGCCATAAGAAGTAATGTGAAATATATACATTAGGTTGGCCCATCTTTATAAGGGGATATTTTTTTCTGTATTTTCATTTATCTCGCCCTCTAGATACATTAAATAAATTATAAAAGAAAGACCCCTTCCCTGTCGCCAGCCCCACAAACTTAACGCGTCAGGTATTTTATTGCCGGAAGAACCAGATCCCTTTAGAACCTACTTGTTATTATGTTGCTAAATCTATAAATTCCAAGTAATTATTGTTTATTCTTCCCCTAATAAAGTAATTATCTTATTAAGTTATTAGGTTTAACTCAATAACTTAACAAAACAAAAAAATGAGACCACATTAATCTTATCTTCCATCCTTCAAATCCTTATGTTCTTTCCCTTTCCCTCATACATTAAATCGGTACCTGCCAGGCTTGTATAAGTTCAATTTGAACATTTGTGATCTATTTTATTTAGTTTAATTTGTTATAAAGCCGGAAAAGTAATATTTACCATTTTCTGTGGTCTTGTGCCTTTTTTTAAACGTCGTGAAGCTGACATAGCTTCTCGGCATTTAAGAAAAGACATCCTGGTGTATCTGCTTGGCAGGTGTTCGGCGCAGATTATTGGAAATAAACTTCCTTCCAATAAACAAGCTTTAATTGTACTTTTTTTTTAACTTACGTGAAGTAAAAGTAAATCTTCAGGAAGTGCTAAATTAGTGATTAACAAGGCAACTGTTTTTTGGAATAAGGCGCATATTCCGTCTCGAGATGTGTAAATTGTGTAAAAAAGTTAGAGCATTTGTACGAAGAATGGAGATCTCTACAAAAAAGTGATATAAAGCAAGAACAACCATACAACAAAAAGAACTTTCTTTTTTTAATAAGTTAGATGATTTGTTTGATATTGCACATGCAAATGCTCTTATATCGATTGAGATACAAGAAGACAAACACTTTCTGCTTAATCAAAGAAAAAATATCCGAAGAACGGGAACACATGACTCAGGAACATCTAGAAAAAAGCTTTGAAGTTGTCGAAAATGTGAACGAATTAGATGCTAATGAGTCATTAAATAGCAACTCACATGTAAGCGCTCCCTATGAAGAAGAAATAGATGTCGATAAACCGGGTCCTTCAGAACCAAAAAAAGGCGGATAGTAGGAACAAAAAAAAATAATTACGTTAAAAATAGTTGCCGTATTCGACAAATGCAAGATACGCGACCGAGGCGCAGTTCATCTTTTAACTGCCGCCGCTGAAGTATTAGGTCATGATGTTCTTTCTTTATCTATAAGTCGAACAACGATCCAATGTTGCAAACAAAAAATGCGTACAGAAAGGACAGAAAAGGTGAAACAACGTTTTAAAGGACATGCTTTATTAGCCCTCAGAGAAACACGATAGACTTGCAGTTATAGTGGTGATACAATAAATTCTAGGAATTCCAATTTTGCAGAATTCAACTATTGCAGAGAACAAGCTATTGCAATATATAAATCACTGATGGAATGGAACCTCCATGACAAGGTAATTGCCTTATGTTGCGATACGACTTAGGTCATCTAAATGGTGCTAGCATATTACTTGAACAATGTTAGAACGGAATAGACACCATATAGCTGAAATAATTTTAAGGTACTTTTGATGTAAAAATGTCTTTCTCTAGTGGCCTTAACGTCTTATTATTCAAACGTTTTCAAGAAGCGTGGCCTAAAATTAATCAGTATCTGGTTTAAATGATGATTATATAAATTTATTATTACAACGTGAAGATTTTGATATGGTTGGGATTCTCAATTTTGTTGAAACAATGTTAAATAGTCAACAACCTCGCGATGACTGTAGAGAATTTTTACATTTGTTCTTAAGGAAAACTAATGTAAATTTTCGGATGGTGATGAAACTCACGCGCACGTTGGATGTCGAAAGCAATTTATTGCATAAAAATATTTATTTTCTGAGACGAATTTAGAATAATAGCAAAGGAAAATAAAAGTATCAGCGATGTATGCATTTTTATTATCAAAGTTTATGTTAAGGCATGGTTTACCGCTCCTTTTTCATACAAAGCACCATATCAAGATCTGTGCTTTGTTAAAAATCTTATTAACTATAAAATAATCGATCCCGCTATATCGCAAGCTGTTGTTTCAAAAATTAAAAATCACCTATGGTATCTAACTTCTCAGGCTTGTGCTTTATCTTTCTTTGATGATTTTTTAAACCGATTTAAGCTTTCATAGGTTTTCTTAATGATAATCCGCTAACCTGGGGAGGGGGGATAATGAACAGTATAAAACTAATTTTAAAGTTGTTAGAAAAATAAAAGTTGTAAACGATACAGCAGAAAGGAAAATAAGACGAATATAATAAGATATTAACGAAAGATGAAGAGCAAGGCAAGTTTATCCTTCAAATTGTTAGTGTATATCGAGCACAGTTTACGAACATAAACAAAGAGGCAATTACTAAAACATTTTAGAGTAGGCTGATAATTTGTTAAATTAGTAGTTAAGTTTTATTTTGTGTATTTAGTTTTTCAATGTAGTTGTATTTATTTTGATAAGACTCCAAAGTTTGCCCACATTTTTTTGCATATGGAATAATTTAAAGGGTTGAGACCAAAAAAAAATACAGAGTGGGCCGCCCTAATATACATTGCCTCTTATGGCAGCGTATTTCTTAAATTTTACAGATGTGTTTACATATAAATATATCGAATGTAAAAAATCCTACTACTTTTGTATTTAACATTTTGTTATCCTAACAGCACTGGCTTTTCTTGTATATAAAATCAATGCTAACAGTAAACCAACATTGGGGATTATCATGATGAAAAACCTCGAATATACAATGTAGTTCAGTTAATTAATGTAATCGTTTTTATATTATTCATTCCCAAAGAGTTGTATCATAAATAAAAATTAAATAAACAGGGTGTCTAATGAAATATTATATAACATACCTTATTCCCCCTTTTGCCGACTCGTGAACATTAGCACCATACTTCAAAAGTAATTTCGCTATTTCTAAGTGGCCCCTAGCACAAGCCTCGTGTAGAGGAGTATATCCTGCGTTATCCTTGGGACCCGGTGGGCAATCCATTTTCTCCAAACAATAAGCGGTAATGTCCTAAAAATATTATAAGTAAATAGTTCATTTTATTGATGCAGATAAGTTAATTATCAAATGAGCTTTTTTTAAATTTAAGCTCTGTCTGAAAACAAGTGTCTTCTGTTAACTAAACATGCTATATAGTCTAGCAAAGAACGAAAGCCTGCGGTCAATTAAGAAATCATTGTTCTGGGAATTAGACCATGTCAGAATGGAATAACTTTCTAACGTTTCCACTTCGACTGCACGAGGAATCTTCAGGGATCTTTAATTCGCGGGATCAGGACACTGAATGAGCGCGAAGAGATCTAGGCCGGCTATTTATAGAAGACCTGACTTGCATCTCTATTAAAATTGTTAGGATGTTTATACATTTCAATAGATTCTCTAATTTTCCGTTTATAGAATTCCGAAACGGACGCAAGCACTCGTGGTTTCTTTTACATTTATGACATATCCGGTGGAATGTTGGTGTTCAGATACAATAAATTGTAGAGTTTAACTCTTTCCAATACATCGTTCATGTTTCTTAAGCCTAATGGATATGGATCGACCAGTTTCTCCAGTATAGATATCATCACAGGAACAAGGAATTGTATATACTCCTTTCGTTTGGAAAGAAATAATGTCCGTTGGCGATCACAAACATTGCCCAATTTTTGTGTGCATGTTGAAGATTGTACGTATGTTCGACAGGCAAAGTAACCTTGCAATCTTATCTGTGGTTCCGTGTATAAACAGAAGAACTACACTTATACCAGTAACTCCTTATAAGTTTCACTTCATAGTTTAATATCCTTAGTGCAATATCCATTCCGTCTTAAAGCTTGAGTCAGTTTCTGTTTCCGATTAGAAAGGATTTTGGTCACAAATCGCGAGGGCTCTGTAAACCAAAGAATTAGTAACTGATTGCTTTTGTGCCGGATGATGATGTGAATTTGCATTTAGTTATCTGCTAGTATGTATTGGTTTTGTATATACAGAATGTCCCTTTCATTTATACAAGAACATCTAGAATTATATTTCCATTATACATTTTATATTAGGATTTTGCTGGTTCAAATAATCCAGTAACACGGGGAGATTTTCTGGACCAAGTGACCATATTACAAAATTATCGTCGACATATCTAAACCAGGATTTTGGCTTTAATGAAGACGACTCTAAGGCTTTCTTCTCAGAAGCTTCCATCATGACTACCACTGGTGACCGCCAAAAAACTCTACGCATTTTGTTGATAAATTAAAAGCAATCCAATTAGATACACAATATGTTAATCAGTTTCAATGTAGAATTGCTATATATACGAATCTGCCTATTAATGATTCAATTTCCATAATATTACGCTTGGTTCACCAGAATAATATTGACAACTGACTTTTAGATTTGATTGAAGTTTGTCTCACATCAACTTATTTTGTTTCTCAAAGATTTTTTTATAAACAAACCTCATGAGCAGCTATGGGAGATCCATTATCACCAGTGGTAACCAATATCTTCATGGAAGCTTTTGAGCAAGAAACTTTAACGTCTCCATTATCTCCAAAATCGTGGTTCAGATTTGTAGTCGACACTTTTGCAACATAGTCGCATGATCCAAAAAATCTTCCCGTATTTCTTGATCATCTGAACCAGTAACAAGCCGAAATATTTTTGGTTCTTTCGTTTTTATATCCAATAGATTCAATATGCATATTATTAAAAATTTTAATACATCAAAAAGTTTTAGATACATTTTTCAGGTAGTACCTTCTCACACGGTTAAAGAATCTTACGAAAATTAAAATCAGACGATCTGTATAACATCTTAATAAAAGACTTTAAGCGAAACTCTATACAATTTTTCAAAAAAAATTAAAATAACTCGAAAACCGTTGATCCAAAATCAAATTCAAAATCGGACGTTATAGGTATTATGACCGAATAATTTGGACACAACAATGTATTTATTCCGCTATCCCATCATCTAATGTATCGGATTACCCCAGATGGCATTTAAAAAAGATAGCTGGAACCCGCCCATAAGGCGTTTGCTTGTTAGGAACTTGGCCGATAATTAAATTTAACGTTAAATAATAAATAATTAGTAATATAATTATTAATAAGAGCTCATTTTATTTAGGTACTAAATTGTTATTTAATTAAAATTTTATCACAACCTGTATTAAAAAAATAAAAAGAAAATTACAACAGTTTGATTTTATTGTGGTATAAAATAAAACAAACCTAAATGTCCTCTTATACAATATTTTTAAACATATAGTAATAATAGTGCCCAGAATCCTAACATCAAGACACTCAAAAAAATCCTAACGGCTGAATTTCAATAATAACGAAAAAAAAAGGAGGTCACATTTTTGTTTATTTTAATCGTTCATATAAATCCCGAGATTTAGGTAAATATATCTTAACTTTAATTAAGAAACGAAGGATAGCTTGAAGTTTGATATAGACATAATAACTTGATTTATATATAAGCTAAGCCTAAGCTATATAATTATAACCTGTTGAAACTTCTTAATTTTTAAAAATATACTTTTTAATGAGTCGCAAAACGTTTTCAACTTTATTTGAAATTTACATAAAATCGAAGGTAATAAAAGTTGATACATTCTTTGCTTGCTTTAGGATTCGGATTCAAACTAAAGATTCGAATCCTTTACCAGAATTCGTGATTCGTATCCTTTTTTGGAGGATTCGTATTAGCAATGGAAATCATATTTGTTTATCCCAAAAGAGATGCAGAGCATCATCCAATTTTGCTATGCTAGACAGCGGTTAGCGCATTTTTAGCATTCGCTCTCCTAGATAATTCCATCAGTGATTTATGGGACTAATTGCCGATGAGCGATCTTAACTTTCTTGTTTTTTTTTTTATTTAAATTAAATTTTATGATCCACACCTTTTTTTTTATTTTTGATATCTTTCGTTTTTCAAGCATGTATACATGATGTAGTGTCAACCCAGTAAATCTGGCAAATTTATGTTCAAATGCGTCTGCACAAGAAATAATAATACTGAGAATAGAAAACATGTCCAAGAGGTGTCAAGAAATCATAACAACAAGATAAAACCAACGCCGCTACTAATTTTTTACTACATTTTTTTAATATTTACTTTGTGTTTATTCACTGATATTGTTTTTATTGCTAATATTTTAAAACAGAAATAATTTATGTTTACTTCTTACCCATACAACTTATTACAAAAGTAACTGTAGCTCCGCTGATTTATGCAATAGGATGAAAAACAAAAAAAAATAGGATATATCTATAAAATGAAACTAAAAATACATTAAAAAGCTACATGGCAAATTATACAGCCTCCTCGATAAAGATCTAGACAACAAAGGCTAGTTGTTTACCTTGTATATAAAAGCTAAATACACTTCATTTAAGTATAGTATGTGCAGTTAACAGTACTCACATACACTACACGAAAATTGCATTTTGAAAATCGTTGGATAATCAACTTATATGCCTAAAGTCAAAGTTAGGTTACAAAAAATCAGTATCCACTTCAAAAGTTGAGGTTATTTTACATATTTATAGCACTTACCACGTATCCTAATCGCGCCGCTCTATGTAAATGAGATTCGCCAATTCCTTTATTTAGCACCCAACTTTTGATTTCCTTCTGTATATCATCTATAGATTCCGGAGTCTTTGCGGGCAGACATTTTTTCTTTTTTCTTTCTACAATACCGCTATCTGGTTCTTCTTTTTTAATTTTCTTCTTTTTTCTAATGTAATCAAATCCAGAACTAAATTTTCTTCTTATTTTACCATACTTAGATCTTCGCTTTCCAATCAGTATTGCATCTTCACTGTCCAATGACATAGTTTCTGAACAAGCATCTGGATCTTTCTTTACAACTAATTCAATTAGTTTCTTATTTTCATCATCGTCTTCTTCTTCGATAATTTCTTTTTTAACCTCTGTAATCATTAGATCTTTAGGGATAGAGTTTGTGGGACGTTCCACTGGACTAATTTTTTCGTCAACATTCGATATGGTTTCTTCAGTTTGTTTTATAACTGGATTATCATTTATTTTTTCCTCGAAGTATTCTTTCTTAATTAGGATTTGATCCAAATTTTTGGAAAACGGTTCCAGTTTTCCAAGGTCTTTCTTAGATTCAATTTCACTGACACAAGTAACTGGAGGTGCAGATGCAGGGCGATCTTCTCCAAATACTTCCTTGATTGTTGCTCTCTGTTTCATTGCTCTAGTTTCTTTTCTAGTACGGGATGTTAATACTATAGTTGTAAATTTATCATGAACCCCTAATATATTATTACCACTACTTATAAAAGCATCTTTAAAGTGATTTACAGTATCCTTCCTAAATGGCAATACTGCAGATGTCGCACTGATCACAGGAGAATTGAGTCCTTTGAATTTTTCTGGAGTTTTACTTGTTACCGCTAAACTAGGAGTGGGGGTAGGCAGAAGTTCGACTGACTTTTCAGACTTTGGTAAGACTTTAGGAGAATGATCATCTTTCCTCTTGTGCTTCCTTTTCTTTTTCCCACCGCATTTTTCAAGTAACCTATCTAGAATAGATGTATTTTCCTTCCTTGTGTTCGGAAGGCTTTTAATTGATGAGGAACCTTCGGAATCGTAATTGGTTTTCTTACAAAATATATTAAAACTACTTGTACTCTCACTATCGCTATCCACTGGCTCAGACTTAAACTTTTTAAGGACTTTCTTATTGTCACCTGTTGAATCTTTCGTATCGGCATCAGTCGTAATCGATGTTGTGGGTGACTGAGGGCACGGATCTAAATCAGGCAAAGAAGTAGATAATCTCATTGGAGGTCGCGTCGACTGTATAAGACTAGGTGGCATCCTTAAAGATTTTTTGTATTTATATACCCCTTCTTCCCATCCTGGATAAAAATCAGAACCATCCCCAAATGATGGTTTTTTTGCTGGACGTATTATTGCTAAGAGATCAGGCTTACGAGGACTTTCTGTTTCAGACTTAGGCGTATCAAGTTTATCTTTCTCTGTTTCCTCAATTTTAATGTGTACATTAGATTCGTAGACTTTAAGGGATATCTCATTTTCAACTGGATTTTCAAGGGACATCTCATTTTCAACTGGATTTTTAAAGGATATCTTATTTTCAACAGGGTTTTCAATTGATATCTCAACCGGCTGACTAAGGTTTCCTCCAGTTTCAGATACGGTTTGTTTATCCACTATTAACGGAGCGTCTTCCTTTTCATTATCGCTACTATCGCTTGATGGTAAAATTTTACGTCTAACTCGATGCTTATTTCGAGCTGTTAGACGTTCGCCATTCTTTATCTCACTGTCAGACAGGTCACTGTCACTTTTAATGCCACTTTCGAGTAGAGGAGTTTTACAGTTTTCTACAAAATGTATTTCCTTAACTAAATTTACTGATTGATGTTCTTCTGCTGTTTCCTTATTTTGTTCGGTGCGCAATGTTGAGAAATAATCATCTTCAGCCTCAGTTTTGAGTTTAATCTCGCTATTTTCAGAAATAGTTTCTTCAGGGGGCTCCAACTTTATGTCTAATTCTGGTCCGGTTAATCGTTTTACTCGCTTCCTAGGTTTATTTTTCAATTGTTCCATTAATTTATCACAGATTGATCCAAATATGTCATCTTCAGGACTTGGAGGTCTAGACGATTGGTCTAATGTCTCTGTCTTCACCTCGGCGTCTAAATTTAAAGGTGTTGTAGACTGCTTTAAAGAATTCCTTCTATCCTTTCTCATTGCATCTAAAGTCTGTCTTTCCAATACGGGCATTTCGTTTTCGTCATCGGAATCAGGAAAGTCAAAGACAGATGTTTCTGATGAACTACGCATACTTACTTTGTCTCTTACGGGGCCATCCTGTTTACTTTGTTCCTCGTCATTTCGACTAAATAACCTTTTTCTCGGCGCAAAAATACCCTGCCTCTCTTTTAGTAACTTAGGTGGACTGGTATTTGTATTAGACGATAAGCTAGAAGAACTAGAAATATGCATATTTTGCCTATTAGGTGATTTCATGGTGTCTTCTAGGAATGCTTGTATTCTGGCATCTCGTGCAGCATTACTACTTGCATTTTGATTATGAGTGACCTCTTTAAGTTCCCCTTTTGTTCGAATTCTAGCTGCTAAAAAGGCTGCTAGACCATCGTAATCATTATTAGAATTATTGTTCATTATGACCGTGTTTTCTTCGTTCGGCGCTTTAATGCCAGCACAAACTTCTTGAGTCGTACGTGTTTCTTCCATCGAAGCAATGACTTTTGGAGGCATTTTACATATATTTGGGTCAGGTACACTAATTGGAGTAAACGGAGAAACATTGTTTCTGTCAATTGCAGGTCTCGGTTGTAAAGGTGCAGTAACATCTGTATTAGGATGTGGTATGTCCGTTCTTTGATTTATAGATACATCCTGCGATTTCTGCTGCTCTATTTTCTTTTGCTCCTTAATTTCAATGCTATTTCTAAGCAAACTTAAAACTCTCTTATCCGCACCAGCAGCTACTTGTGGTTTACTGATTGTAGCCAAAGAAGGATTTGAAGTTTGCCTCAAAGCAGGATTGGCATATAAAATCTGAGATTGTTTGTTTGTAGAGTTAGAGTACAAGGAATATTGGTGATTAGACGAAGAAGGCACATAATTTTGACTAGGTTTAGGCTGTGCATAAGAATTATTACTTTTCCCATATATTTGTTGACTATGCTGTGCTGCAGAAGTATAATTTTGTTTTTGATAGTTGTAAATATTGTTGACGTTATTCTGAGAATAATTACCATTCACTAGAGAAGACGGTGTACTTTCAGCAACTGGTTTGTGTTGTGGCAGAGACTGAACACGTTGTTGCTGTATAAGTGTTTGCTGAGCTTGTAACTGCTGTTGTTTAAAATGCGACGTGAACTTTTCTTCGATCTGAAGATCAATAGTTTCTCGCCAACTTTCTACTTTAGGTATTTTCGAAGGAATTACCGGCGACTCTACTTGGCTAGGTCTTTTCGTTGTTTGCTCGCGTATATCGTATGGATAAATCTGTGACAGATTTTGAGTACTTACATTATAATCATTCGGCTTCGGAAGATTATAATCGTTTGGTTTTTGAGTAGTTTTCTGTACATATTGTGGAACCGTAGGGATTGTGCTTGATGGATACCTGCCTTTTAAACTTTCAGACTGAAATGCGACGTGCTTATTATAATCCACCATCGTGCCCTGATAGGAAGTTTCTGGAAAACGTTTTGATATAGAATCCTGATTGGTTTTAGGATTCCAACTGGAATGTCTAGGAGAAAGATTAAAATGGGGAAAGAATTCGACTTTCGGAGCTGTGGCAGTTGCTATATGAGATCTCTGAGTAAAACTCCTTTCAATTGTATCATTAATGTCTAATGTAGGATAATTATGATTTGAAAGTACGTTTTGAGAATCACTTTTTCCGTACTTATTTCTGGCAGCTTCTCCTTCTGTAGAGTCCGCTGACGTCCTTACGGTTTTGACTGACAAATCTAACGGACTTTCCTTTCTCTGTTTAATTACAGAAGTATTAATAACATTTACAACATTATTTGTCCTAGTGTCTACAATTTTCGGGCTGAGGTAATTGATATTTTGATTATGTTGATTTTTAGGCACATTTTGAAATTCTGGTTTTGTTTTTTGATAGGACATAGACGAACTGTGATTTTGATTACTTGCAGAATTATAGTGCGATGCGTTTGATGTTGTCATGATAACATTGGTATATGTTTGAGTTATGACTGTCGACACTTGCTGATTTACTCTGTTTTGATTTAATGTATCATTATACATATTGTAATTATTCTTTAGGGATTGAGAATAGGAATCCGGTCTAGTTCTATTATACTGAATTGCAGAAGCACTGGCCGCTGTTTGTCCTACGTTGGTGGAATAAGACTGACACGAAGGTACTTGTGTTCGAGGCAAAACAGTTTTGACATGATCTTTTGAAATTTTGTTTGTACGATAGCTCGATATTGCAGCTATAGGTGGAAGATTATGAGTAGCCCGATAAGTATTTTCGTTGCTAGTTGGAATCTGATATTGGCTATTACTCTGAGTATTAGTTTCTGCACTTCGATTTTCGAGTTGATAGTTGTTCTGATTCATTGTAATACTGTTGATTTGGGAGGAAGTATCTTGCTTATAATACATTTGTGGTGAGTTTACTTGTGACGATTGTGAGTACAAATAATTATTGGTAGGTTTTGTTGTTATTGATTGAGATTGGGAAGTTGGATAATAAGATCGAGACTGATACGTGTATTGGTTCTGAGTCGGTGTAGGTATCGATAATACCGCTGACTGTTGATGTTGATAGGTATGCATTGTAGGTGTTAACTGCTCCCTAGAAGATGGGCGACATAATTGTGGGGACGCTGGCTGATGATATTGTGAATTGGTAACAGTGTGTGTTTGCTGCTGATGATTTGAAGGTACTTCTCTAGACTGAGGTCTTGAAAACTGAAATGTGGACTGTGGCATGTGGGACGTAGGTTGATGCTCTTGTATTTGTTGCTGGTAAGGACTCTGGTATTGTCTTGAAATTTCTTGAAATTGTGATGAATGTGAAGGAGGTCGAGAACCTCCCGAGCTATGCGAAGATGGTCGTTGGTTCGGCGTACGTTCTCTGGTTGGTTGCCTAAAAGAAAAAAAAAGTAAAAAGGTTCTAAAATAAATAACACTCCTATTTTTTAATTTAGCTACAAAAATGTAATAGTGCAATTTTTTCAAACAAAGTAAAATATGCTATATATCGGGCTGCTTAGTGCTTCCATATACTACAACAATATTAAACAATTGATTACTTGTGAATTAATAAGAGAACTTTGACAACATTTCTAATTTAGAGAAATGTAAGATTTTTTGTTCATAAAGACAACTCTATTAAAAAATTCATACCTGTTCGGCTCCGACG
Source organism: Kuschelorhynchus macadamiae (assembly GCA_030620095.1). NCBI lineage: Eukaryota > Metazoa > Arthropoda > Insecta > Coleoptera > Curculionidae > Kuschelorhynchus > Kuschelorhynchus macadamiae. The sequence goes on from JAUTXW010001143.1 coordinate 2,137,247, forward strand.
AACTTTGTTGTTGCAGCCAATGATTCGAAGACACAGTCCCTGCAGTAGAAGTGGCCGCATAGTGATCGTTGTTCTGTTGAAAAAATGTCTGCTGATGTTGAACATGTTTCTGTTGGTTAACTTGCTGCTGGTTAACTTGCTGCTGATTTGGTGGCTGTTCTTGCTGCACATTCTGCTGGAAATAGGGGCCAGCCGCCGCACTCGCAGACGGCAGCCCCTGAAAGTATTGACGCGCCCCCTCCAATACGTTTGTAAAAGACACATCCATAATCTGCAGGTTTTAACCTGCAAACTGGTGGTTTGTCTGTAACAAAATAAAACAGTATTAGAAATTTGGTAGTAGTAAAATTATTACCATAAATACAGAGAAACTGTGCGAAGTTAATATTAAATTCTAAAATCTCTTTAATATCTTCAGTATAAACTTAAAATTTTTTTAACTGTATTAGATCGATTTATACAATGATGATAAAATACATTAACCAATTTCATTATATTCACTAAAGCTATGTATATGTATTACTTCAAATAAATATTCAATATACAAACAAGTCTAACCCTGGGCTAAAACGGCCAACTGCCCTTTGACCCAAAAGCAACCACTTAATGCTGAGAAAAACTAAACTTCCCCACGGTTTTATACACTTGTAACCAAAAATAAGAATAAAATTATAAAAATAATACTGTTTAAGATGGTAGACAATATGTAATTATGAAAAGAACTTTCTCAGGGAACTTACATAGTTTCATTGTTAATTTAAACTCAACAGTATAATAGTATGTTTATATAGCTACCCTTAAGGGGGAACTGCACGCAGTATTATGGATCATTTGCAAGCCTTCCGCCGCTGCAATATTATGTTAAAGCTGTAAGAGATATTTATTAGCTTCGATGTGATCTAAATAGGGAAATATGTATAGCTGATCGCAACATTCGAATTTTCATGAAAAAATGAAATCTAGATTGATAAAATAGAAGTACTTTTGTTCATTTGCGACCATTCGACACGCAAATGCCATCGCTTCTAATTTGTTTCCCCAAAAAATGGCTCTGTACCGCCTGCATTGATCCTTGTGCCGGCTCGGAATGTATAGAGTATTTTTCTAATTAAAGGATGTTTTACACAGAAGAAAATAATTTTATTTAAAAGTAGAACTCCAATTAAGAATCACGCGAGGAATAAATATTTGGATTTACGGTTCGCGAGACCACGAGACTAGTCTCGGTCTCGTTTCGACCTTGAGACTTGAAAAAGCATTTCGAGTGACTTTGAAAAATACAGTCTGTCGATTGTGAAAAAAAAATTGGGCCTGATTCTAATCTAAGATTTGAATCTTATGTAGCTAGTTTAGATAAAAAGTCATACTGGAAATTAAAGCTTTTGTATCTTAATAAAGAATGTCTCAGCACAACTGTTAAACTAAAATTTTGCGATACTTTATTTTTATCTATGCTATTTTTAATAAGGATAAAGAATCTCTTCAAAAGATCTAAAACTCTTGCATACGGTTTGCTTTTAATCTTAGGAAGTTCGATCACATTAGTGAAAAGTTTACAGAGTCTGGTAGCCTTGGGCTAGAGAACAGATTTAGGGTATGGCAATACGCGTTTTTAGGATAACTAAGAGTCGACAGCCAATTTATTTGTATACTAAGTTTGTCAGGAGTTCAGATATATACAGTCGTTCTGGGGCTACGTATAGAGTGACGAGGCATAGAAACAGTTAGTTCCTCCATATTTACGTAGATTGTCTAATGTAACAACTTTTAGAAAACAAGTTAAATGCCTAATAATATCTAAGAGAGGATAATGCTTATGATGTAATTTTCTATGGTATATATTTACATGGAGTGCGTGACACTACAATCTGTCTTTTATCTTTAATGGGTAGTTACGTGGAAGAACGACAGGATTGAACGGGGCCAATTTTAATAAGGACATTTTTTATTATTATTATTATTCACACCCCGCTTATCAACGAAGGGTATCAGACTTTTAAATTGTAACGTCTGTTCCCAGAACGTCGTGCACTTTGTTTGCACGAGCTTCGCCAGCGTTATACAGGGGGTCCTTATTCGACAGCAGGTATGTATTATTTATTTTGGTACACCTAATATTGATATCTCCATTTAGTCATTCCGGCGAGGGAGGGTAGTCTACATCATTCCGATTTACGATTTTTGGAATTATTTTTTTAAATATATATATTTTTATTCATATGTGTTTAATAGCCTTATATTTTGTCTACTTTACTGGAATGTTTAAATGTTGGTATTTTTTTTACACTAAATTTTTAAGATAGAAAAAAGCTCTGGGTTTCAAAACTAGGTTTCCATATGTCTTTGCTTAAATCAAATTCCAGTGAACAATTATTAATTTTTAAATTTTGTATTTTCGGGACCACCGAGACCGAAACTTTCAAGATCGAGGTCGAGTCTAAGTAAGTCTCCGTCTCGATCTCCCAAATCCCTAATTTGGACTGGATAAGTTGTTAGTTTAGTTTAGTTTCTGTCACATTTATTAATGATAGCCATTTTGAAGTATGAAATTTAATATCCCGGTATTTTGGGGATCAATTACGATTGAAGAAAACTCCTTTCAGTACATTTGTTACTCGACCGCCTTTCCAATTAATTTTTTCGCCTAGCCACTATCTTGAAATATCCAATCACGAAACATTCACAAAAAAATAGTACTTAGTTTGCTATTGAAGTTTCATATTGTAATATTCACTGGCTTAAAGAATAAAAAGGGAGAGTGCATTTGTGTGACTGCAAGTAAACGATTAAAGATCAAGACCACGTGTTAACCTGGTGCCGACCGACTTATGTAATAAAAAAATAACTGTGTCAAAAATATGTTTTTATAAAATATTTAAAAAAAATAGAACCGACTAAAAAGTAAAAAATGATATTTTGTTTATAGCCGTATATCTTTTAAAACTGATGCCCGAATCACTTGCTCCCATGGTCCTTTTGGGGAAATGTGCAAGCAGAAACTTTGCTATTTCCATCCAATCGCTGAGCGTCAAATTACAATATTGACTTCCTATAGGACATTTATAAACAGACCAATGGCGAATTCGCATTTCGAGACATTTCCATAACTATTTTGAGGACCGTGCAACTGTTGGTTATGTTAGTGCACGAAGATTATATTGACGGCCGTGTTATAAAGATACACCTAGATAAACTAAATGTAAACTATAAAACAACTCCTACCCCAGCAGCGACCAAATTTATTCGGTAGTTCGATTTCAAAATAGTAAACGTGACCCTCCCTCAGTAACATATTAAAATCTGATTAGGTTAGTATTTAGTAAGCTTAAGATTAGTAGTGAATATAGGTAATACGAGTACATATATTTTTTTTAAAATATGTTATTACAGATTAGTCATTATTTGGGCGCCGACTTCAAAATGTCTTTATTAAAGGAGTAGATAAAATATTATTTTTTACTTTTTAGTGTTTTTTTTTAAGTCGGATCTATTTTTTTATTTTAAACATCTTATTTTTCACTTTTTAGTGTAGTATATGCATTTCCAATTGTATATAACTTAATACAACAAGTGACGAATAGAGAAGTAAACGACACTATTAAAATTAGATTTTATAATATATACTTAAGAAAATAAATAAAATATTTAATTAACATTTAATATAAATTTCTACTAAATAACTCATATGTTTCTTTTACCACTCTATATACATACATAAAAATTATAATGAGGGTAGTCAGTTAATAACGTTTCATTCGTACCGAATGTTCATTTTTCGAAAATGTCAAGTAAAATACTAGAATTCGAGGATGCACATTTTCATGGTCACCTTTTAACAAACTGGGTTGTAGTATTCTATTACACACCTTAATGCTTTAGTTTGAAAAAGGTTAAAAAAAGTAAATGTAATTATAAAACTCGCTGTCTTTATCGCGCTTATAACTGTATACCTATGTTTTTTTATATTATTATTAGACAAATAGATTGTATATAAATATGGGACCACCAGAGGAGAAACGTCCTGTACAATTTGGTGTCTCTGACTCATGAAAATCGGCCAAGCCTTTAAGACAATATGCGTTAACAAACAAAAAAAAATATATACAGGTCGAATTGAACTCCTCCTTTTTTGAAGTCAATTAAAAAACAGTTGAAGCATTCAATGCATTATGCCTAGAAGCCAATCAAACTGGTATAGATCGACCTATATTACAAATTATGTGTTATCACTTTATCCGGAAAACTATGGAAGTTACAAGAGTTAAATACAAAAAGAGACAATTGTAATAAATTGTAAATGTTCAATTATTATTGCTCCCCGTATGCTCTTGTTGCACGCGACCAACTGTCGCTAATCGAACAGCTGCCTTAATATCCGGAAACATTCAGTATTCGAAATTCGCATCTTAGTTTTTTAATTACAAGCTTTGGCAGGAGATCACCAATAAACACAAAATCTGGGTTTTTTTGCAAAATCGATTATATCGGAATTTGCCCGAAAATATCGAAAAACTGCGTTATAATTTAATGAGAGAAATAACAGCTATACGAGAAAGAATTTAATCGATTAACCCAAAAATGTATTGAAGCAAACGGTTTTCAATTTGAATACTTAATGTAATGTTTATACTTTTGCTATTTTCATGTATTTCTTAAATATTTAGTAATGAATGTGAAATCATTTTTTTTATTTAAAGTTGTAAAATTTGTGTAGTTCCTAAATTTTTTAGTTTCTAATAAAAATATATTCTCGAAGCTTACACTGAAAAAACAAATATTTTTTCTACTTTTTTTAAAATGAATTCATTATAAAATCAAATTTCAATTTCTGACTTTTGGCAATTAATTGCCAGAACATAAATTTTAACAAATTATTTTTTTCTGATTTTAGTTAAAGAAGTAGACCAAAATAAATTTGACATTTTCATAGCCATTTTTTCTTCTCTACAAGATGGCGTCATCAGGCTTTTGATCGGACGCTTCGTTCCATCGCCATCAACAGCAACTAGCACTGATGATGGATTTTGTGTTTGTCAAGTGTGTTATATCATTGAATTTAGAATTTAAATTAAAGCTAATTAAGCATAAAATGGAATTTTTTGCCTATTTAAAAAAACAAAGTTGATGATGGTTGCGAAGAAACGAAACGCCGGATTGAAAATCTAGATTGAAAATCTAGCAGCGCGATCTCGCAAAGCAGAAAAAGTAACAATGAGAATGTGGAATTTATTTTGTCAAATCACTTCAAACAGAAAAAAAAATAAAAAAGGAATCGCGGATATTTGGTTTTTTTGGAATATCTGCGGAAGTATTCGGAATTTTCAAAACTTTTAAGGCCGCATTTTGATTGGCATGAAATTGCTTTGCCCTAATTTAACCGACTTTGTATCTCTTATAGTTTCCGAAATCCCAATGATACGTCGCCAATCTCCAGTAACTACAAATCTATTGTTAACATCATTCTTTGTTTGCTTAAGTTTCACAATTCATAACGTTCCTGAATCTTCATATCATCTAATGTTACCAGGCTGATTTCACAAATTCGAGAAGCTACTGCAATCCCAAATACAACAACAACCTTGACCATTAAATAAACTTCATCGAGGGCATTATTTAAAAAAACACTAATTTGTGTATTCGTAAAAATCGCAACTTTCTTGGGCGTGGAATCTTTCCCATTTTGTTTCAGAAAGGTAATTAGTTTGAAATATTTTGAAATGTCTTGATTGTGATTTTCACATTAGATTGTAACATACTTTTAATCATTGAACTGTTGTTGGCTTTTTTAGTTGTGCTAGTTCCGAAAAATAAGCCAATAACACCGTCTCCGAGAAACAATTGCATGTCATTTTCATCTTCCATTCCATAAATCTTGAATAGGTTTGGTAAATTTTCCACGCTACTTTTACTGCTTCTACTAACTCAGAATCAGAAATTTTCTAACTTTATATTATTCACAATAACTACTAAACAAGTACTAAGTTTACAATTTTTAAATCAAATCACATAAATAAATTGACAGATATTTGATTATTTTTAAGGTTTCCTTAGCAACGCAGGTCTAATTTTCGTACAACAGCCTACCAGTTTAAAACTTCAAATTTCACATCGATAATTTTTGATTTCATTCAACTATTTTCATATATAATACCACAAGAGAGAAAATTTTGTCGGCAAAATTTTCCCATTGTTTATGAAAGTTGTTTGGTAATTTCGCGAATGACACCAAAAAGCCATACACTTGAAAATATAAGAGGAAAATTTAACCTTTAAAAATTTTTCCCGCATGGTATTCGACATGACTATTTCACGAGAACAATGTTTTGCCATATAATATAATATCAAATAAAACAGTGAAATCAAAAGAAATAACTGTCAAAACCGCGTCGTTTTATTTGTTTCTGTTGTAATAAACAGGTTAATTAAATTGGTAACCAAGGATATTAGACCTAGGTGACACTTGTCAAAATGACAAGATCAATTTTTTACTTTAACCCAACAAAATTTTGTCGCTGAAAAACGATCTTGTAGATTTTGTCGAGGTATGGGTTTTGGAAGTAGAAAATAGGCCGTTGCTATGTCATTTTGCCATTGTAAAATAATAGAGCGGAATAGTCAATATTAAATCGCCGTTTTTCCCGTCACAGAAAAAAATAGTGTATTATACACGGGAAAAATATATACTTTTTTCCCTTGTACAATACAATTTTCAACCACGTCAGACTATGTACTACAAAACTACCGATTCGAAAACAAGAGATGAAAAATGCTGTTTTTGAATATCACTCCTCGTTTACGGTTGCGTTGTCGCCGCGTTAACCCAACCGCAATTGACGTCCGTGTGCACCCTGCCTTAAATGAATTCATAATCGGTGATATTAAACCCGATATTGGCATATTTCCTCTTGATTACTTGATTATGATGTTCATGTATTTGGTTTATGGCTATTTGATTATGAACTAGGCTGTCTTAGCATAAGAGATTTAAATAGCTTTTTGAAATGCCAAATAGAGTGATACACTTTTATTGCTGAATGTAACATATTAAAGATATCAGAACCTTTAAACAAACTTTATTTTATCACATTGTTTGTTTTAGGTAAATTAGAAAAATTATCTTTTACCGCATGTCATTTTTTAAGAGGATATCGGAGTAACTGTAAAAACGCGTCGACTTTTCACAGGTTTATTTACCGACGAAGAAAATAAAATGTCCCGAGTGAAAGTATGTTGTTTTTACGTTAAGGGGCGTGCATGAAGTGAGCACAAAAATAATGCAAATCGGGATAGCGTTGAATGATACCTGAAAATCGACACGAATTGAGCACCGTACTTATTTTCGATGACGTGATGCAGTTGATAATGGGTTCCTTTATTAATGTTTATTCGTGTTCAGTAGGTAAAAAATAAATTTGGTCACTGAAATAAAAATACCGTATTTCGTTGTAGATATACAATGTACCATTACGATTAAACAAAAGTAGTTTAAAACTAGTAACCCCAATTTCAGCTCCCGGTCTGACATACAAAATTTTAAGTTACAAGGTGACTTTTTCTTGACGTATCCGTATAGAAAATTTTTTGAATCTGCTAATAACTTGACAAATTGCTCTAGATCGAACCGGAAAACTGCCGGAACATAAAAATCGGAATTTTTTACGAATCCTATTAGCTTTTAGCCGAGATTTTTAAACGATTTCTATATGAAATTTCGTTATAAATACATTGCAAGATTTTACGATAATAAAGTATAAAACTAAAAAATGACTTTCATAATCCATGTACCAATAATTACAATTATTTTATCCTCATACTATTGCTTTTTACTACTTATCAGCTAGTAGAGCAAATAAGTGGAATACGTGTTTTTAAAATCCAGCTGATTCTCTTTCTTTTTCCCTCTTACAGCTTATATGGGTCAAAGGGATAATACTTCATTTGAAGGAGGAATTGGAAAACTGGAAATGCAGTATAGTGTGCTAGTAAGAAATTAATCAAAAATAATATTAAGAAAAGCCAAATGTTGAATCAATAAAATAAAAAAAGCCATACAATTTGTATAGGTATATAGGGGAATTATTGGAATCGCAAACATTTTCAAAAATATAAGTTGAGTTTTTTCTCTAGATTACGAAAAGCATATTTTTAGAAAAAAGATATGAGGTCTGTACGGATATATGTGTGTAAATAAAATTTTGTTCAAAGATATCTTGAGGGCGGTCAAACTGATTCCTTTTAAATATGCGCAAAAGATAGTTTAGGTTTGTGTCCCGCGGGTAGATTTTGTGCCATGAACGTAGATCTTCAATATTCTTAAGGGTGTATAAAAACGTAAAAAAAATATATATTTTCGAACGCATAAACAAACCTATAATAGTTGAAAACAGAAATAGTTGCCTAAACATTCTAATATTGTAGAAGCCACTGGCGTAGATACTTGATTTATATATATATATATATATATATATATATATATATATATATATATATATATATATATATATATATATATATATATATATATATATATATATATATATATATATATATATATATATATATATATATATATATATATATATATATATATATATATATATATATATATATATATATATATATATATATATATAAGACTTTTCTGGCTCTTGTAGAGATTGGGTATTTTTAATTTTCTCACTTTTTTTGGATTCACTGTAGAGCTTACCTCGAAATTAACACATTTCTGCAAAAAAATTTGCGGATGAACCACTTTTTTGTGAAAAAACATAACAAATACTTATAACTTTGTAAGGCACTATATGGTTCTAAGCCTCTACTGTTACTGTTTATGTGTATTATATAATATTATGTTTTCTAATTTAAGTTTTTAAAGAATAATGTTAAAAAACTGTATTAATAAAATATGTTGATGTTATTCAACTAAAAATTTCTTAAACAGAAAATTAACCGACATTTGACATTTCATGATTAGTCATTTCCTCTAATTCAAAAAGCAATGTTGCCAAATTTAATTTCACTTCACCAGGGAAGAATACAAAACTGTTTATTAGGGTTGTTAATAACATTTTGTTGCATAGTTGAAACGTCATTAGGAGCAAAAGGTCAAGGGTTAGCATCAGGTTAGGCGCCAAAGACATCATTATTAAAGCTATAACATAAAAACCTGCACAAAACAAAAGCTGCCAGCGGAGCTGGTCGCAAACCTTCGTACAGTCGGTCAATCGGCACCGGGTTAGCACTAGGTTACGCGCCGAAGCATTAAAATACGGTACAGCTCAATCACTGGCAACGTAAATCAACAAATGTAGACCAATTTGGCAACGCTGTAAGTGTCCTTTTATTTCTAATACCATATTAGGGAGTTTTTGCATTGCAATGTTTTGGTCAGTTTTTTCTTTCTTGGTCAAAAGTGCTTCATTCGCAAATTTTATTTTTTAATCTATACTATAACGCATAAGTTTTCGTTTAAAATTTGAAAAAATTGTAAAATCTGAAATAATTACTCTCAACACAATTTTACACCCAAATAGGGTATAAAATTTCAAATTCAAAAATTAACTTAAAAAAAATAAGAAAACTGAAAAAAACAAAAAAACTTAATTAATCTAACAAATATAACATTTAACCTAAAATATTGCAGCTTTTTAATGTTTAGTCATTGCGCCCTTGTTTTTAATTGCTTTTTGTAACCGGCGCGGCATACTTAGGACTAAGCTTCTTGTATGCCCTTGGGTAATACTATCCAATGTTGCGTTTATTCCCTAACGCAGTTCTTCATTTTTTAGATGAAAGTCATGTTTATACATGAACTTAGTCATGTCACCCCAGACTTTTTCTATCGAGTTGAAATCAGGACTTTTCGAAGGCCATGGTAAAACTTAAATGATATTTTGTTGAGACTAGTCTGTTACTATGCTACTATCTTGTTCGAAAATATAATTTTGACCGAACATAGCGCCAAACGATGATACCATAACATTATTTAAGATATTGCAATGACAATTACAACAGTTAGCCGCCCTTAATAAATTGACAAACTCCTGGGCATCCCACCCCAAACATTTACCTAAAAGTTCCCACTTTGATTTGTCTTATTAGTGTGACTTTCATCATAACTTGGCCTGTAAACTCAGACTCTTCCATTGTTACATCACTGAAACGTTTTCTCAGCTAAAAAAACTACAGACTCCCACAATTGGTTTTGATATTCGTTTGCAAATTGTACTCGCCTTTGTTTATTTAATTCTGTTAAATATTTTGTTCGCAGAGCATCTACTTCTCAGTTCAGACCTCCGAATTCTTCTTCAAGCTGTAATTGCAGTCCCAGAGATATGTGTTTCTTCTCTAGCCTTAATAGCGATCTCGAATGGGTTGTTCCTTAAATAATTAATCAAAGCTGCATCTTCGTTATCTGTGGAAAGCTTTATCTTCGTCATCAGTGGAAACGTTTGAGCGACCGAAACCTGGGTTTCTTATAATACTTCCATGCTCTCGAATTTTCGATTTAGCCAACATCACGGTTTTTTTTATTTAAGCTTAATTCGCCTGCAATGTTTCTTATGGGAACCCCATCCCTTAATCGACTAAATATGATCGATTTTTGCTCTGCTGTTAATAGCATTTTTTTATAAACGTGATATTGAGTTTTCTGGTAAAAATTACGTGAAATTGAGTTTTCAGGTTGACAGAAAATATTGTGTGAAAATATTGTATAATAGAGCAGAAGATTTTTGTTGTACTACTTTTTATTGATCGCAATTGTACATATATATTTTATAAAACAAAAATATGAAATGGAATGTGTAAGGATACATAGATTGAATACCTCATATATATGTATTTTACTTATGTACAATGCATACTTATAACTAATATTTTGGTAAGTAATTAGGAGTTGAATTAGGTCGAATTTTTTTTTAAGAATCAGCTAGGTAAGGACGGTGCACAATTCGTTGTTTACCTTCTTGTTTGTTGAAAAACTTTCCAATATTTTGTAATAAAATCTAGATACATTTGAACTTTTTTTCAAAAAACACCAAACGACGACGCTTTTTTAAGGTCAACCGCCATCTTTCGTATTTGGCTAAACATCCGACTCCCTCGCCAGACTACTGAGGTTTCTGTCAATCGCATTCACATTGACCTCTCACCTGTAGACAGGATGTGATCTAAGTGCACCAACGGACTTGAGAGTTTATATTAACTTTTTCTCTTAAGAGATACAGAATGTTTAAGATTTTAAAAACATTAGAAACAAGATGCACAGCGAGATAAAAAAAAATGTATATTATAGCTAACTTCGATATAACTAGTTGGTTCTATCCTACAATCATCACCGATTTGTATTAAAAAAATACTAGCTGGCCCGGCAGACCTTGTTGTCCCATTTCCGTTATATGGCGCGATGAATTTCCAGTGGAATTATAAGAATATGGGTCACATTCACCACATCGTCCACAAATGTTATTGAAGCAAAAAAAAAAAAGTGTTGAAAGAGCTATAAAAACATAGATTTTATAGAAAAATACGCAATAAGACAATACAAAAAATAGTGTTGAAAGAGCTCGGTAACCAGACGATCATTTAAAAAAAAGTCATGAAAAATGGTACAGGCAACTCTCTCTCGAACATGCTGAAAAGTTTGGCTTAGTATTTTAAATATACAGATATTTAATAAAATCATCTTTAGTCTTTTTAATTACGCTGATCATTATATTCGTTTTTAATATATTGAGTGTCAAAAGTTTTATGATCTTAATTAGGGCGTAGCAAACATCAGTAACAAGTGCGCCCATCGATACTACGCATAAGAGTGTCGTCATCCAATGAATGACTATTGTTTACAATGGTTAGAAGCCTAGTCACCATCAAAAGCAACCTATAACACTAATTCCTTTTCCAAGACAACTTTCAATTTGTGACAATCTATGCTAATTTTTCGGATGGTGTTAATTAATTGATATCGCCCACTTCGGTTAGGTTCCTTTTATACAAACAGAAAAAAAAGTCTTACTAACAGGGGTACGTGCATTCTTTGTTTTCTAGCTGCTAGCTACATACAAGGTGTTCAAAATATATCAAGTTCTGTTTAAAATATATCAAGTTCTAATAAACTCATATGGGAATTTTTCTAAATAATTGACCTTATTAAAATTTGAGTATGCAAAATGTTTTTGCTCAAAATATATATGAGAGTAAAAAAGTTTAGTCATGTGTTACCTGTCAAATTTGAGATTTGTTTCAAAAATGCAAGAAAACTACTTTCAGAAATTTTGAAAAATGGTAAAAGAAACAGTTGTTTCCTTTTTCATTTTATAGCCATATACCAAATTTTAATGCTATCGGTTGATATTTAAATTTTTCGTATTTTTTAACTTCACCTGCATTAAACTATCTATTTTTGACATATTCATAGCCAAAAAGCAATATCTTTTATTACATAATCAAAGTAGCCTATGGAAGCAAGTAAGAAATTTTTTTACCCAACGTTCCTAGTTATATTGCAGGAATAGTAAAAATTCAATTTTGCTTAAATTTGGCTAAATAGATGAAAAAACACTAAGGAAAAAAAAGAGAAAAATTGTAAGTTAACCGATAGAGTTGAAATTTGGTACAAGCTATAAAATCAAAGAAGAAACAAATGTTTCTTTAACCATTTTCCAAAATTTGAAGAAAAAAGGAACTTTTTGCAATGTTTTGAAAAAAAAAGTCAAATCTGACAGGTAAAACAAATCGAGAGATAACGCCATTTAAATGCCATTTTGCATTTTTCAGGCAAAAATTTTCCACCAACACAAATTTAACTAAGAAATAGGAATCAAAAGTCTCATACGATGCGGACTTTACTGGTAACAGTGTATATTTTTCAAATTTATTCTAAATGGTTCAATATATTAGGATATTATAGGTTCGACGCCACTTACGAAGAATTTCTTTTATTATTAATATATTCACTTAATTTGTGAGAAAAAAAAAGTTTTACAAAAGTGTGCCATTTTCTAGATATCAGTAATTTAACGTTTGGGTTGCAGCAAAGGGTACAATAAAATTACAAGTTATTATAATTATTTCCTCTACAACAAAATTTGAAGATAATAATATTATTAAAATATCATATTTTTGTAAAATATATTTTATTTTGCGAAATGAAATAAGATTATTGGGGTTATTAGTAATTTATGTAAACTACAAAAACTATACAGTCCCACAAGAGAGCAAATACGGTAACCAATAACAACCGTGTACTAGGGAAGCTGATACTTGAAGTAGATTTCACCAAACAAAAACAAAGAAATACTACTGAAAAGTTCAACAAAGAATCTCTTTCCGATGAAAAAACAAAATACTTATATCAGCAACGACACAAAAAATTAACAACAATAAAATTCGACAAGTGGACGACGTTGAAGCCACTGAAGAAGCTGTGGGAAAAAGAAAAATTGGTTGCGGGGAGAGCAAAATAAGTCCTGGTTTTGTGAACATCATGAATCAACTATGATGAGCACATACGTATCCGAAACAGTGTCAATGCTGCAATCCAAACAATCAAACGAAACTACTGGGAAAATTTCTGACATGGAAAATGACCTACATGGTACACAAAAAAAAAGTATAGGCATGTTAAGAAACCGAAAAAGACCAATTAATGAATGCGTTCAGCTCACCACAATAAAACCTGAGAAATGGGAAGAACACGTTAAGAACCTATACGAAAACACAGATGAAGAGAATAATGAAGATTCGCGGAACATTGACGACGCACCCAGTAGCCCACATACTTTTAATATCAGCAAAGAAACAATCCAGCAAAACGCTCGAAAGTTGAAAAACCAAAAATCACCAGGACCAGACACCACAGCAAATCAAATTAACCACCTTTTACAACAAAATTCTTACTTTAGAAAAAATTCCAGAACAATAGAAAACAAGCATTACAATTTACATTACATTACAAGAGGAATTAAGGCTCAAGAATTATCGAGAAATTACTCTTCTTAGCACAGTCTTGAAGCTTCTGACTAAAATCCTGGCAACGCTGATTTCCGGACCAGAATAAGCGAAGAAAAACAGGGTTTCAGGCAAAACAGATTAACCATCAATGGACTATTCATACTCCGCCAAATAGCAGAAAAAGCAATCGAATATAACAAACCGGCATTTATGTGTTTTGTAGATCTTACGCAAGCGTTTTGACAGAATCACATGGGATGTATTAAAAATAGAAAGGTCCATTCTAATATTATATCAGTTATTAAAGAGCTTAATACAAGACAACAATAAAAGTAGGAAAAGAAACAACAAAAGAAATACCGACGGCAAGTGGAATCAGACACGGAGGATAGCCTCATCTCGATTCTCTTCAACCTTATCATGAACGGATTGATTAACGAAGTCAAGACAGCTGGAAGAGGATACAGAATAGGAAACGAAGCCATGAAAATAGTTTGTTATGCAGATCACAGAGTTATCATATCAGAGGATGAAGACGATCTCCAAAGAATGTTGCATAAGTTTGAATCGTTTACGATATCCAAAGAACCAAGAAACAGCAAGCTGGCTATATATAATAAGACAGTGAATCACGACATGAAAGTCAAATATCTGGGAATAAATATTACTAGTGATAGGAATATTAAAGAAGAGGTAAAATATCAAACAACCAAAGTCACCATGATCTCTGGATTTTGAAGGGACATCATATGGAGATAGAAATACATGAAAACACAGAGCAATATTAAAATATACAAAACCTGCGTCAGACCCATACTGACGTACGCAGGGGAAACCAGAGCGGACACGGTAACTACCAAGAGAATCCTAAGAACAACCGCAATCACAAGGCACACCTTACTTGACAGAAAGACAAACGAGGTAATAAGACAAACATGCAAAATCCAAAAGAATGGAGAGATCATGTCGATAGAATGACAGATGACTCCCGAAGATCGTGAGAGCAAACAAGCCGAATACCTCCAGGCTACCAGGATGACCACCAAAAAGATGGCATGATAATGTTGAAAATAACAGGACCTAGTCCTCATCACTGAGAAGAAGAACACAACTAATGCAGATAGTCAAACAGGCATGGCTAAATAGAGCATAACACAAGCTCTTTCGTCTGACCAGAATACATAGTAATAAGTAGGACCTGAAACTTTTATAGTTGGTTTTTGCCTATCTATGTAGTAAAATATAGTAAATGCAGAAGCCAGTTACCTTTTTTAGTCTTATTTCAATCACGATATCGTTTAGTGTCATATTTCAGCATCCTGTTAGTGAACTATATCGATATACCAATGCGCAGCAGTTGTTATATTTGTGGCGATGTTACCTTCAAAAATCAGAAAAGAAACATGACTCCTGCCAGTTATATTATAACATTTATTTTTAAAAGTATTTTTTCTTTTTTTTATTATTTTTAAAGTTATTTTTTTATCATTATTATTATTATTATTTTATCATAATTTGTTTCTCCCCAAACATTATATAATACAGTTTCTATTATTTGGTTTAGTTATTCTGTAATTTTCTTGCAATTTTATTTAAGTTGGTTTTATGATCCGGGTGGTTAGATGAGTAGCTATGCTAGATCTCGCCACCAACGTGTGTGTTAAAAATGGTACTCGTGTTTCTTATTTACAACCTCGGAAAATTTTTCAAAAAATATTTGGGGTCAAGTTCAGCCAAGTACAATCCAAAAATCTTATTTTTGTGTAAGTCCTTTGAAAAAAACTTTAATTTTGTTGGTCAGTGTTATTGATCTCAGCATTTTCATTTCTGTTGTTCTCATAGCGCCTTTGTTTGTTATTTCGATTCTCAAGTAGGTGCTCCGCATAGTTTGTTGAATAAGTTTGTCGTATCTGCATGTTGAACTTATGTGCTGTTGTCTGAAACTAGTTTAGTTGTCGCTGTAACTCGTCTTCACTTTCAGCCATTAGGATATCATCATCATCGTAACACAGTCTTGGGCGCCACTTAAGTCACTTACCAAAAGTGATCGCATAAGTGATCATGAATGACCGAGCCATC
The DNA here is from genome assembly GCA_030620095.1 of Kuschelorhynchus macadamiae. Classification (NCBI taxonomy): domain Eukaryota; kingdom Metazoa; phylum Arthropoda; class Insecta; order Coleoptera; family Curculionidae; genus Kuschelorhynchus; species Kuschelorhynchus macadamiae. The sequence continues at coordinate 2,153,279 of JAUTXW010001143.1, forward strand.
ATAGGTGACCAGTGATTTTCAAAAGTAAATGTCATAATGACGTAATAGCGAACACAACCTTTATCTTTCTTTAAACCATCCTCCCTTGATTTCTTTTACAGTATGTATGTATTACTTTGTCAATAACTAAACTGAACAAGGCTAGACTCATGCTGTTTCCCTGGCGGAATCCCGTCGATATTGGAATTTCTTTAGTTAATCCCTGCTATGTTTTACTTGTGTTCCCTGTTAATTTGTTATATAATATTGATATAACGCCTTTTCGATTCCTAGAAAACATAGAAATAAAGACTTATTCCAGTGATCATTATATCAGTTGTTAGATAAATATTGCGTCTATCGTCGCTTGATCTGATCTAAATCATCGTTGTTCTTCACTTATTTCATTTTAACTTTTTTCAGTATAGGTCATAGAATAGCAAAGCCCTATAAAATAAATGATATGTTTTACACCCTATTAATTATACGAAAGGTGACAAACATTCGTTACAGATGCAGCGTTCTGCCCACTCCTCACATAATGTACTTCGTATAAATCTATGTGTATATCCATCAGAACTCTCCTACGCAAATCTATAGTATCAAGGCCTCTGCTGATATGTACGTCATAACACTGTGCATTGTTTATCTAATAGCGGCGGCATATAAACCGGTCTCTTGACCTTTCCCAATAAACAAGTACTTTTATATGATTTCATAATCTAGCTATTTAGAGTATTGCAAGTGCCTAGTATTTATAAAATACTGACGTGGTCTGTTCGAAGATATCAAACAATTTTTATTTATTCATGTAACCTTTCAGATGAATTTATACATGAACTTGTTAAATATTCTGTCCCCATAATTATTAGAGAGCCTAAATGTTCACGTGGCAACGTTGACCATTTGATTTTTCAAAAAAATGCACTAAAACCGATTTAGCACCACTAATTAATTAAAATAAATTATATTCGAACATGAAATTTGAAATTAATCTAAAAGATAAATCTGATACGGAATGCTTACCCCTCTTGCAAATTGTATATGTAAGAGACTTCGAAATTAAATAGAGACTTTAAAATTATATTCTCGATGTTTAGTAAGATCAATAATCAAGACGGTATAGGACGGTCATTTGATTAGTTTTACGATTATATTTATAAGAAAAAAGAAAATGTTTCCTGAACCAATTTCTTGACGAATCTTTCATTTATAAAGAGTGAATATACACACTATAATCAATGCTTCCATTCATCTAATAATCTGGCAAGTTTATTTTGCCGCATTTTCTGTTATTTTCACCAAAATATATATGGCTTCAACTACAAATAGTTTAGTGACAAAATTTTTAAACAAAGACAAAAGTTTCTTTTAAACAGTAAAATCGGCGTGTTATATAATTAGTATTGCTAATATTGTAACTCATACATGCTGGGATACCTTTTCTCGAGTAAACATATTTGAAACGAGAAATTTAAAATATAATCCCAGTATTTAAAATAACTGACGCCTATTTAATACTATTCCACTTCCTTCAGAACAAAGGTAAACCAGCCAAATACTAAAATTGGTATGTTTGTTATGTCCCATGTCATCTACGCAACCAAAACTATGACATGAAACTGGTTTCATGAAACCAGTCGCGTCTTCTCATGTCCGTTTGTGCAACTTAATTGGAGAAATTTAGAAATTGTATTTAATACGAAAGAGATTTGGTCTTCTATAAGACGAAGGAAAAAGCGAAAGCGGTTTTGGGTTTATTCTGATTTTAAGAAGAAATATAAAAAAAGGTTTTCCGTAGTAGCCGAGGAACTGCAAAACCCCGTAAACTTTTAACAAACCTATCTATTAAAATAAACCTACTTAGAAGCTGAGGCTTCGTTCGTTAACGGGAATTGAGTCAAATCGCTTCTTCAACTAAACATCGCCATGTCCCACTACCGATCGAATCAAGAAAGAGTTCTCAACCTGTCAATACTTCCGGTGTTCGGGTTTGGTGAAGTTTCCCGTGTTAAATTAAGCCCCAATGTCTACTCTTGGTTCCGTCAATTCATTTAAGTTGCATTAGGTTTCCCGGAAGCTGTTCGTTAAGTTATCGGAACTGGTCTATACCTGACAAACGGTTTCATATTGGTTGAATCAAAAATAGATTGCAACCGCAAGTGGACCTAAGTACATTACATACATAGCTACAATTTCGTTCAAGACTGGTTTCTTAGCTTTGGTTGCGTATATGGACGAACTGCATCTTAACAAGGCTCCCACGAAACTATTTCGGGACCGGCGGATTACTTATGTGGCTAAATACCAGCGACACCTTCGATAAATCCTGAACGGAGTTCCAGATCGGTAACTCAAGGATTATGGCGATATAGAATAGGATGTTGGTCTTGTACAAATCGCCATAAAAGAAGATTACAACGTATCCTCTCCTCTAATGACCCACGCCAACCTAAAGAAGCCACAACGTGCCGGTAGCTAAGTGACCTTAAAGACAAAACAAAGAAATCCAATCTCAATCTAAACCCTATTTTCTCATTTTGGTCTATAAGTTATTCATAGGAAAAATGAGCAAACAAGAATTAAGGCGGGAATAAGCATATTCAGATAAATCCATTTTTCAAAGCATGCTTTTAAATCAATATTCAAATAATAAAACATTTAAAATCAAATAATAACTTACAGATATTTTTTATTGGATAGATGTTTCAAATGTAACTACCTGCAAAGAAAAAAATTATTAAATGTGTGTATTAGTTGTAACCTTAGTTTTGATAAATTAGGGCATTGGTATTGTCAATTTCATACACGATTTAGTCTATAAAGTATTGTTTTTATCTCTCATAGACTAATAGAATAGCAACATACACTGTAAAAATTACACCTGAGTGAAAGCGATTTGCGTAGTACTAAGTCAATTTACAATCAATGATCGAGAATTTTCAATTTTTCACTCATTCGGGACGTTACTTAAAACAATATTGATTAACTTTACTCAAATTAAACACGTATTCAACAACAAGCAAGAAAAATACTCTTATTCGACCAGTGTTACTAAAATCAGAGCGAAATATGCCAATATAATTCGTTACTAAATTTTATAGAGAAAAAATGGCCGCTAAATTTAATTTAGGAACTCTTAAGATCATGTTGATAGTTATCCCAATAGTAAGTATTAAAAGAAAAGAATGGACGTACTATTCTAATACTGATTTCTTATCCGCTAAATGGAGTGCTTTAACTCTGTTTTTGAAATAAGTCTCTCTTGTTGTGACATGTTACACTCCAATAGAGGATTATCATCAATATTAGGTAAATTCACTCTGATCGGCGTTGTATTTAATTCTTTTGTCACTATATCCAAGATGTTTTGTCATTTATTTACAGGTTGGTACAGAAAAGTTATAGGTACTTATGGTGATTTTAATCAGTTTCAACTGAACATTTTTTTATTTTCTTTTTAATATCTTCTTAAGACCCTTAAAACTAAAAACCTATTGCATATTTCAAAGGAAATTATTAAAATGATTTCTATGCATGGCGCTCAAATTGAAGTCGGCATTATTGCTCACTTTTTGTATTAATAATTTATCCGCAAATTTTATTAAATCTTAGCTGATAGGAATTTTAAAATAGCCATCTTAATTAGAAAGCATGAAAACGTAATGACGGTTACCATTTCTTGGTTTAAAAAATTAAATTCCAAAAATCGTTGGAAAGTGGCCTCTTTTAACACGGTTATGTGGCATTGGTACTAGATAATATTAAAAAAATTAATAAACAAAAATCTAGGACAGTATTTTCAATCCTATTCAGGGATCTTTATCATTGGTCTATCCTATATGATATATTCTTTTTCAGTTTGTTCTTACTTTTCTGAGCTGAAGAACAAGCAAATAAAATATATGGACAAAGATGGAGTTGAGTTGGAAGAAGATTTTTTATATCATTATATTCTTTCAATGAAGAGGCAAGTAGTGCAAGTTGTCCCTCAGGAAGATCATCAATTTTTGAATTTAGGTAAATTAGTACTCATTACTCATTCTGTTTAAAAGCTTACTGCTATTTTAACCTCTCTAGAGTTAACATCAAACCCATCTTCAAGTGGTCTTTCAACAGGTACGACTATAACAGAACCAGATATTGTCATTGATCGTAGTAGTTTAAATGTTACATTTTTTCAGTACAGTAGTAATAAAATAATACATTTAAATCTATTAGGAAATACAATATTAAAGTATATGCCGGGTGGTCCCCTGTTTCAGCGGTGAGATTAAGTGCTCGGATAGAAGTAAAAATCACTCATTACAAAGTAATAAGGAAACTCAGATCATAATGAATAAACTCTACTAGAAGTGAAATATCACTCATTTACATTTCAAATAAACTCCCGATATATTTATTTCAATTAAACTCTGCGTTGAGATTAAGTACTCGAGCAGAAGTAAAAATCACTAATTAGAGAGTAATAAGGAAACTCAGTTTTTAGTGAATAAACTTCAATGGGAGTCAAAGATCACTAAATTATGTTTAAATTAAACTCTACGATGAGATTAAATACTCGGATATAAGTAAAAATCACTGAATTATGTTTAAATTAAACTCGCGATATATTTCAATTAAATTCTGGGTTAGAATTAAGTACTCGGATAGAAGTAACAATGAATCATTAAAGCGTAATAATGAAACTCAGTTCTTAATGAATAAACTCCAATGGGGGTCAAATATCACACAATTTTAACTAATTTAAACCTAAAATAGGCTAAAGTTACTGATTGCAGGTGTCGTATTTTAACACCCAAAACTGCACAAGTACTCACATTTAAGGAGTGAAAATTTTACTCAATCTGGTGTTGACCTAAATCAAATCGTTATTGAGTGCGATTTGAGTGAAATTTCACTCAATTTTTTTACAGTGTTACTAAAATCGCGTTATGTTTCAGAAGAATACGTTCCTACAAAACATTTTACAATGCCGAAAGCACTTCAAAAATGTAAGACCTACAAAGATGACTCATGACACAAACATATATAATATATATAGAAATACGTACAAAAGCGTGCAAAAGAAAACTGGACAACAGGTTTTTAGTTCCCAAACTAAGTTGAACGAGGTTTATTTGACGTATTTGTCAACTTCTGATAATTGTAAGAAATCATGGTTCTTGGTATAAGACCGTGTGAAATTGGAATTACTATCCGACGTTACTGAATAGGCGTTTAATTCAGTGTTCAGATCTCGTGGAGTAAAGATCCCTGAATGCCTCGTGCAGTCGAAGGCGAAACGTCGCATAGTAATTCCAATTTGATACGGTCTAATCCCAAGAACCATGATTTCTTAATTCGATCGCACAGCGCTTCACTGTGAGAATTACATTTAAAAATAGGTTGACTAAAAGCATATCTTTGTTAAAACGTGTGATTCTGATAATAACACAGAATATAGTATGCATTAAACTCAAACACAAACGATTCAGGCGGGCTTTTATATCTGACTTGTGCTGACCAAACCGTGACTTTGTGTTAAGATCGGTTTCCACGTGTGTTTGTATATAACGTTTGGAAATGTCAATAGATTCTCTAATCTTTCGTTTATAAGATCCTGGAACCGGTGCACAGTAGTCGTTTTTAGCAATCTGTGCGTGCAAAAGTAGTTTGCACTTTAATGTTGTTGTGAACGTGTGCCAAATGATTTTATATGAACAATATAATAAACATAACTATATTTGCACATGTAACCGATAGCTAGAATCTTCAAAGGGATGAGCTGAGGAGCCAACACGAATCAAAAAATACTCAAATTACGTTTTTTTTTTAATGTAATTGTAATGAAGTGTCACTAGTACTTTTTCAAATCAAATAGTGCTAATTTAAATACAAACTAATGTTGAATCGCAATATAGGTTAAACAAAATCATAATTAATTTTTAACATATCAAAAAATTCTTTGCAACAATAATTTTTTTAACAATATACAATACTAATCTACTGGTGCCTCTAGTAAAGCGAAAACAGACACAGGGAGACTGCTACCACGCTTTGGTTTTACTCTCCGCATGTTGGATACAAGAGGGTCAGAAGACACCAAAAGGAGATGAAACATGTCTTCTATGTTTTCCTTTCGGGAAAAATTGCGAGAATGAAACTCTCGGAAATTTTTGATATCTTTGTTTCCTCCTGGGCTTCTTCCGATAATCGGTCTATAGGAACGATTGCCTCTTTTATAATAAGGCTTCCATGTATTAGAAGTTTGTGAATACTCTAAGGTATATAGAACCAGGGATACTCCTGAACATATAGACTAGCCGTCTCTGCAGCAAAACGTTCAAAAGCTTCGATGTTTATTACAAATCCAGAACAAAATGTGCGAACAATTGTACCTAGTCTTTCCATTAGATCTTTATTGACTCCGGTAGCTTCCGAAACTAATTCAGAATTTTGGAAGAAGCTCCTAGACACATTTCCCGTGTTACTGCTGCCATAGCCTTACTTGGACAAGTCGACTAGAAGGCCCATTTTTTGTCGAAGATTTTCTTGGACTTCTTTTTGTCTATTTGTTTTTTTTTGGTGAAACTGTGGAAGACACAATCCTAATTAATACAGCACCATCCCTTTTACCTTCTCGTCTTAAGGTCATTTCAGTACAATGGTTTGTCCCTTTCTTTTCTTTGAAGAACGACTGCACTAAAAGATTTCTTTTGTCGTCCCTTATTTGTATACGTCGTTTCTCTTAATTCACAGGAAACTCCCTTGAAAGTCAAGCAACCGGCCAACCACTTTTTGTTCTTAAGTAAAAGGGTTTTTAATGTACGATTACATATTCTCCATTCACAAGCCAACAGTCCACATAAATTCTTAACTTTCTTGTTAAATTTAAATTTTGAGGCCTCATCAAACTCCCCTAGATTTGTCGTGTCCCTCAAATATTTCATTACAACATCAAATTTCCGGTTTGAGTCTTTCTCATTGCGCCAACTCACGAAAATTTCACTAAACGTCAGAAGTTGTGGTATATACGCAAATAAATAAATAGAATAGTAAGGGAATTTTGACATTTTTAAAGGATTTATTTATTACTACAACGCCGATGTTTCGGTTTATTTTTGTGACATCATCAAGGCTAGTATAATAGTGTTAAGAAAATCCCATAACGCCATTTTATCACCACACATAAAAAGTATTTTGGAAAAAACTAGTAAGGATATTAAAGACACGTTGACATAGGTGCATCGCGAGTTTGTAAGACACTGAAAAACTTTTATTGGACTTTCTATAACTTTACTCTTCTAGACCTGATGATGACCCATCGTGGCGAAACGTTGGCGTTATATTAATAAGTAAATTTTTCCAACAAGTCAAAATTGCCTTACTACTAGTCGACGATATCAAAATTAATTGTAAATAAATAGAGTTACGGCATGTCGCGGCACTAGAATTTATGAAGTATTGGTAGCTAACATATGAAAATACATAACAAATATGAAATTAAAACCAATCCCCTCCAATTACGTAACGTTTTGTCTAATGCATCTTAATAAAAATAACTTTTTTAGATTAGGTCCCGAATAGGGTGTCATATAACAGTTAAACTAGTTACTAAACACAAGATGCAAACAAAACTAAAATAATCAAGATTAAGCACCTACCATTAAGCCTTAGCTCCATAATAAACTCCCACAAAATTTACTCACAAAAAAGTTATCACACCTTGAAATACAAAGACTAAAATAATTGTCTCGAAGCCAGGCTCGTCAACGCAAACAATTCTTCACTTCGCAACTCATTTGTTTATAGAATCGGTCATGGCATGCTTTGATATAATATTTTTTGAATTGCCTAGTTATCTGGGCATTTAAAAAACAATATTGCAGTATAATCGTATCATCTAAAATTTATGACTTTTGCACCCACAGATTGCTAAAAAGGACCACAGTGCGGTGGTGGTTTCTCTTGCGTTTATAGTATGTCCAGTAGTATGCTGGTGCTCAGCTATATCAAACTGAACAATTTGTTCCTTTTTAATACATCATTCCGTTTCTTCTACATTCATTTCTCCACATGAGTAAGGATAAATTTCTGTTTAAAAAGGTACAACATTTTTCGGAGATTGCAAGCATTGTCTAATCTTCTTATGTGTATTGAAGATTGTACATATGTTGGACGGCCGAAGTAATCGTCCTATTTTGTCTCTAGTGCCATATATGTAGGGAAGAACAATACTACCTAACTGTGGCTGCTCATCAATCTACACTACAGGTGAGTTAGTCAAGTTACTTCTGGAACCTCTAACAATATTTATAAGCATGCCAACAACGCATTAGTTAGAGAAAGAATTAAGGCAATACTAGAAATTCACCTGAAATTAGCTTTTAGATTTAAAGTAAATATTTTTACATATACAACTTTGAACAATTATCAATGGTAGAAAAAATACATCAAGAAATTACACTTAAGCAACAAGGAAGTTTGAAGCACTCATAAACAGTAAAAATCCAGTGAAACATCCGCAGAATGCAGTTATCAACTTATCGTCGAAGCCGTTAACCGCAGCAGAATATTCCGTCCTCTCCAAAGGCCAAAACCAATAACGCCGAGAAGCATTCATGTAGAAGACATAATATTCTCAGTTGAAGCAGCAATCAACCAGATTACCAGTGGAGGAAGCCGATGAAATCAGATATAAGACAGCTAGGATCATTAAAAATTCAAAACGACCAAAGTCGAATCTCTCCGCAACCGAAAAAACAGCGATGAAGACCTTAAATTAAATGAAAACAACGACGTCCTGGTCTAGCAGATAAAGGTAACGCTACAGTTGTCATGGACAGAACGGAATACGTGAAAAAGGCAACTCAACTTTTGGGCAATACCTATAAGGTTATGCAGGCAGCCCCTACAAGTAGATTAGAAAGACGCATCACCAATCTAATTAACGCATCCAACCAACCACTAGCGGAGACGCCAAGCAGTTCCAAGATCCCCAGGTTCTACGGTCTTCCTAAAATACACAAGAATAATATACCATTTGGACCAATATCAGTACAATAGACTCGCCCACATACAAATTACGTAAATATTTTTCAAATTTTCTTAATCCATTTACTGGAAAAACAGATTCATTTATAAAAAACTTAAGGCAATGCAGTTGGATCCCGAAGATATTTCGGTCAGTTTCGATGTAGAATCACTATACACAAATGTGCCACGCTAACGACTTAATTTCCATTATCAGACATACTTATAAATTAATAAATCTAGTGGAAGTTTGTCTTATATTTACTTATGTAATTTTTTAAAGAATTTTGTAATTTTTCAAGGTGCCAGCGGCACAGAGTGATGCAGTTAATGCGCCTCCTCTTTTACAATGACTGCTATTTCAAATGGATTATTTTCCATAAAATAAACTAATCTTATATAAACTTGAATTTCTTATTAATTTCCCTGCTTATGCAATTTCTGTAAACAGTACTTTTGCTAATTCGCATAAATTAATAATTCATTGGCAATATTTGTTATAGCGATTCCTCTGCTCTCAGACGTGTGTATATAGAAATGCTTTCTGTTTTAAACTTAACCCAGGCATTTTTTAAAGTAAAAATTATTTGTCAAATCTTACTGCTACCAAAATTTCTGTTTCTGATCCAGGTGACATAATTATTAAAGTGTCCTGTTTTTTTTTTGGCCGCGATTGTACTTAAAATTTAGGACATGCATGGGACCAAGAGGCGTTGTAGATTATACCAGAATAAAGTTTTCAAAATACAAGTTTCGATAATTTGGTCATAGAATATCAGATCTCTTAAGATTTTTTAGTTAGATACCCGAGTGTAAATTTAAAAATGTAAAGGATAAAATTAAATGACGTGCACTAGCGGTGAATCAAATATCAGACGAAAAGCAGAGTTTATATACCGAGCATTTATGAAATGCCAGAAACCGTATAGAGCGAATACAGTTTGTAATAAGCTGACCGCTCATGCTGAAATTGGGGTTGAAAATATAAAATCAATCAGCAAAGTTATGTTACTAGCATGGCTTCTACAGATAGTTAGCGCGCCATTAAGGGAATATATCGTTTAAAATTTAACCGAGTTTAGAATTTACGTATTTCTGATACTCTATTTTTGTTTTATATTAGATAAATATATTTACTGCTCAACAAAATGATAGACCCTTTCAATTTTTGGTTTTTTTTTAAAGGGCTACTTTTCTATACTATGCGACCAAATACGATTTTTCAAAAAATTTCCAATATCTGTTATACCGGATGATCAATAAAATCATATATAAATTCAAAAAAATTTAATATTCACCATTTTGAGAAAAACAAATTTTATGCATCTCAATATGGAACGTTAGTTTTTTTAATAAGTTTTAGACAAGAGGTACCATTCAAAAAAATATGGTACAACATAATGACAACTTAGCTTAAACTCCCTCTTTTTGATAAAAATACTTCAAATAACATTTTTACAAGATAATATGTCACTTGTTTGTAAAACTGTGTTTCCAAAACCACTAAGTTCAAACTAATCATAAATAACGCAGAACAATTTAATTTTCATAATAAAAAGGTCTATATTAAAGCAAAAATATTATTTTAAGACAACCAAAATAAGAAACAATCTAAACACTTTACTACATAAAAAATTATATTTTGCAAATTAATAACTATTAAACAATGTATTCCAATAATTACTCTTATTATATCTAATAATTAGTTAAATAACCATTACTATATAACGCTTTGAACCCGCGTAAGTATGCTAGAAATTAAGTTCCTAATCTTTGTTGTAATTCGCCTGGATTTTTTGGCCTAAAGTTATGCTCATATAAAGGTCTCGACAAAAGCTTTGTTATTTTTCTTTGAGCTGATATCCCGGACCTTCGAACGCCAGCGCAAAATATTGATGTTTCTTTGTTTCCTTCTATAAATTCTTGCATCTTTGCTGACAGCAAATTATCATGTTGAAAGATAAAATTATCTCCAAACACTTGTCTTACCGATGGAAGCCATAACATGTTCTAGTAAATCACGATAAACATCGCCAGTAAGTCTCTGCATAACATGACAAATCCCTGTACCCCTTGCCCTAATCCAAGCCCAAACGTTTACTGAGAAATGCCCGCTCTAGTTGATTATGTACAGTGTTTTTCCTTATATTTTGCCACCTCCTTTAAATCTTTTATTTCCAAAGATACAAAAGAGTGGTTAATACGTAGTTGATTTCATCTGAAGATTTACACCACGCTAAAATCAAAAACAAATGACTATCGGAAATTATAGAAATTACCATGAACTTTGTTATTTTAAATGGAACACCCTGAATATTTTTAAATTTTTAGATGCGCCCCATTGTTCTATTTTCAAAAATATATAACATGTGTATATTTAGAACAGTAGTTTTTGAGCTATTCGCCTTTAAAGTAACACATTATGAGGTGCTTAACTTACTTTATTGGATCTAGATAGCCGTGAGTGGCCGTGGGTGCAATTCGGCCATTATGATTCGTGGTTCACTCTAGCCATGAAATGTCAAATGAAACCAAAATTACCTATTCTTTTTGAATAAAAATAACATATTTTATTTACGTTTTACTATAAATTTTATATATTTATAGCAAATTAAATATTAAAAGTTAAAAAAAACTAGTTTATTCTGATATAATATAATATATGAAATTAACAAAGAACAGATACAAATGCTAGTGAATAAACAAAGATAACAATAACATTTATGAAATCTGTATTATTAGTTATTTACATGACCAGCGCCATTGTTTAAGCGATTTTGGAACACGTGTCCCATTCTATTAACAGCATTGCAGGGATATTCGGTATTTAAAATTGATATTTCTTGCTCGATTTTTTGCCGTAATTCTTGTAAATTATCAGTCCTATTAAAGTAGATTTTATCTTTCAAGTATCCCCACAAAAAATTATCTAAGGGTGTGAGGTCGGGGCTATTGGCCGACCGGATTGGGCCTTCCCTTCCGATCTATAAACCATAGCGATTATCTAAAAAATTGGTAATCGGTTGGACATTGTGATCCAGTGTACTGACGTGGGAAGTGTCTTTAAAAGGCGCCCTATTCGTTATTTAAAAAATCTAAATATCATTCGCCTGACAAAATACCCTTAAAAATAATTGGCCCAATAATTTGCTCTCCAAATATGCCACACTACACATGCACCGGCTTAAGCCCTTGCTTCTTCCTCTCTTCAATTAAATGTGGATTTCGGGTTGCCCAAAAATGTGTGTTTTTTCTGTTAAATCATCCGGTCTTAGTCAAAGTACCTTTATCAGACCACAAAATTTTGTTAAAAAATTGGTCATCTTCTCGAAATCTCCTGAGCATTTCTTGACAGACTTGAAGTCGTTCATTTATATTATTTTCTGTTAAATATTGCAATGGCCTAATTTTATAGAAATGATAACCGTATTTTTCAAAATCCTATGAATTGTTTTCCATGATTTCCCTGTGAGTCTTGAAACGTCGGGAATTGACCGGTGCGGATTTTCTAAAAATTAATTCTTTTAAACTTCATCTTTATTAAACAAATAGAAAATTACTTTCAAAATTTCTAGATGGCACTCGTACCCCTGGATTGCGTTCCCGGTATGGACGCACTACCCTTGATGCGTTATTTTGATTTGCGTAGTATAACTGAGTTATTATTAATTAATATTATTGAGTTTTTCTTCTTCAGTGAAATGCATTATTATTAGGTTATTCTTTTTAATTTGACGTAAAACGTAAATAAAATATATACCTGTTATTCAAAAATAATAATTTTGGTTCCATTTGACATTTCAGGGCTAGTGTGATTCACATAAGGGCTGAATTGCACCCACGGCCACTCACGGCTATCTAGATCCAATAAAATAAGTTAAGCACCTCATAAAGGGTTAGTTTGAAAACGAATAGCTCAAAAACTACTGTTCTAAATATAGACATATTACATATCTTTGAAAAGAGGACAATGAGGCGCATCTAAAAATTTAAAAATATACAGGGTGTTCCATTCAAAATAACAAAATTCATGGTAATTTCTATATTTTTCGATAGTCATTTGTTTTTGATTTTAGCCTAGTGTAAATCTTCATGTTATGTTTTAATATTTTTATTACTCGCCGAATGCCACCACTGTTATGATTTAATAATTTTAGTATTTTGTATTAGCACTGGTAGTAAATGTAAACACTTCAACTTGTTTCAAATCTCTCTATTATCTTCTGTACAATAGGGACACTTCTTACTTCTAACAAATCTTTACTCTTACTGTGTCTACTGACTTAATTCTACTGACAATATAGTACTGACATAATGGCTGACCTGCTCTATACTCTAACTTATTTTTATATGAATTCCCTAATTTGAGATGCAGTGGCGTATCTGTAAAATTGATTAAAAAAGGTGTCCATAAAAGTAATTTGGGGAGTATTTGCTACGCCACTGCTTACTGTACTACAATGGTTTCTTTTACTGTTTGTATAGCTGAACCTTCCCAAGCATTATCGACATAATGTAAATGAGTTTATGATAGGTTTTTTCGGGTATAATAATATTTGGGGCGGAAGAACGTGCATAAAATAGAATTTGAAGTAGAATTTAAAATACATATTGTTTACTTAGAATTTCCCTTGCAATAAACGACCATTAAAGCAGCTTTTGCCGGAAGGTTCCGCCGAAATATAATGTAATATGTCTAAATATTGCATTTACGTGTCAAACTATCTCTAGACTAATGAATATATAATACTTAAGACTATTCGCAAATAAAATGACTATAAAATAATGGGGTCACAACATTCAGATGAAATCCTTCAACTTTTGTATTAACCCCATTTTTATATCTTTTGAAATAAAAGATTTAAGGGGGTGGCAAATTATAAGGACAAACCCTGTACATATAGTTTGTTGCTTCTCTTACCATTTGACCTATATAAACCCGTATTCTGCCGTTATTACAAGATTGAAATGTTTTTTTCGCATGAGTAAATCACAGTGCCCAATAGGTTACTTGCATTTATATATTTTCAATCATATTCCAACCCCAACTGTTTGTTTATTTCAGTTAGATACATTTTTTTGGCAGCATTCTTTATACGTGGATTCTTCTTCGAACTGTTTGTTCCTTTGCTTTCACAGTGGTCCGAAATGGATTTCCTTGCAAATAAGTTATAATTGCTGCATTTTTCTTATAATACTTCGTACTGCTCTATCTTTTTTCTAGTACAACAATACTTTTTTTTCTAATATTTAGCTCATTAGCTACATTTCTTATAGTGCTACCATCTCGCAATCAACCTCGTGTACATGACTGCTTTTATTGCGGAGTTAAAGTTAGCATTTTTAAACTCAATTAACAAACTTCTGACAACTAACAACAGCAAACAATTGACATCTAATCAAAACATATGGTAATAACAAGTTTAGGGTGAAACAGGTAAATCATAATAGAAGAGAAACAATTAAAAAGAGTTGTACCAGTTTTTTTTAACGAAATCAGAATTTTAAATACGCCATATCTTGAAAATAGCTTAACGAAGGTCAACAATAAGTAAAACGTAGGTACTAAGCCCTCGTGTAAAATAGGGCAATTAGTTGTTGTAAACTGAGCAGTATGTGTTTGTATTGTTTAAAAATTAATAATTAGAAGTTTGTTTGAAATACGTTAGATCCAGATCATAGATGGTAATTGAGTTTACGTGGACTTAAATGACACTAATCGATAAACAGATAACATTTTTCGACTTATTAATTTGAACTTCAAATTGTCAATTTTTTTAAGTAACACATGCTCAGTTCCAAACAATCATTTCCCCTATTTTACAAAAGTGTTTAGTCCTACCTTTTATTTCTCGTTGATCTGGCAGAAAAACTCGGTCATGTAAAATCGTATTTCAGTTTCTAAAATATCGAGTCATACTGAATGAAAATAGTGATTCCCAAATTTTATGTTTAGTAGTGTATCTCCTGGTAACACCAAGTATTTAAACAACTAACTCCAGATATATTGATATTACCTTGGTAACGTTACTATATTGAAATTAATAAAATTTGTTTTTGTCCCAATGGTAAAGACCCAAATTTTTTGGACTTTTATATGACTTTATTGATCATCCCGTATAATGTAGTATAGCAGTATAGCATTAACTATAATATTTCTGAAATAAAACAATTGTCTTAAGTAAGAACTTCTGGGTTCCGTTATGTGTAATTTATAGGTTATTTGGGTTATTTATGAAATACTTTATTTTAAGCTAGATACAAAAGAAACTTATCATATCATTGCAACTTGTGTTGCAATGATATGTTTCTATAAGAACCAGGCCTTAAAATATTTCATATTTAGAGGTGAATAAAGTGCCATCGCGTTAAAGTCCGCACACTTTTTTTATTAAAGGATTAAAATATAACTTGACTTTTTTATTTAAATTAGACCAAAAAACTATGTGAGCAAGAACGATGGTGGAACTGCATGTATTATCAATATTACACAAGAGGTTATTTTGTAATATAAATAACTATATACAAAAAATAACACAACGTGGGCATATATAAATTACGTTATCTATATTAATTTATTATTAAAACGAATTGATTGGGAAGTTCGCTTACATTAATTAAATTTCGATGTATTTTGTGAGAAAAAAATTTTATTATTTCTTATTACATATACAAGGAGTATCATAACTGAAGGAATAATTAAGGATGTAATTCTTTGACTAATGTTAAATATAAAAGTTCCTATATACCTAAGCTCAAAAACGCATATTGTTCACGTTTTAGAGTGGCAAAGTTTTTTTTAAGTGTTTCTAATGTACACTCTACATGTGTACAGATTACTGAGCGAAAGTTAGTACACCTATTACTTTTTGCAATATTTATATAACAGTAATTTGTGTTCCAATTTTCATTCAGTTTCACTGAAAATGTAAAATATGAATTAAAAAAATAATAAAACTTCATCATCCTGTATCTTGAAAAATATGCGTTTTGGGGCATAAGTGTATATAAATATATATATATATATATATATATATATATATATATATATATATATATATATATATATATATATATATATATATATATATATATATATATATATATATATATATATATATATATATATATATATATATATATATATATATATATATATATATATATATATATATATATATATATATATATATATATATATATATATATATATATATATATATATATATATATATATATATATATATATATATATATATATATATATATATATATATATATATATATATATATATATATATATATATATATATATATATATATATATATATATATATATATATATATATATATATATATATATATATATATATATATATATATATATATATATATATATATATATATATATATATATATATATATATATATATATTATATATATATATATATATATATATATATATATATATATATATATATATATATATATATATATATATATATATATATATATATATATATATATATATATATATATATATATATATATATATATATATATATATATATATATATATATATATATATATATATATATATATATATATATATATTTATATATATATATACATATAGATGGAAAAGGTGTAAGAATGTCAGGGGGTATCTGGCTATAAAATGATTTAATGCCCTTCCATCTGTATTAAGAGAACAACCAGAAAAAATTAAAGCTGATGTTAGTAAAATTTTGACTGAACATTTAACAACTTTCAAAATTTTGATACCTTAAGGGGGAACTGCATGCAGAGTATTATTGATCATTGCTGCTGCAATATTATGTTAAAACTATAAGAGATATGTATTAGCTTCAATGTGATTTCAATAGGGAAATATGTATAGTTGAGCGCTAAATGCGATTTTTTATGAAAAAATCTAAACTAGAATTATAAAATAGAAGTAGATTTGTCCATTTTCGACCATTTTTTGACCACTTTTTGACGCAAATGCGTTCGCATATAATTTTTTTTTCCACAAAATGGCTCTTTACCGCCTTGCATTGATCCTTTGTCTAAGTAACTGCAAAATTTGAAATGGTAAATCGTACTCATGTCTTTGTATTTCTGCAGCGCGTGAACCCTTTTGAACCCATTTTTAAACGAAATGTAATTTAAATTGCCTATATATAATACATTTTTTTGAGGTCGGACGTGCAGGAAGTTTTTTCTAATACGTAGGTACCTTTTCATCTTACTTTGAACTTGACTAGACCTTGTCGCTAGTTTTTCACTTTTTGCAGTGTGTGTGCAGTTCTCCCTCAACAAATTTTTAATTTTATATTATTGTTAGCCTCATCTGGGTGCCTGATCGTCAAGGCATTGGTCGTCTGCTGCTACTCGTGAAGATCGTAATAATGCTGTCACTTGGCGGTAACCTACCGTTAGTATATTATAATATAACTGTTGAAGAATTCCATTCAGAATGACCCGAACAAGTAAGAGTCAGACAGTACAGAATTTCTATGTAGGGTGCTTTTAGTCGCTCTGAGCATAATTCTCAAATTGAACAGATGCCTACTTGGAACCATTCCCGGGATCTGGTTGGTAAATTATCCAGTTGCATAATGACGATGCATACTACAAGTTCTGATTGGCACTAGGGAGCCTTAGTGTTGTTCTTGTCGGTTTAATGTTAATGTCTATTGTCTCCCTGCTACTTTCAACCTGGTTATACTGCTACCGACTACGATATTTCTTTTGCTTGCGGACATACGAGTATTTTTCTTTGGGACTCATCCCATCACATAATTAATCATATAATTACCTTTTTTTGTGTTATAATTAATGTACATCTAATAAGTCAGAACAACAAAGTGAATTTACGCGCAGCGCACTTATCTTCACCCCACAGGTACAAGAAAACAGCTAAGCCGTATACCATCAATATAATAAAGTTGTAAATTTAAAATATTTGCTTGTGTAAGAGTTGATCAGTATTACGAATTTTTACAAATTTGTTTAATATATTCTAAATTTGTGCGGTACAATATTTCTAATCTTAAAATTGAAACACAACACACATTTTAACGATGCATTTATTATTGAAATGTAAAACATAACCATGCAATATTTTTATATATTACAGTATTATTTAAATCTCGATATAAAGTCGCAGATTTCTAATATTTCTTTAAATTGTATCAATTATTTTCAGCTTGATAACTTCAGGAATAATAATTTTCTTATAAACAATAAAATATGTTTTGCATTTTAATTGATTTCGATTAACCTGATATATACTGCAGTCATGATAAGCTTTAGAGCGTAGCGTTTCAATTGACATTAAAAAATACTATAGATATATAAGGCATACTTTTCAGTCATAATTACGCTTAATAATTAATTATCAGTATTACATGCGAGATTATGTAAATTAACAGGAATTTATAATATATACTGATTTATAATGTTTTCTTTTTGAAAACGCAAGCATATTTTATAAGGATCAATACTAATCAGAGCTGGGCGTGCTTAAACTACGTCACAGACTACTTTTATAGGAAAAGTAGACTGTTGTATAGTAATAAAAATTTAAGGATGATACAGCCACATGCTCGCGTATACGAGCGGGTGTGGCGTACCGATCAGAGGCGTAACGACTTGCTAAATTAAATAATGTAAAAATGCAATATCAAATATTCTATTAAACAATTATGTACAAGAGTTTGTATACTATACCTCAAAGTATATATTTTTTGAGGGGAATAAACTACCCACGACAGTTTCTAGTGATAATTTCATTATTCATACCTGTCTGAGTGAAAGTGTTTTACCGTAAGTCGGTGACGGATTTAAAAAAATTTAACTGTAATTTAGTTCCAACAGCAAGAATAGAAAATTGATAAATGGTTTATTTATTATTCTTACAAGAGGTAAGCTAGACAAGAATTCCACATAACTTAAACTTTAAATAATTCAGACCTAAAAAATATATTTTAAGGTACCAGAAAATTAATCTGATTCGGATGATTCCAAGAACTATACTTCTATGCCATTGTTGCTGTCTAGATCTGACCAGTTCTTTTCAAATGACCCGGTGTTAACGGTAAAACATAGATGATCTAGTGTAGCGTCAATGATGTGTTCCCGTTCTATTCGTGACATCTCATATTCCTCGAACTATTGACATATTATTATGGTCGTCCAGTCGCTATATGAATGACAATTCGTTAAATCTTTGACGAGTTAAGGCTTCATCGTCGGTGACGGTGATCCATATTTTCTCTATAGTGAACCCTATAATCTGGATGATACGGCGGCAATTTTAGAAGTTTGTGACCATTATTTTCTAATAATTATCTAATACATAAGTGGCGGAAATCGATGTGTATTGTTTTGAATCATTTCGTAAAGATCTGTCTTTGATAAATTTTCTTAAAAAACAATATTTTTCTCCTATAGGCACTTAATTATTTAATTTCATTGTTTAAAGCTTAAAGCTGTTACAGTTTTCTCTACCGTGACATTGTGGTAGTATGCGTTGTCAAGTACTCAAACAGACCTCTCCGGTAAATTTGGTAGCAGCTCATTTTTAACTTATTTCATAAAATTAGAGTGGGTGTTCTTAGTCACCACTTTTTGAGCCTAAAATAAAAATATATTGGGTCAATTATTTTTTTATTGTGGCTTATTGGAGTAAAATAACAAATACTAGATTATAGCATGATAATATTATGGTACCATGCGGGTCATATTGATGGAAATTCTCGAATTCCACTACAGTGGGCAAATCCAATAATAAATGACAGGTGTATTAAAAGTGGGTCAGCGAAATTGGGGACACTTTAGATAAACAAAAAAATATTAAGTTTTACTTTTCCGATTTAAAGATGAGTAATCCATTTGGTACAAAACCAATACCTCCCCCGGCATGAACGACTACAAGTATTCTAAGCACGAGTTTCTTTAATTCTCTGTTACTCTGATCCGACCAACGATAAGGTTTCATCTGTTTAGATATTTCTTCCTTCTTCCCTATACTGAATAATTTTTTTGATAAATTGAATTAGTTTTATCGAATGTGGCGTTTTTCTATTAGAGCAGATCTGTTCTCTTCTGTTTTTTTTTTAACCTGAAAAACTGATAATTTACTTCTACTATAATATTTCCGGTTTAATTATTGTAGTATAAAGCGTTGACTAAAATAATAAAAGGATATTTTTTCTTGAAATAACATTTTTAGAGATTTTAGATAGTAGCAAAACTCACATACCTAAATGTTTATTATGAGCTTCCTCAACGTACCTCTTGAAGCTGTCAAGTTGTTGTTCCTGGAAGATCCTCAAGAAAGTTATAAAAAATTAAAAATGTTTCATGTTAAAAATAATCTCGAGAAAATTATAAATCTTGGTTGATTTGAATATAATATTTCTCTTTACCCGTGGGCGATCTTTTCTCAGGAATGTGAAAATTATAAATTATATTCTTTATCTTATAGTTGAGCTTAGAGTTTTTCGGAAACTTTTTCTTTCTTTGTCCCTTCTTCTTGGGACTAGAAGGAAGTAGTGTTCAAATTCGCATAAACGTTTCTGCCTTCTTCTCTATTCACTTGAAGGGTAGTTTACTGATTCCTGTTGCCGCCAATGTTTTTTCCCTGTAATATAACGTTACACTGCATGTTTCGAAACAGTTTGCAAAAACGTTTCTATAAATAAAATACTGAACGAAATAATAAATTATACTTTCCTAAACGCTTTAAAAGGAATCTGTAGACTCTGAATCTGACTCTCTGCTTCTTTCTGCATATATGCAGCGACCGGATCAATTATTTCTTTTGCTTGGCCGCGCAAGGGTATTCGTTTATTTCCCACTTTCTTGGGAGTCATTATACTTCTGCCAAAAAAACTATAAAAATACAAAAACATACAATTCCACTGACGCAAAGTATAAAACTCAATTAAAAGAAATGAGAAATCCTAATCTACCCCGATGGCTTGAATTCGGAGCCAATCAGCGTAAAAAGACCGATCGAAGGATCGAGGCGGGTCCAAGACGAACCACGTGAAGTACCAACGTTATCCTTATACTTAACCATATACTCCAAGATACTTTTCATTTTATAGTAGTTATACTCAAATACTTTTTTTATTTTTATGTATTACTCTAAAAAGTAGTTAGCTACTTACTTTTTGTAGTATCAGTAACTATTTTTTTATGAAGTAACTACATTTAAAAATATTTTAACCAATTTTATTGGCCTAGCTGCTTAAAAAGTTTTTAGTACAAAATGTGGTTAAACCACTTTATGCAAGAGATAAGTAATGCAATCTGACGCTGAAACCTCACTATTGTTTGAGAACTAACCAAAATCGTTTGTAACTCACAATATATATATTTTTTAATTATGGTTACGTTTATATTGGTTACAAATAAAATCACATTTCGTTGTTTAATGCATGTTTAACTGATGTTAATTATAATTACATTTGTTGTTTCTAGTTCTGTATTTTATTTTCCAATGCACATTTGGTTAGTCAAAACTAATATTGTATTTTTTCTTTCACATTTGTATAGTATACAAAATGTTGCATTAAAAAAAGTGTATAACGTCATAATTCTTACATAGTGACGTTTAGGTATTACCAAAATTCGGGATCGCATAAATCAATTTAACAGTCTCTAAAAGTCCTAGAATTTACTCCAATTAAATGTTCCATCCTATATGGTTCATAAACAAAAGAGAGCGAGATATAGTGACGTGCCGGCCAAACTCTTTCAGTAGCAAGAGCGTCATTATGCAGAATGTTATTGCTGGGTTTATGATTATATAAAAACTGTTTCTTTCAATAAAATGTCTGAATGGCATTTAAAATAATAAAATATTTCCAACAAATTAAATAGAGTCAGAGTGTTTGTTAAACTAAGGTAAAGTATAAATAATACGAATTTTGCCATTTCTAAGAAAAAATAATGTTTATATACTTTTAATAAAAACCGAACCCATGTTCAAAATGCCATTATTTTAGACGCCTACTTATTTGGTTGATGTTCTTTACTTTAGCAAGCAAAATAACGATGTTTTTTATACATTTGTTTATGATATTAATATTTAAAATTTCCACTTAATTTATTTTACAAAATATAAAATACATGACAATAGTTTCGCCTACACTGTGGCTTCATCGGATGTTAGGTCTTAAATAAAAGTGTAACACAAGTGTATTTGTTTATAGCCCAATAAAGATTTAACAATAAGGAACTATTTAGATTCAATTGTTCGTTTAATAATGTGTTGTTAATTTTATGTTTGTGTATGGAAATAAACTGGTAAATTCTAGTAAATTAACTTTTTTACTTTTTCGGTCTACATGTAAACTTTCAAAGTTCTCATCGAAATTTTTTTCTGGAATTAAATGTTTAGAGTAACTAATTGTATTATCTTTGTGCTTTATGTAACTAAATTTATGTTCATGTTTTTTAAACGTTTTGCTAGTTTTTCCAATATAAAATGTTGATTCCATAATTTAATTTTAACACCGGATTTGTTCTGTTTTCTGGTTTTCGTCTTATTATTTTTGATATATCTACCAAGGCTGCTCTTAGTCTTAAAAGCAGCAGTTCCACCTTTATTTTTAAAAAACGTTTGATGTAATTTTCCTGTATAAGTGAAAGTATGCAATTGAGTATTTTCTTTGAACTTACTAGTAGGATAGACAAACTGTAATGCTTTTTTACATTGTTTCTTTATCACCATTTTGTCTATGAGATTTTCATGATGATCTTTATTAACCGCTATTTGTTTTATTTGTATTATATTTAACTCTTTAGTATAACTTCCACTGCTTAGAGGTATGTTGATCAATCTTCGAACAAATTATCCTATACTGATAATTTATATGTAAACGGATTGTGTTTTTTAATGTCTGTATGAGATGGTTTATGGAAAATTTGAGACTCGTGTTAATTACTCTTAATAGTTATAGTCTAAAAAATTTATTTCTTTATCATTTTCTAACTCAACTGTAAAATTTATATTTTTGTGTAGGTTATTTATATAATTTAAGTCAGTACAGTAAAACATGCTAATACATCATCAACATACTTAAACCAATAAATGAAATTTTCACTAAGGGAATATTCACGAATTTTGGATTATAAATGGCCCATAAATATCTCAACTAAAATTGGACTTAAGTGTTTACCATTATGAAACCTTACCTTACCCGATATACATAGTCTCGTTAAATTCAAAATAATTTTGATCCAAACAAGTCGAGAAGGCCTCTAAGATATCCTGTTTATAAATTGGATTAACATTATTTCTTTGTAAGAACTTCGTTAACATCAGATGGCGGTACACTCGGAAATAAATGTTGAACCCCAAAGGATATCAGTTTGGCGTAGCGTAAATTAATTGATTTTACTTATTAACTGAAATATATTTTTTATACTTTATTTAGGTTTAGAATTACAATATTTCATTTAAATGTTTATTAACTTATTAGAAATAACTACTGCTGGTGCTTAAATATAGGAAACGACTGGTCTAATTATTATTTTTTATTTAATCTAATGAAAGAGTATAATTTAGAGGCTTGAAGATTCATTAATGATATTTGTTATTTCTCTTTTTCGATAAATATGCTAAGATCTTTAAGTACATTTTTTACTAGTTTTTAGAAAAGTTCTGTCGGATCAAAATAATTTTTTTCAATCGTATCGGGACTTGAAAAGTTGAATGTTTTAGAAATATATTGATCTTTGTTCATATTTTGTTCTTGTAAAACTTATACAGGGTTGTTAAAAAGAAACGCACAGACTTCATATCTGCTGTATGAGTAATTTTTCACAAAATCTCTGTAACACTGAGGTACTCTAAAGCTAGTGGTATGGGTACACTAGGAAACAATGAGCTTACATCAAAAGATATTAAAATTTCACCTTCTTTTAAGTGAACATTCTTAATTTTATCTAAGAATTCTAACGAGTTAGTAACCTCAAAGTTATCATACGAGATATTTAATTTGCCGAATTCTTCTACTAACCATTTTGAAATATTGAACGTTGGTGATCCAACAGCTGAAACAATAGGTCTCATGGACTTCCCAGGTTTATGAATTTTGGGAAGGCAATACAGTTTAGATAACTGTGGGTTACTATGTGTTAGTTTGAATTTTAGTTTATCGGACACAAGGTTTTTACACTGTTTTAAAGTATTTTTTACTTCTGTTATCATTTTTGATAACGGGTTTTTCTCAATTAAATCATAAGGACCAGTTTGAATCAAATTGTCTACTCTTTCAAAATAATCTGTTTTGTCTAGTATAACAACCTTATTTCCTTTGTCAGCTTTTAAATAAAAACATTCCTTTTTCTTCAGTCCCTGGATAACTTCAGTGTTTTTACGAGAAACATATTTTGACTTATTGTTAACAACGTTTTTTGAGATTTGATTTCTGCAAGCCTCTCTAATGAATCCCTTAGTTGACTCTGGCACGTATTGAATGGAACTTTCGATATTCCCTATAATAGTTGGTAAACTATTTTTTACTGGAGGCTCTGCAAAATTCAAACCTTTATTCAAAAGGGCGATTTCTCTATTATCAAAAGACTGAGAAGAAAGATTTTCTACAATGTTCTCGACTTCCGAAGAAATTTGTTTTTGTGGTTTCAACTTTCTCAGTTTGTTTTTAAGTGAACACATTTTCTTCAAAAATTTGGCATCGATAACTACGAACATTTTTCTTTGGAAATCTAACCACTGTTCAAATTCTAAATTACTAAGCTTATAAGTGAGTTTTTTAAATAATCCGTATGCTTCAATTTCAAGCATACTTCGTTTGCTATACAGATTTTTAATTTCTAAATCTAGCCACTTTTGTTTGGCAAAAGATTCAACCTTTCCAGTAAAGGGTGATTGTTTAGGGATCTTGACTGAAATGAATTTAGGGAAAACTGAAAAAGACTTGCATGATTTTAGAAACCAAATATCTGCTGCTATTAACCTAATCTTAGTACAGTACTTACAATAAAGGTTTTGTTCCGTTGACCGTGAAGCCATGTTAACTCCTAACACTGGAACCTGTGGTGGAAGATAGATCAAAATACAAGAGTTCTAACCACACTACACCACAACTTGTTACGTTCTTGACGCGCGTTTCGCTAACCAAGTTAGCATCATCAGCAGATGATATAAACTAAAGTAACTTATCCTAACCGAGACTATTTATAGGTAAATGTGGTCACACTTGGTTGCACCCGACTGCACCGTTGTCAAGTAAACAATAGAGGGGACTATAGGGAATAGGCCCTCTGTCTTTATTTAGTGCTTTCTTACCACATTTAACTATTTCTATACTCTCAAATGCATCCAATAATCTATTATTAGATACATTTTTAATCAACTTAAGATTATTTATTCCTATTCGGTGATTGTTTTCCAAAGCATGTTGGGCAACGCTTGACTTTTCTGTTCTTCCGTATCTTAAATGTGCCATGTGTTCTTTAAAACGAATGTTTATGGAGCGTTTAGTTTGCCCAACATATTTTAGATCACAGTCATTACAGCTAATTTCATAGATGCCACTCCTCTCCCTCAAGTCGACTTTGTCTTTGGGGTTTCCAAGGAGATTTTTCAAACTATTCTCCGTTTTGTAGGCTACTCTAAAACCAACGTTTTTAAATACTTTTTCTAGACCTCTCGTATATCTGGGATCATATGGGATTACTATGAATTTATTGGAAGCCTCAGGTATTTGAAGAGTAGTGGCATCTTTTAACATTTTCTTATGCTTATGTCTATTTACTAGTTTTTGTACAAAATTATCATTATATCCATTACTTTTAGCTATATTTTTAATCCGATTCATTTCATTGTTAAAACGTTCTTTACTTAGTGGAAAATTGACTAACCTGTGAGTTAAGAAATGGAATGCTGCCATTTTGTGTTGACGGCAATGAAATGAGTCGGATGTTATATATCTATCAGTATTAGTAAATTTCCTATAAATATCAAATTCTAATTTATCGTTATTTCTAATAACTAACGTGTCGAGAAAAGGTAATTGCCCATTGTTCTCCTTTTCGTACGTAAAATTAATGGAAGGATGTTTATTGTTTAATGTTTCTAAGAAAGTGTCCAAATTTTCTGTTTTAGTATCAAAAATAGCAAATATATCGTCTACGTATCTATACCACACCCTTGGGAAATACTTGAGTTCTTTTTTGAATTGGGTTTCTAATCTGCCCATAAACAAATTTGCAAGGAACGGAGATAAGCAATTGCCCATCGCAGTTCCCTCTAGTTGTTTATAATATTTATTGTTGTACTGAAAAAAATTTTGATTCATACATAATTTTGTGAGAAGTAAATACTCATCAACAATTTCTTTCTTCAAATTATTGATTTCAAGTAGTTCCTTTAGGTACTCTAAAGCTAGTGGTATGGGTACACTAGGAAACAATGAGCTTACATCAAAAGATATTAAAATTTCACCTTCTTTTAAGTGAACATTCTTAATTTTATCTAAGAATTCTAACGAGTTAGTAACCTCAAAGTTATCATACGAGATATTTAATTTGCCGAATTCTTCTACTAACCATTTTGAAATATTGTACGTTGGTGATCCAACAGCTGAAACAATAGGTCTCATGGACTTCCCAGGTTTATGAATTTTGGGAAGGCAATACAGTTTAGATAACTGTGGGTTACTATGTGTTAGTTTGAATTTTAGTTTATCGGACACAAGGTTTTTACACTGTTTTAAAGTATTTTTTACTTCTGTTATCATTTTTGATAACGGGTTTTTCTCAATTAAATCATAAGGACCAGTTTGAATCAAATTGTCTACTCTTTCAAAATAATCTGTTTTGTCTAGTATAACAACCTTATTTCCTTTGTCAGCTTTTAAATAAAAACATTCCTTTTTCTTCAGTCCCTGGATAACTTCAGTGTTTTTACGAGAAACATATTTTGACTTAGTGTTAACAACGTTTTTTGAGATTTGATTTCTGCAAGCCTCTCTAATGAATCCCTTAGTTGACTCTGGCACGTATTGAATGGAACTTTCGATATTCCCTATAATAGTTGGTAAACTATTTTTTACTGGAGGCTCTGCAAAATTCAAACCTTTATTCAAAAGGGCGATTTCTCTATTATCAAAAGACTGAGAAGAAAGATTTTCTACAATGTTCTCGACTTCCGAAGAAATTTGTTTTTGTGGTTTCAACTTTCTCAGTTTGTTTTTAAGTGAACACATTTTCTTCAAAAATTTTTGAAGAAAATGTGTTCACTTAAAAACAAACTGAGAAAGTTGAAACCACAAAAACAAATTTCTTCGGAAGTCGAGAACATTGTAGAAAATCTTTCTTCTCAGTCTTTTGATAATAGAGAAATCGCCCTTTTGAATAAAGGTTTGAATTTTGCAGAGCCTCCAGTAAAAAATAGTTTACCAACTATTATAGGGAATATCGAAAGTTCCATTCAATACGTGCCAGAGTCAACTAAGGGATTCATTAGAGAGGCTTGCAGAAATCAAATCTCAAAAAACGTTGTTAACAATAAGTCAAAATATGTTTCTCGTAAAAACACTGAAGTTATCCAGGGACTGAAGAAAAAGGAATGTTTTTATTTAAAAGCTGACAAAGGAAATAAGGTTGTTATACTAGACAAAACAGATTATTTTGAAAGAGTAGACAATTTGATTCAAACTGGTCCTTATGATTTAATTGAGAAAAACCCGTTATCAAAAATGATAACAGAAGTAAAAAATACTTTAAAACAGTGTAAAAACCTTGTGTCCGATAAACTAAAATTCAAACTAACACATAGTAACCCACAGTTATCTAAACTGTATTGCCTTCCCAAAATTCATAAACCTGGGAAGTCCATGAGACCTATTGTTTCAGCTGTTGGATCACCAACGTACAATATTTCAAAATGGTTAGTAGAAGAATTCGGCAAATTAAATATCTCGTATGATAACTTTGAGGTTACTAACTCGTTAGAATTCTTAGATAAAATTAAGAATGTTCACTTAAAAGAAGGTGAAATTTTAATATCTTTTGATGTAAGCTCATTGTTTCCTAGTGTACCCATACCACTAGCTTTAGAGTACCTAAAGGAACTACTTGAAATCAATAATTTGAAGAAAGAAATTGTTGATGAGTATTTACTTCTCACAAAATTATGTATGAATCAAAATTTTTTTTCAGTACAACAATAAATATTATAAACAACTAGAGGGAACTGCGATGGGCAATTGCTTATCTCCGTTCCTTGCAAATTTGTTTATGGGCAGATTAGAAACCCAATTCAAAAAAGAACTCAAGTATTTCCCAAGGGTGTGGTATAGATACGTAGACGATATATTTGCTATTTTTGATACTAAAACAGAAAATTTGGACACTTTCTTAGAAACATTAAACAATAAACATCCTTCCATTAATTTTACGTACGAAAAGGAGAACAATGGGCAATTACCTTTTCTCGACACGTTAGTTATTAGAAATAACGATAAATTAGAATTTGATATTTATAGGAAATTTACTAATACTGATAGATATATAACATCCGACTCATTTCATTGCCGTCAACACAAAATGGCAGCATTCCATTTCTTAACTCACAGGTTAGTCAATTTTCCACTAAGTAAAGAACGTTTTAACAATGAAATGAATCGGATTAAAAATATAGCTAAAAGTAATGGATATAATGATAATTTTGTACAAAAACTAGTAAATAGACATAAGCATAAGAAAATGTTAAAAGATGCCACTACTCTTCAAATACCTGAGGCTTCCAATAAATTCATAGTAATCCCATATGATCCCAGATATACGAGAGGTCTAGAAAAAGTATTTAAAAACGTAGGTTTTAGAGTAGCCTACAAAACGGAGAATAGTTTGAAAAATCTCCTTGGAAACCCCAAAGACAAAGTCGACTTGAGGGAGAGGAGTGGCATCTATGAAATTAGCTGTAATGACTGTGATCTAAAATATGTTGGGCAAACTAAACGCTCCATAAACATTCGTTTTAAAGAACACATGGCACATTTAAGATACGGAAGAACATAAAAGTCAAGCGTTGCCCAACATGCTTTGGAAAACAATCACCGAATAGGAATAAATAATCTTAAGTTGATTAAAAATGTATCTAATAATAGATTATTGGATGCATTTGAGAGTATAGAAATAGTTAAATGTGGTAAGAAAGCACTAAATAAAGACAGAGGGCCTATTCCCTATAGTCCCCTCTATTGTTTACTTGACAACGGTGCAGTCGGGTGCAACCAAGTGTGACCACATTTACCTATAAATAGTCTCGGTTAGGAAAGTTACTTTAGTTTATATCATCTGCTGATGATGCTAACTTGGTTAGCGAAACGCGCGTCCAGAACGTAACAAGTTGTGGTGTAGTGTGGTTAGAACTCTTGTATTTTGATCTATCTTCCACCACAGGTTCCAGTGTTAGGAGTTAACATGGCTTCACGGTCAACGGAACAAAACCTTTATTGTAAGTACTGTACTAAGATTAGGTTAATAGCAGCAGATATTTGGTTTCTAAAATCATGCAAGTCTTTTTCAGTTTTCCCTAAATTCATTTCAGTCAAGATCCCTAAACAATCACCCGTTACTGGAAAGGTTGAATTTTTTGCCAAACAAAAGTGGCTAGATTTAGAAATTAAAAATCTGTATAGCAAACGAAGTATGCTTGAAATTGAAGCATACGGATTATTTAAAAAACTCACTTATAAGCTTAGTAATTTAGAATTTGAACAGTGGTTAGATTTCCAAAGAAAAATGTTCGTAGTTATCGATGCCAAATTTTTGAAGAAAATGTGTTCACTTAAAAACAAACTGAGAAAGTTGAAACCACAAAAACAAATTTCTTCGGAAGTCGAGAACATTGTAGAAAATCTTTCTTCTCAGTCTTTTGATAATAGAGAAATCGCCCTTTTGAATAAAGGTTTGAATTTTGTAGAGCCTCCAGTAAAAAATAGTTTACCAACTATTATAGGGAATATCGAAAGTTCCATTCAATACGTGCCAGAGTCAACTAAGGGATTCATTAGAGAGGCTTGCAGAAATCAAATCTCAAAAAACGTTGTTAACAATAAGTCAAAATATGTTTCTCGTAAAAACACTGAAGTTATCCAGGGACTGAAGAAAAAGGAATGTTTTTATTTAAAAGCTGACAAAGGAAATAAGGTTGTTATACTAGACAAAACAGATTATTTTGAAAGAGTAGACAATTTGATTCAAACTGGTCTTTATGATTTAATTGAGAAAAACCCGTTATCAAAAATGATAACAGAAGTAAAAAATACTTTAAAACAGTGTAAAAACCTTGTGTCCGATAAACTAAAATTCAAACTAACACATAGTAATCCACAGTTATCTAAACTGTATTGCCTTCCCAAAATTCATAAACCTGGGAAGTCCATGAGACCTATTGTTTCAGCTGTTGGATCACCAACGTACAATATTTCAAAATGGTTAGTAGAAGAATTCGGCAAATTAAATATCTCGTATGATAACTTTGAGGTTACTAACTCGTTAGAATTCTTAGATAAAATTAAGAATGTTCACTTAAAAGAAGGTGAAATTTTAATATCTTTTGATGTAAGCTCATTGTTTCCTAGTGTACCCATACCACTAGCTTTAGAGTACCTAAAGGAACTACTTGAAATCAATAATTTGAAGAAAGAAATTGTTGATGAGTATTTACTTCTCACAAAATTATGTATGAATCAAAATTTTTTTCAGTACAACAATAAATATTATAAACAACTAGAGGGAACTGCGATGGGCAATTGCTTATCTCCGTTCCTTGCAAATTTGTTTATGGGCAGATTAGAAACCCAATTCAAAAAAGAACTCAAGTATTTCCCAAGGGTGTGGTATAGATACGTAGACGATATATTTGCTATTTTTGATACTAAAACAGAAAATTTGGACACTTTCTTAGAAACATTAAACAATAAACATCCTTCCATTAATTTTACGTACGAAAAGGAGAACAATGGGCAATTACCTTTTCTCGACACGTTAGTTATTAGAAATAACGATAAATTAGAATTTGATATTTATAGGAAATTTACTAATACTGATAGATATATAACATCCGACTCATTTCATTGCCGTCAACACAAAATGGCAGCATTCCATTTCTTAACTCACAGGTTAGTCAATTTTCCACTAAGTAAAGAACGTTTTAACAATGAAATGAATCGGATTAAAAATATAGCTAAAAGTAATGGATATAATGATAATTTTGTACAAAAACTAGTAAATAGACATAAGCATAAGAAAATGTTAAAAGATGCCACTACTCTTCAAATACCTGAGGCTTCCAATAAATTCATAGTAATCCCATATGATCCCAGATATACGAGAGGTCTAGAAAAAGTATTTAAAAACGTAGGTTTTAGAGTAGCCTACAAAACGGAGAATAGTTTGAAAAATCTCCTTGGAAACCCCAAAGACAAAGTCGACTTGAGGGAGAGGAGTGGCATCTATGAAATTAGCTGTAATGACTGTGATCTAAAATATGTTGGGCAAACTAAACGCTCCATAAACATTCGTTTTAAAGAACACATGGCACATTTAAGATACGGAAGAACAGAAAAGTCAAGCGTTGCCCAACATGCTTTGGAAAACAATCACCGAATAGGAATAAATAATCTTAAGTTGATTAAAAATGTCTCTAATAATAGATTATTGGATGCATTTGAGAGTATAGAAATAGTTAAATGTGGTAAGAAAGCACTAAATAAAGACAGAGGGCCTATTCCCTATAGTCCCCTCTATTGTTTACTTGACAACGGTGCAGTCGGGTGCAACCAAGTGTGACCACATTTACCTATAAATAGTCTCGGTTAGGATAAGTTACTTTAGTTTATATCATCTGCTGATGATGCTAACTTGGTTAGCGAAACGCGCGTCCAGAACGTAACAAGTTGTGGTGTAGTGTGGTTAGAACTCTTGTATTTTGATCTATCTTCCACCACAGGTTCCAGTGTTAGGAGTAAGATATTTCACAATTTAGAAAAACAGGGGCCATTTGGGGATTTACCTTCAACTAATACCTTAGAACTAAGTAACAATATCAGTAGAGCAACAATGTCAGTCAAGCTTCTGTACAACGATTATTAAAGAACCAGAAGTATCACCCGTATAAAGTTCATGTTGTACGAGAACTTCTTGAAGATAACTACGATAGGAGATTACAATTCTGTGAAGAAATTATGAGAAGATATGATGAAAATAACATTTTTTTTTTCATATTATCTTCTCTGAGGCTACATTTTATTTAAATGGAATGATTAATAGACATAATTATCTACTCTGGTCTGATCCAGTGGATACGTGAGGGACATACACAAACAACATCCCAAAAAAGTCAGGCTGGCATAATATATAACCGAATTTAAGGACCATATCTCTTTGAAGAAAATCTTACTACTGAGCGTTACTTTGATTTACTCTTATTCCGTTTAATACCTACATTAGCAGCAATGTTTCCCAACGAAGAGGCACACCACTGCATTTTTGTATAAATGTTCAAAGGTACTTGGACGAATTTTTTTCACATCGGTGGGTAGGTCGATGGGGTCCCTTGATTCGCCACCGAGGTCTCCGAACCTTACACCATTGGATTTCTTTCTATAGGGGTATCTGAAGGAGATAGTGTTTAAAAATAGACCAAAGCAGGGAGCGTTGAGGACCTACAAAATAGAATAAGGATGGAAGTTACTAATTTACCAGCCGAAAGTATTCGAAGTGCAGTTGATAATATTTACTACAGACTCGGTGCATGTCAAGTAGAAGATGGAGATTACTTTCAGTATTTGTTACATTAGCCGATTCAGATAAGAGTAAATATTAATTTTAAAACTTATGTGGGCTGCTTTTACTGTTAACGAAATGACCAGACGCCTAATTTCTTGCTAGTATGGGATTTAATTTGAGAAGACCTTCTCATAGTCTACATATGCTTAGCAGTGGCGGCTCGTGGTGAATTATATTGGGAGGTCAATAACAACTTTAAAAATAGGCATACTTAATACAAAAATAAATATCTTATCTTTAAATTGAACTTTAAATTCTCTTTAAGTTCAGGTCTACTCTTCGTTCTTTAGAATTGGAAAAATGTTGAATGAGACATTCGTTAAAATGGCACGCACATTCCTTTTATAAACGATTTCTCGATACTTAATATTGCTAAAGCGGATTATATCTTGGTCCAACTCCTCAACAAAATGTATAAGCCCTCGAAAAACCCCTGGATTTTCAGACAAAACCGTTTCATCATGGCCACATAGTGCCAGCTCGAATGCCCCACAAAATTTTAAACAATCTATAATTTTGTTTAAAATATAAGGATTTTTGGATACATTTTCATTAAAATCTCTAAGGGATTTTCTATAAGCTGTATCTACTAAGTGCGAATATCAACACTTCCGACCGTAGCATAGTTCACCGAACATTTCATGTGATCTGCAGAAAACGCATGCTTTTTTATTTTTTCTTTTAAGTGTTTTAAGTCTTTAACACCGGTTTTGCATCATAATGAGTCCGACGAGTCCTTAGAAAAAAACTGATGGATTTAGGACTAACAACTTTGTAGATATGTAAGAAGAAACCAAAAAACAGAATAAATCTGGTGTTTACAAGTTAAATTGTGAAATCTGTTCAAAATTTTATATTGGACAAACTGGCAGAACGGTTAAAAAAATAATGAGCATAAATTTAGTTACAGAAATCATAAAGATAATCCCAATTACTCTAAATATTTAATTCAGTAAAAAACTTTATATGTAGAACGAAAAAGGAAAAAACTATAAAGTATGAAAATAAATAAACATACAAATAACAACACATTATTGAACGATCAATTGGACCTAAACAGTTCCCCATTATTAAACCTGTATTATAGGCTATAAAAAATCCACAATATTCTACCATTTTAATATCTGCAAAACGGGTTCAGGTATTTAATAACTACAATTTGTGTTCACACAGACCTAACATCTGATGAAGCCACAGTGTTGGCGAAACAAACGTCATGTATTTTATTTTGTAGAAAATAAATTAAACGGAA
This sequence comes from Kuschelorhynchus macadamiae, assembly GCA_030620095.1. NCBI lineage: Eukaryota > Metazoa > Arthropoda > Insecta > Coleoptera > Curculionidae > Kuschelorhynchus > Kuschelorhynchus macadamiae. The sequence continues at coordinate 2,187,374 of JAUTXW010001143.1, forward strand.
ATTTTAAACAAGTGTTTTCGTTTACTTGGTTATAATGAATATCCATCAAGTAATGGCTAGTTCTGTTCAATATATTTAATGTTTAAAACAAAAGTTTAGCTGTTTAGTTTTTTAATAAGGGTATAAAAGTAATACACTCTTTAATTTATATGTCTTAAGCGTACATGTCTTAAGCTTCTAGAAATACACTCCCCACCATTATTATTATTATTCTGTAGTATCATCTTATATTTAAACACCTGTACATATCTAGTAAAAAATGTTAAGTGACAAAGAAAACAAATCAAAACTTTAGAAATAATAAAAACAGAGAAGATAGAAAGACTAGTTACATTTTCCCAAAGTCTTAAGTCAGGACCTACGTCAGGACATGAAAAACTAAAGTTGGATTACATATTTAAATCGAGCCAAGTATTTTAAAAACTGACAAGTCAAAATAAAAATCTGCTAATCATGAAAGAGTTCCGACTGTCGCTTTGTTTTGGTGGTTTTTGTGGTGTTTGTTTTGTCTTTAGCATAGCGGTTACTATTACTTTTATACATATTTGATCAAATATTTATAAGTAGTTGTTTGTGTTCGTTGTACTTTAGTGTATTTTATTCTATTTGTCTGATGATGCTCGAAACGTGTCATGTTTTTTTTTAATATAAACCTTTTTTATTTTAAATAAACAGGGTAGCAAAATAAATACAAAATACTTATCACGAAATAGAAAATTAAAACATCGGTAAATTGGTCTTTACCCGAAACTTTCCTCGTAACAAATTCCCCCACAGAAAGATATCACAGTTTGTAACAATATACGTATACAGTTATAATACCTGTAAATTAAAACAAATATTCTAGAAACATTAAACTTGCCTAAAAAAAGGGAGAAACACGACAAATTTATTTTATTATTCTGTACATACATATATTTGAAGTTTTTCCACTATACAGAGTAGCTAGAACAGCCCCCTGAAACGAAAAAAAAACATATTCCAAAAGCGTTTAGCACTTCTAACAAACGGAGAAAAACGTTCAATTTTTTCTATTTTTTTATCCATATTTTTTTTTCTACTATATTTATATAATATTAATATAAAATACTTTTATTGTAAAGCGCTTATATAAAAAAAAAACGGGTAAAATATGTCAAATTTCTTTTATCACCTTCTATATTAAATATTTTCTATATTATACGGGGTAGCCTATGGGAATACAAGAATCATCAAATATAATATTATTTATATCCATAACATTTAGCTTAAAAAAAAAATCGGTAAAATAGGATAAACTTATTTTCTTCTTTTTTGCATAAAAAAGCAACTTTCTGCATATAGGCTTACTGTAAGGAGGTAAAACAGCCCCTAAAATTAAAATTGAAATTTTACGTTTTTATTGTTACTTATGGAAAATGCCAAAACTGTTTTATATCTTGTATATAATTTTTATATACAATATTTAAGGAAGGTAAAACAACTGGTTTCAGGAATATTTTGTGAAGCAAGTTAGAACATTTTTAGTCAACAATAACCTGGGTGATAGAGCTCTATTGCTGAGAGACAATGTTCCTAGCCACTCAAATGAGTTAGAATTGATTTCGGATGATGGCAAAATTGCAACCATAACGAAGCTGTATTATCACCAAAGCCTTTTATTGAGTGTACTGTCCTCGAAAGGAGACATTTCTGAAAAATTAAAAAGTGTTGGTTTAAAGGATGCTTTTTTTCTAGATAAGCTAGAAAGCCAGTATCTGAAAGTGATTCTGATCCTGAAGATCTTATTCCATTGGCTAAAATAAATCCGCCATTTTAAAAAATGAGAAACAAATTGCCAATTTTGTAAAAAGAATGAACCCTGATGACACGCACATTACATACTTAGAAATTCAAGAGTGGCTGGAAAATGACGACGATCGCAGGTCAACTGTATCGAGCCATGGAGAGGGTAGTGAGCAGTCAGATATAGCACGTATCCATATGATGGACTTTCCTCAAAATATTACCTACCTTTCTATCTCCAATAACCCTTGACTTTTGAGCAAAATTGGAAATCAATCGACAGACTGCTGGAAATGGGAGAATATGTTGTTCGGGATTTCATGAAAATTATTTTATGTATATTTTGCAACATTCCTATGTTGTGTTTGTTAAACAGAAAGTAATCGTTCTCTATAGCCATCTTGCGCTTTCGCGAATAAGAATTTAGACACTACACCCGTTTCATTCACATAGGTAGCTAATAATTATTCAGATTGTTACATCACACAATTTTTACATACAATATATAAACATATATACACACTTTAATTCTCTTACTATATCTACTCAAATAAAATAACTTACTCGATAATTCAGTATACCTTTTTTAATTTTGTTTTTATTTGTTTTTAGTTTATTTTTACATTATTATTATCACCAATTATGTGTCATTTATTATTTTCATGTATAAAAATAAGGAAATAAAACTCTATAAAAAATTATACATGCTACTATGCCGCCATTTTGTTTATCCACATAGATTTCCTACTAAATTTTCTTGTTTTATTCCTGTGTTACACTTGACACATTGATTTTGTGTCAAATTTCAAGTCAAATGGATAAGTAGTTTTTTTATACTGATTTTTTAAACAATTAGCAGCCAGTTGCAGAAAGCTCAATTAAAGTTTAGAATGTTTAACGGAATGTCAAATTTGACAGTGAGTTCCTAGATGTCTGTAAGCAGCTTGTCAAATCCGAAAGCTTGATTAAATATTCTAAACAGCAATTAAGTTTTGTGCAACCGGGGGTTGGCCAACATTTTGTTCCGTCATAATTGCTTTAATGATCCTTAACTTTTAAGAAAAATTTGAAAACAATCGACAAACCGACGAAAATGGGATAATAAGAATATATATAGAACGACTTGCAAAAATGCACTATTGATATACTTCTCTCTTACTAGGGAAGTAAAAAGTAATACAGTGTAATACAACGACTTGTACACTACTAAGATCATTTAAGTAATTACAAAATGAATACAGTTTATCAAATAAAATCAACGTTTTTTTTTACAATGAAAATTTTCTTCCGCTATTCCGTATCTAAATAAATTTTTTCGGATGACAGCACTAGCTTGATCCTTTGAAAGATCTCTTTTGGCAATATTCTTCAAGGTAATTCAGAACTTTTTAATTTCCAGCGGTGTGTATTTTAGTTTTACCTCAACTTAGGTTTAATTGTCAGTAGAAGACAACAGAGAGAACCAATTTCACCTGATACGTAGGACGTTGGTTTGCTGTATCGTATCAACCCATCAGTCTACTTTACACTTTCCACCGAGCTTTCCACCTAAGTCTATTTGCAGCGCCGCGGCCGCATAAATTTACATTCTAAACTCGGTTCTTTATTTAAATATGTCGTCCTCATTAAACCCGTCTTACATAAACGATTGCATGCTAATATATACCTGTGTTGATATTAAGTTACTCAGTTATGTGAATAAACGACGAACAATGCATGCAAAGTAGCTGCAATCATTATGAAAATAGGATAAGATGCCAGGAAGAACACTTGAATAGAAAAACATGAAAGGAAATTAATAAGATGTTTAATTTTTAACTATTAGTCATGCGTTTATGGGCTTGATGAGGGTGCCATTTATTGGAAAAACAAGGCTATTAAATCGAAATTAATAATTTCTGCGGCCGATTACGATACAATGGTCAAAATGTCATTTTTAACTCGATTTTAAATGCACCGAATATTAACAATCTGTTAACCATAAGCTTTGAGCGGTTAAAGTAGTATAAATTTAGAAAGAAACGATAGATTTTCTGACAGTGATTCTCAGTTAAAGGCAAATGATTTTAATAGTCATTTTCTGTAGGTCGCGTCTGATAGTTCAGAGTTAATGTCTAGCATTTTCACCAATAATTAGCGAAACCGATATCTGGAATGATACATAATCACTTAAAAATCCAGTTTTACACAATTTGAACGGCATTAAAATATATATCGCGGATAATAACTAAACAGGTAACATTTTTATTAAATAGGTATATAGATCAGTTTTTTCCCTGAATGTTTCAAATTATCTAGGTTAGTGTCTGCCTTTGAAAAGTGAAGATGTAAATTGTGCTAGTGACTACAGACCTATTTCTGTAGTTCCAACCTTTGGGAAGGTATTTGAAGTTATTATAAAGAACTGTTAAATCTAACAGATTGTTAGATGTTTCAGTACGGCTTTCGGAGGCAGGCAATTGTTCAGATTGTGCATATGATATAGTCGACGGGAAGGGATAGCACGTAGACTTAAGTTTGTGCGACCTGATCAAAGCCACAAGTACACAAACAATATTATTGATTTAAGAAACAATAGTAGTTTATTGGTATCAAAAGTAGAGACTAAATTTCCCCATAAATATTTGCGCAAATAGACACGAAATTATATTCTCAACAAACTCCAAGTTTGTGAAGGGATAGAGTGCAAAGGTCCAGGGTTTGACACTGGACGATTCTCATAGTTATACCATTTACATCGATTCACTGCATCTTAGATTACCTTCGGCTTTGTCTCTAATTCGAAAATTAAAACTCATTTTAAATCAACAATCAGTTGTTAGTGCATTGTAATGCATTGTGTTTATTATATTTTACATTTTATGACATGCTACAATCGTAACGCAGATGTAGAAAATGTGCTCTCATAAGTTCTATGTCTATATCAATCGATTATTAAGTTTAAGTGTCCATTTTCATACACTGTATGACAAACTGTTCTACGGTTGACTTTAGTAAGTCCTTTGCTAAACTTGGTTAAGTGAAAACAAAGTTAATGGTAGTTCTAATATAACTAATAACTAACTAACGTATCTGTAATATGTACATTTCTATAGAAAAAAGATGATATATTTAGGTCCACATAGCGGTTTACATATTTTTACACTGTTATTCGAAACGTACCAGTGAAATTTCTACTACTACAACTAAGCTACAATCTAACCAAGTATTTTTATCTCTGTAAGTCGAATTTCTATAATTCGAATATTTCTAAATCTCCAACAGAAATTTAGCAGGCAATAACTCGAATTTTTCGGGGAAATACCTACTGTATATCGGGGATTTACCGGTTCGCGATAACCAGTGGCAACTGATAGAAACTAGAAACTTGTTAGTCTCTTAACATACATCGGTCGCACCATACGGGATTTTATAGATTTTTACCGGTTGCAGTAAAGTTGGCAAAGCGTAATTTAAAATGTTTAACGCTTAGGGTAAAAATAAAATAACTGCTGAGGTGGAAAAGGGCGAAAAAAGACATTGCGCAACTATTTGGAATTATCGACCATTTTGAAAAACAAAAGCAAACTTTTAGAAAAACAAGATGACCATGATTTCAACTCCAAACGGAAAATAAAACAAAGTTAATGGTAGTTCTTTAATTAGCGACCTTCTGTCGATCCGTTTACTATTACATGGGTTATTAATAACTAACGTATCTGTAATATGTACATTTTTATAGAAAAAAGATGATATATTTAGGTCCACTTAGCGGTTTACATATTTTTACACTGTTATTCGAAACGTACCAGTGAAACTTCTACTACTACAACTAAACTACAATCTAACAAGTATTTTTATCTCTGTAAGTCGAATTTCTATAGCTCGAATATTTCTAAATCTCCAACGGAAATTTAGCAGGCAATAACTCGAATTTTTCGGGGAAATACCTACTGTATATCGGGGATTTACCGGTTCGCGATAACCAGTGGCAACTGATAGAAACTAGAAACTTGTTAGTCTCTTAACATACATCGGTCGCACCATACGGGATTTTATAGATTTTTAATATTTGCAGTAAAGGTGGCAAAGCGTAATTTAAAATGTTTAACGCTTAGGGTAAAAATAAAATAACTGCTGAGGTGGAAAAGAGCGAAAAAAGAAAAAAGACATTGCGCAACTATTTGGAATTATCGACCATTTCGAAAAACAAAGGCAAACTTTTAGAAAAACAAAATGGCAATGATTTCAACTCCAAACGGAAAATACTTACTACGTGTGTTAATAATGATGCTGATGCAGCTATGGTTAAGTGGGTCACTCACTACCGATCGTGATAAAAATCTTCCTCTCTCATGAAACTTAATTAGAAAAACATTTAAAGAATTTGCAGTTGCTTTGGGTCGAGATTTTTCAGCTAGTGTATGATTGTTAGATAAGTTGAAAAAAGGCAGAATATCGTTCAAATGTCGGTTTGTGGTGAGAGTGCATCTGCAGATTTACAATGCAACGAGGACTCGACGCGTTTAAAGGTCAAAAATATGTTTGTGGCAAAAACAGCAAGAATAGAACAGTTATGGTTGCAAGCAATACGAGTGGACCCGAAAACTTAAAATTGCTCGTTATTTTGTGTTTCAAGGGCATAAAACCACTTGATGTGGATTATGAGTACAACAAAAAGCGTGGATGAGAAGTGGTTTAAAAAGCTAGATAAAATATTTGCTGCCCAAAATAGGAAAATTCTATTGTTTATTGACAACTGTCCCACACACCCTAAGGATGTAAAAGCAAACCTAAAAAACATTAAACTGGAATATTGTCCTCCTAATCTGACCTGTTTTACAACCAATGGATCAAGGAATCATAAAAAAATGTAATCAGCATTACAGAAAACGAAACATAATGAAAGTTTTGGATATGGAAGAAGCAACTCCTACAACCACAATCTAACTTCTTGATGCAATGAAAAATCTAAATAAAACATGGAATCTTCATTTGAAGATTAAGTTAATATTGACGATGATGTGCAAACAATGGGTTTTTCAACAGACGAAGGCATTTTAAATACCTAGCGGTTTAGAAAATCTCATTACCAATGGAAAAGGTCAGTTTAAGCTAAAAACTAGTAAAGTTAAAATCAAATATTTGTCGTGTTAGATTCGGAGGAAGATGATGAAGATAGTGAAAGCAATGTTGAAACAACTGTTGCCATACCTATATTTATCCAAGAGTTTTCAGCTATCCAAACAATAAGAAATTTTGCTTCAACAAGAGAAAATGTTCCTAACGCAGAACATGGCTCCGTATTTAAACAAAAACTTACCGATTTTTTCAAATAATAATAATTTTTAAACACATACAATCATATAAATAGATATGTATGTGTGTGTGTTTTCATTCTGGGTGTACATGTGTTCACTACTGCCGTTTTGAAAAGAACAGACAGTAGTGAACGGATGTACACTCGGAATGAAAACACATTGTATTTTACCATCCGTGAAGGAGTAAGAATCGAGTTAGAGATGTTCCACTGTATTTAGAAACGAGTGTTTCAATGCAAACAATATAAAAACATTTTTAAATTGCGTGAAAATATTTTGTTCCAAACATCTTTTTTTTTTAATTTGCATTCTAGTAAACTATTAAATAAAAGATAAGTAATAAAGACATAGGAATAGTATAACTGAATGGAACTGTCGGAAGCCGTGTTTCCGTTAACGAAATGTTGGTTAATCTCATCGTAAATGCGTCTGTCAAATATGAAAATAACTTAAAGTTAATTACTACACTGAACATTAATTGAATCCGTTAAGTAGCGATCGTTGCAATTGAGGGACTGTATGCTAAGAGTTTCAGTAATAGATTTTTATCAGTTTTTGTCAGTATCCATCTATTAGTATAATAAATAGAAACGTTATTTTTTCGTTAATAAAAAATTCCAAAAATAATGTGTATGTGATTTCTGATTTTCATTTTAGTCCCAGCTTACTAGGAATTATACAAGTCACGACATCGCTAACCAGGATTTATAGAAATAGCGGCAAACCGTTATATTTGTGTACAAATCAGTTTATTATAGCTATCTGCGATTCAGATCACGTATCTTATATTTTGTAGACATTACAGTTGGACAAGATTATTAACGTCTGTTATGCCGAGAAAATTAATAAAACTCTACAGTAGGTAAGACGTAAGTTTCTTAAAATAAGCAGGATAATAAATATTATACAGATTTAAATATAAATTTAAAGTAGATCGTTAACAATTATACTGTACACAAATCTAAAGCAATAAGTTCTAAACATCTCAAAATTCAATATTCAACAAGATGCGAAGAAATTTGCGATACTATATCTTTTTTTATTATTAAATATTCTTTCTCAGTCCAACTCCATTTATTATCATGTCATCTTTTTTCAATTGACGAATAAGAGCATCCCAAATCGTTTTCAACACTACAGAAGGGAACGAAGATGAATCTCGGAAAAGCTCAAAATGTTAATGATATTATATTCATCCTTAGTAATTATTATTTAGATTAACCTGAATCCGCTCGGGTTTATTTTCACACGGCTTTTTAAATTGATTTCAAATTTTTCAAATTTTCTTCAGTCTATTGAGTAAATGTTCATGAAATGTTCTACATATTCTAGCTACTATTCGATTACATTCGCCATCAATTACAGAAAATAAGCATATCAAAATCTGAATAATTATTCGCTAGTTAAAAGAACCATGTCATATAACGCAGGGCCTACTAAAATTTTAGGAATTTTAAGATGTTCACGAACTTTAACACATGTATACTGGCTTTTTAAACATTTTTATTGGGCTTCATGTTCCATCATATTGGAATCCTACCAATATTTTACCAGTTTCTCATATGTCACAATTGCATTTTGAGCATAATTTAAAATAAATGCAATACGTGGTACTTACATTAACATAGACCGACAGTTTGTTCTACCATCTTGAATTCGTACCACACCTTTAACAGTTTATCTCTCTATAACACTGGATTCTTGCATGTAATTTGAAATTAATCTAATAAGTAGTTTTTTCAAGATGGTTTTTTAAATATTTTAAGAAGCCGCCATTGTTTTGCTGTCTTGGACTCATACCAAATGTTATTAGTTCATTCCTATGTGTTACTTGGTTTTTGTACAAAATTTGAGCTAAATTGGACAATTAGTTTTTTAGTAATAATTTTTTTTAACGTTTTACTAGACCACCATCTTATTTCGAAATATTGAATTTTTTACCAAAATATTATGCAATTTTACATTGACGTGACCCTTAATTTTTGACTAATCATAATCAACGGGTTTTGATGCAAAGCTCAGTTTCTCGTGATATTTTAGTGACGTAAATAGTGCGAAAAGGTTCCAACATTGGACCAATATTTCTTCATAAATGATGCTTCTTCTTGTTTTAGGAATAGTGACTGTCTTTTGTTTGCTAATCACTTAAAAATTTTTACCTGTAGTACGAACGACAACTCTTCGCTACAATGCGATTTGGATAGCTTCGTCGAATGATGTGATTGTAACTTTCTTTCCCTTAATATTATCAAGTGTACCTCCATTCGTTTTACAAGATATCCTAACCCCATTCTAAATACTTAGCAGACTGGTGATACAGTTCTTGAAATTTCTTCCTCTATCAATGATTTAGGCGTCATATTTGACAGCAGTCTATCCTTTAACCAACACATATAGACTCAATAGTATGCAGGGCTTTAAGAATGTTGGGCTTTATTAAAAGTATTCTCAGTATTTCAGTGATGCTAAGGTTATAACAACACCCTAAAACTGCTTCGTTAGGAACTTAATGGAATACTATTCAGTTGTTTGGCAGCCTCAGTATGCATGCCACTTAGATCGAAAGAATACAACGCAAATTTGTTAAAGACTTACTATTTAAATTTCATTTTCCATATCAAAATATCTCCTATAATACAAAATAACTACTGTGCGGTATGCAGAATTTAGCCCAGAGACACAAGCATGCCCTACTCCTATTTGTTTTCAAGCTGCCTAATGGTATCCACTGCGAGCACCTATTGGGTCAGCTGAACTTCTTGGTTCCTGCCCGACGTACTCGTCACATTTCCCTTTTCTTCGTAAGGAGACATCAGACTAACTATGGTCAAAACTTATTTATCGACCGTCTTTGCCTAAATTACAATATTTTTTCTCCGACTATGATATCTTCAGCACTGGCCTTCTTGCCCTCAAGAGACTCCTTAGATTCGTCGCTGTTTAATTATTTAATTGTTTGTGCTTTACTCTCCCTAACTTAATTTATGTTCTGTTATTTAAGAATTTTTATTGTCTATTGTAGGAGTATTACCATCATATTTGTATTATATTTTTGTATTTTATATTTTGTACCATTTAGAGACTTATCTTTGTAGTGTATATATAAGGAAATAAATAAATAAAAAAAATTAAGTAATCTGGTAAGTAGTTTTTAAGCTATGCCGCGAACTGACAGATGGACCGACGGATTTGTAAAAACATTGGCATCTAAGGACGCTACAACGTGAAGATATGTAAAACTTGATTTTTGTGCAAAATTTGAATAAATTGGATAAGTAGTTTTTTAGTAGATATCTATTTTTTTAACATTTCACTAAGCCGTCATTTTGTTTTGCCATATTGGAGTTTTACCACAATGTTACCAGGTTATCCCCATATGACCGTTAATTTTCGTTCAAAATTTTACAAGGGAAGTTATAAATAAATAAGTAAGACAATAGGAGTTAAAACAAATGTAACTGATGTAAAAACAAGTTACAAAAAGTTCTAATAATCCATAATGAATAACTTTGTGTACAAAGCAAAATTATTTTTCTCTAAAATAATTAAGGGTGGCGCATCGAAAACTTTCCACCCAGGTTTATTTCATTGAAAATGAATAAATGAAAATATGCTCGGACACGTAAACCTTAGTTTTCAGAGGGAAATATTTTTTCAATATTTGCACCCCCTTGCTCGAATCCCTAAGATAGGGTGGCTTTCACCCTTAAACTCTTAAATGGAAAGGGGGTCGAGTGAAACCTTATTTTAAGAGAAATTAAATTGCCTTTCTAATGGCTAATTGCTCGTTAAAACCGAGTGAGTAGTTCCTGAGAAATTTAATGTCAAACAAATTTGTGCGTAAATGTACACAAATAAATGATAAATAGGCAAAAAATGCTAATCTTAATAAGAGTGCTCTGGAATGTCGCTTCCTCCATCGAAGAACCTACTGTTATCAGTTTGTTTTTCAAGGTCAAATTTACATAAATACAAGTTTGCTATCCATTTGGTTTTGTTCAAAAATTATGGATTAAAATAACACATACTCTTCAAGAAAGAGTTGAAATTATTTTACCTACGATTCTGCTAGAAGCTGCCGCGATGTCTTATAATGCATTACAACCAAATGATCCCATACTTATGTGCGGGAATTAGTGGCAAAATTTTGCGAAACCAGATCACTGCTAAACAAAAAAAAAAGAAATATTGAAAATCCTGTAAGAAATGAAGCTGTAGAAATTCCAGTTTTGGATTATATTGCAATCGATCCCACACTGAGCACGAGGAAAGTGTCGAAAATATCGGGTGTGTCGCGTACCGCCATTCAGCGAATTTAAAAAAAAGCATAGGTTCCATCCCTGCAAAATATAACTGGTTCATGAACTTACTAAAGATGATTACGATCGCCGATTGCAATTTTACGCGTTAATGACTGAAACAATCATTCGCGATCCACAACTAATTTTTAACATTTGTTTTGCAGATGAATGCTATTTTTTCCTTCATGGTGTTGCATGTTAATCGACATAATATTGGTCGGACTCCAACCCTAAAAGCTTTCGAGAAGTGAATACTCAACATCCCAAAAAATTAAATGTGTGGGTAGGAATTTTTGGGGACGTATTATTGGGCCGTATTTTCTACCTAGAAATTTAACAAGTGCAATGTATCTTTCGAAAATACTACTAACCCCCTGCTTTAACAAATGCCATTGAAGAAAATGACGATATCGGCCAGCAGATGGACCCCCGCACTAAGCGCTTTCTGTAAGGCAGTTTCTAGATGAAAATTGAAGGTCATATTGACCTCCCAAGTTGTCGTCATTGGACTTTTTGTTGGGGGACATTTAAAATCTAAAATGTATGCAACCAAACTGAATTCTTTAGGAGACTTGCGACTAAGAATAGTGTACGAGTGTGGACAAATAACATTTTCAACATTTACTTGATTGACGCAAAGGTAATACCTACATTTTTTTGACATTCACATTTTATTTTGTTACCTTATTTCTCTACTACTACTAACTCGATTTCAACGAGCAAAATTTCATTAGAAAGGCAATTCAATTCCCTTTAAAATAAGGTGTCACTCGACCCCCCCCCCTTTCCACTTAAGATTTTAAAGGTGAAAGTCACCCCCGTGGTAGGGCTCAAGCGAGGGGGGGGGGTGTGCAAATATCCAAAAAATCTGTTCCCCTGAAAACTAAGGTTTACCTGTCCAAGCATAAATTAATTTATTCATTTACAAGAACATCTTGTCTATTCCTATATTAAATACACCTTGTCATTTTGTCAATTCCAAAGCTCGCGTTAAAACATTTGAACTACATATTATTAAAAAGATAGTATTGTTATAAATTCTAATAATAAACAAAAACTGCCACAGGATTAATCTTAATCCGTATAATTATTGATGATATAATTTGTCGGATTGTGTAACCTTGATTTGCTTCTACAATGATTTTAAAAATAACTGCAACTCTTTTTGTTTTTATATTTCTCGATTATCCTAAATGATTAAAGGGGATCCATTATTTTCTATATCACGGTACCATTTAAAAAATAATATGGATGCATTTTGCGCGAAGTGTATATCTTAAGAATTGCTACTTTAGATTTTATTTTTCATTTCAATAATGCGGCTGTTGGAAAATAATGTAACTTAAAAAAATTTCTAGCTGGCCCGGCAGATCTTGTTATGTTTTTTCCGTTAGATGGCGCGATGAGTTTCCAGTGGAATTATAAGAATATGGTGCATTCACCACATCGTCCAGAAATGTTATTGAAGAAAAAACATATTCAAAAAAATAGTGTTGAAAGGTCTCGGTAATCAACGATCATTTAAAAAAAAATCATGTAAATTGGTGCAGTACAATTCTCACATACTCGTTGAAAAATCTGGCTTACAGCCGGTTGCAGAAAGCTCAATTAAAGTTTAGAATGTTTAACGGAATGTCTTATTTAACAGCGGGTTCCTAGATTTCTGTGAGCAAATTGTCAAATCCGAAAACTCGGTTAAACATTCTAAGCAATTGTGCTAATTGTACATTAAATTAATGAATACTAAAAATTATTTCTGAAAATGATGTAAAAGTACTGTCTGTACTGTTCCAAAACTTTAAAAATAACTGTTATAGCTCAACTTAGAACCTCCGTTATTCGAAAGTAGACTGATAAATTAATTTTAATAAGTAAATTCAACATAAACGTTAGTCACTATTTTAAACCTTTTTATTTCCTTGTGCTAGCAATGATTAAAAATTAGTATATTACTGGTTCGTATGACTTGTTTTTAGTAATTAACAATACCCTGACCTGGCCGTTATAAAACATTTGTTGCTTGGTATTATCGTGAATGAAATTTTTGGAACAAACCCGCGAGCCGTCAGGCGAAATTACCAAAAAGCAACAAACTTGGATATACAAGAGGAAAATTTTACTTTCAAAATTTTTTCTCGCGTGGTATTCGACATGACTATTTCACGAGAACAATGTCTTATCATATATAATATCAAATAAAACAGTGAAATCAAAAGAACTAACTGTCAATAGCGTCAATAGTTTTATTTGTTTGTATTGTAATAAATAGGGTAATTAAATTGGTAACCTAGGATATTTGATCTAGGTGACACTTGTCAAAATGGCAAGATCAATTTTTAACTTTAACCCAACAAAATTTTTTCGCTGAAAAACCATCTTGTTGATGTTGTCCAGGTAGGGAGAATTTTGTACAGGTATGAGTTTTGACAGTAGAAAACAGGCCGTTGCTATGTCATTTTGCCATTGTAAAACAATAGAGTGGAATAGTCACACATATACTTAATAACTAACCAAATGCCTTTATTTTGCCCCGTTACCATGGCCATCAGACACATTTCCAAAATTTTGTTTACAGATTACCTACTTGCAATACTTGCTCTACAACCATTAAATAATATTATTAACATAAAAGACAAATTGTACGATGTGATTATTAACAAATTATATTATTAGATTATATAAATGTATGATTTACATTCATTACATTATATAAATGTTTCTTGAAATCTTCTAGCACATCCTCCTTTCTTAATGGAGAAATAGCAGGTGAAGAATTAACTAGATGGTTGCATAAAAGACTGGAAAAACATCTAGAAAAAAGGTTTTCCGATTTTAATAAAGTTTGAAACACTTAAGAAGTTTGAAGTTACGTCGGATACGCTTGTAAAATTAGCGATGTGGCCAGATCTACCGTTTTTTAGAAATGCATAGCAAATTTAGACTTTTTTTATGGAACGTCATATCTTTTGTATGATATTTGAATTATATAACAAACTTTTAACACTCATGGTTAAATTTGCTTAATTTAAACTTAATCATTTTTGAGATTATCGAGGTCAAAAATTAATATTTTAACAATTCAAGGCATTGTTTCACTTAATCTATGACTTGTGTAGAGAGTAGTTAGCTGTCATTCCTGACATTATCTTTAAAGGGTTGAATGGAGATTTTAACAGAAGATGTAGTAAAAGATAAGAATTTTTTAATAGAATTCGAAAGAATAGATTTTAATGATATGGGCTACGGTGATTTATTAAAGAATTTTAAACCACATAAAATATTGTTGGTTCGAGTTCGAGAGGATTAAAGGGTCGCAATGTTGTCAATTGTTGTATTACGTTGATGTAACGTGAAACAAAATTACATTAACACTAGTGGCGGCTCGTGGTCCACTTTTCAGGGGGGACAATACATATAAACCACAAACAGCCGTATTCACTAAAGAGGTTTAAAATTTAAACCCTAGGTTGAAGTCTTAAACCCCCTTAAACCGTATTCACAAAGCAAAGTTAGACCCCCCTTCAGGTCTAAATTTAGACAATCACTAAACCCGGTACTAAACACTTAAACCTGTGGAGTTTAAATTTTCAAATATGGCCGCATTCACTAAAAGGTTCTAAAGTCATTTTAGACCGGCAAATGTCAAATTTAGATCCAAAAGTTAGTTCTACCTTTTAGATGGGTTTAAGAAAAGTGTTATTTCACTGTTCAAGTTATAATTTAGCAAAAAACACAATTGAAATTGGTCGCCTATTTCCCTTAAAGCACGCCGGACCACCACTATTATTTAAAAGTATTTAGGTAGAGTATTGCACTTGAAAGTTAAAATAGAAATCAAAAGTAGAAATAATTTGTCACGAAAAATGGCATGCCATACGAATTACCGATGAATTTTTTTTTCGTACACTAATTAACAATAAAAAAGAAAAAAGTATACAAGCAGTGGAATTCGAACTCGGGTTATCTAGGTGAGACCAAAAACAAAACCGAAATCTTAGACCGTTAGACCACCATTACTATTGATTAAAAATGTAACAACAGATATATAGGTTACTCTATAAATTTAAATGGAAATTACAATTTTGAACATCCGGCCACGAATTTTCCCGTTTTAAAGGCAGAATGTTTGGAAATAACTTTTCAAAGAAGATATTTTTTTTGACTAAAATCTCCTCTTCTTCACTTGAAATATTTGCATGCATTTTCGCCCGCTATACCTACGTCATTTTCCCAAAGGCAGATACATAATCAATATTAATCAAGTCGGCTATGGATAGTGTTTTGTTCATCGAGAGGTCTAAAAATGGGTTTAAATTTAAATCTGCTGGACTAAATAGTACAAACTGTTACGGTCTAAATCTTAAACCTGGCAGGGGTTTAAGGAAGGTTTAAATATGGGGGTCTAAATTTTAGACCTGATTTATGTTAGTGAATAAGGCTGAAAGAGTCATCTGAAAAAATCAGACACACGAAACAATAAAATGCCTTTGTTACTTCGCAACCGCATGTCCAGGCACATAAATCGTACATATTTCTACGAAAATAACGATTTACTTCTTTGTTTTTGTCTTTACCTGTTTGCTGAATTTTAAATTTCGGCAAATGTCGACTACTGGTCTTAAATTCGAGTTTCTCAAAGTTCAGCTCGCCAATATAATTGAAAACAGATTATAAAGTCTTAATATTCTAAAACACTGTGGCTATCGTTCTTTAAAACATTAATTTAAACCACAAAATCAACAAACAAAATGTAAAATCTATAAAAATACGCAATCGTAACCACAACCTATCACACGATCTACATTAAACACATCAACTGACAAAAATATTTAAGTTTCCTCGGCGCGGCTGTTGACCCAAATTTTGCCAACGTAAGCCGTATCTTACCTATGCGCCGGCGGCGCCGTTTATAACCACGAGGTCAACGCGGGCCGCCAGCCGTGATCGATTCCAAACGAAACGAAACCTCTCCGGAGATCGCGGTGCGAGGCATGGATAGTGTGTCACGGCTGGCCAATGGGTTTATACGCTCAGAATAATAGAGGGAATTTCCAAATTTAAAAAAAAATTGAAAAAATATAAATTACGTATTATTTTATTTATTTGTTTCTGTTTGGGAAATATTTAATTGACCATTTGACCTAATGGAGGAGCCGCCACTGATTAACACTATTTCTCCCACGAAAGTCAGGAATCAACAATGTAATTTAATGCCGGTCACGGTAATAGCCAACAGAGTAGTTGTTTCTGTGATTTCATTTCCTGTCTTTGTCTTACACGAGGCTCGCTAGCCTATGGCAGCCTGATGAACTGTAAAAAGATCGAAATCGCAATCGTCGTTTGACTGAAATGGATCATTGCGCCCGCAGCATAGCAGGACATATTCCAGACAGGGATCGTGGTATCTTTGTTGTAGGGTTGGTGTAATGTGAAACAAAAATAAATTAACAATAAATCGGCAATGCTCAATTTATTTTCTGGATAACGATTAATAAAAATATGGAATATTCTACGTACATTTTATTATGTCCTTATAATTTTTTTCATATGTTTAAAAGTATAGGCGAGATAAAGTCAAAATATAATCAATAACCCTGTACTTTATTCAAAACTTTCACATTATTAGACCCTGTAGATAATTTTTATACCAAAAATAAAATAATAAAAATGGTCATTGCAAAAAGTCAAACTCATACACCGAATATCGCCGATTGAGCTAGACTCCCGCCGTCCGAGCTCAGACATATTTTACTGGATAATAAACAAAAGCAGGTACGTACAATAGGTTTTTTTTATTAGGATGTTAACGTAGAAAATCTTGACCAATACTCAAGATTTTTGTATTTATTTGCAAAATTGGAGCTACCATTATAAATTAACAATAAAGGGAGATGTGAGATATACAATTGAGTTTGTTAGATGTAAATATTTCTTTATTTTATCCACTGCCACTGGCTTTATTTTATCCGCTCCCACTGGCTTTCTTTTATCCACTCCCACTGGCTTTCACCTGATCATTCAATATGTCGTAAACCTCACTCTTAAATACCTTTTAAATACTATTAAATACTTATTTTTAATACCATTCAATACAATTTAAATATTTTCTTTACATTTAATTGTTTTCAATATATTTTTAGTTCTTTTAAATATCCTTGAGTATCAATTTTTGCCTCTTCGGAACTAGATGAAGAACACATTTGTTTTTTTGTAAGGGATCAAAGAGTACCCTAAACTTAGAAATATACTGCTTAGGATAGGGAGGGAAGTTACTTTCTTTGCAGAGCATACCTCTTAAATTCTTAATAGAAGTAACAATTTATTATATTGCTTTTTTTTGTCAATGGGGGACAATATATTACGAATATATATATATATATATATATATATATATATATATATATATATATATATATATATATATATATATATATATATATATGTACCAAAAATAGATGGTGTTAATAAGCTTTTTAATGTTTATAACAATTTTTTTAAGAAAAAAAAAACCAACTTATTTAGGAAACCCATGCACTCATGGAAAATATATTTAATACCTAAAATAAATATTTATTCATAAAAAACGAAAACTGTATTAGAAATTGCATTTTCTGATTTAGATCTTCCTTAAAGCAAGAGGTGCTCGGTTAATGTATATTATTTCCTGTTCCTTTAAAAACTGCGTTTAAATACATACAAAAATATCTGTATTTTTTTATATCTCCTCGAAAAGATTATTATTAATAATAAAACAAATAACGTTCGGAAAAATAGGGAAATCTATTGTATACTATGCTTTAAGTTTTAATTGGTTATAAATGAAAAATGAAGACTTCATGGGATTATGGGATGTTTTGAGGGACTGTCTCCCTGAATGGGGAATGAATCATTTTTTATAAATATAATATATGAGCAGAGAAGGGTATTCTTGAGGTGTAATGGGCGTAGATTATTAATCCTTTTTAGGGGATTAAAATGTTCTGCAAATCATTTTAGAAATACTTAACCCAAAGTTCCAATTAAATTGAGAAATCATTAGCGTAGTCACTTAATATTTGTTATGGGAAGTATTATATTTTTATAAATAATTTTTAGATAACACATACACTAATTTTAATCAAATCTATACATATTACAAAATATAATCATCGACTAGTATATCTATGAGAGTGCACAAGATAAAATGAAAATTTGGCATGTCATTTTTTGTGGCGTAAGTGCAAGGGAAGATTTTTTTGAAATCCTATACCGGGGTGAAAACCGGCGGAATATGTTTTTACAATATCTCTTCAACTAACTGAGATTTTAAGACTTCTTTCCTCAATGGCTTTCAAAAATTATTATCTTAAAATCAATTTATCCATCGTTCTAAATTTTGACATTAAGGTGGCGAAAAAAAGGATGAAATTTACTGTATGAGGCTTTTAAACCCTTCTTTTGTTCATGATTTCATTCATTTATCTGTCATGTTCATGACAGATAAATTTTTTTTTTAAACTCGCCCCTAAGAATACGAAAGTGGTTAAAATGTACTTTAGGTTTTTAGAATATGTCTTCAAATAAATGAGATTTTAAGAAAATTCATTCGTTCATGTTCACCAATAATTATTTGTGGATCGTTAACTCATTTTTTTTCAAAAGGGAAAAATCGAGGGACCATTAAAGATGAAGTGTTCAAATTTGGCATGGATCTTCTTTTTGCTGTGTAGGTGCTCGATAAAAACATTTTTAAGACCCTCCCCCTAAGAAGCAAAAAAGGGTTGAAATTTCTTTTACTTTTTTCCAATATGCTAAATGAGAATTTAAAAAGATTATTTCGTTATGGCTTTTAAAAATAATTGTCGACAAATATATTTCTAGATTTATTGAAATTTCACCCTTAAGGGGTGAAATTAGAAAACTTTTTTTACAGTTGATTTCAAATATAATTATATAAAATATATTTCTAGATTCTTTGAAATAAAACCCCCAAGGGAGTAAAATGTATTTTTTCTTTAATAAAATATCTATTTAACTAAACGAGATTTTGTGACGATTCTTTCGTCGATATCTTTTAAAAATTAATATTCTATATAGAAATAATCTCTTAATTAAAAACAGATTTTTCCACTCTTGAGGAGGTGAAATGTGTTTATAATTTTTTTACAATATCTTTTCAACTAAATGTTATTTTAAGAGAATTTCTTTTTAGAATGACTTTCTAAAAAAAATCATCTAAAAATTGTGGATTTGGATTGGATTTTTCGAAACATATTGTTAATCCCGTTTTCATGTGTTAAAAACATCAAATTTGTTACAATCTTGCTTATCATAAAAACCATTACATGGCAGGTTATTTTCCGATTAATAACACAATGTGAAAATTACTGTTAAAACTATAACCAAATATAAAACAAACTAGCTGTTCTCTTTTTTAATACCCTTTTTATTCCTATTTAATACTTTTGACGAAGTTTCAAAAGTTTTTAAATACTATTAAATACTTTTAATTCTCTTTAAATAACTTTTTCAATATTTTAAATCCTATTTAATACTTAAATACCCAAATAATTAATTATGGTGTACAAGATTGTGGCATCTGCGCACCTTTTGGGTTTATCCCTCGCCGTTTTTATACGGAATAAAGATTTTTGGTTTTATTTGATTTTTATGATAGATTATAACATAATGTTAATAGATTTTATAACTAAGATTATTTTAAAAATGACCAGATTTTGTGGATTTGTCATTGCAATTACCCGCTTTGCTAATTGTAAGATCAGATCCTGATGAAATTATCATACAGACAACCCTGTACATATATTTTATACGTTGTTTAATAAGATCAGTAGCTTCAAATAAACTGCTTAAAAATAACGATACTGTGTATTTCGAAAACAAGGAACCGAGAAAAGAGTTCTTTAAAATTTGAAGATTTTAGTTTCTTCGACATTTAGCAACAGTAAGATATTTTGATTTACTTTGATTATTTGAGTATTTTACCTGGTGATACAAAAAGCTCGTAAAAAATTGATGCAAAAAGTGAAAATGTTTTGATATTAAGGACAATGACAATCCTAATTTATAAAAATGTTCTAAATAAAAGTTTTATTTGGCAACTGATCAAAAGAAAAGAATAATAATGATGTTGCTAATTAATGTGTAAAAACTGCTGTAAAATAATCTATATTTTTCATTATAGGGAACTGATAGAAAAAATTACAAAAATGTTCCCCAAGTTACTAACTCAACGTTCAAAACCGGAACATTACAACACCATATAGTATAGCCAAAGTGTAAAATAACTGAAAATAACTCATTTTAGATATGAAGGAAACAAACTTTAATATTTTAAAACCTCACCAAAAAAGGTTGACTCGTTTTTTAAAAACAAACATTTAAAATTAATGTACTCAATCATTATTTTTTTAAATGCAATTTACCATCAAAATAAATGACATTATTAAATGAAGCAATATAAATCTCATACAAGAAAACCGACAATAAATTTCCATTCAACCATTATACTGGCCGAATAAAACGAAACGCCTCTGACTTTCGCTAAGCCAAGGCAAAATAGCTGTAAAGATCAAGTTCACGTCACATAACGCATTCGGTCTCGTGAAATCTGGGTCAGATTCAATGCGAAGCGCTCGACGCAGAAAACTTTTCCAGTTATCAGATCACGTAAAAGTTTTAACCGTTTATAGATAATAGCTACCTGCTACTGTTCTGAACAAGGAATTAAAGTAAATATGATTGTCTTTCATAGTACAGCCAATTTTATCGCTCAATTATATCCACGGTTCGTTTCACACGACCGACCGGTACACAAGAAAAATCGCCGCCAATAATATGCCATGTTTGGAAATATGAATTCCCTTTTTCCTGTCCCCTGCTTTATATATCTTGTGCAAAAAAGTCTGCCAACAATAATCGAATTCCATTAGTGTATCTTGCATTAAAACTTCTCAATACGTTAGGATAATACGGTTAAATAAATAATAATTTTTTTTAAATTATATTTTAAAAGAAACAGTAATTGTGTCTTCGCCTCATTAGGTATGATTCAAGCCTAAATAGTTCATTAAAAACTATTTAGAGATGTATGGAAGGATGGATATTTATCTTTATCTATATATATATATATATATATATATATATATATATATATATATATATATATATATATATATATATATATATATATATATATATATATATATATATATATATATATATATATATATATATATATATATGTATATATATGTATATATATACATGTATATATATATATATATATATAAATAAATATATATATATATATATATATATATATATATATATATTTATATATATATATATATATATATATATATATATATATA
Source organism: Kuschelorhynchus macadamiae (assembly GCA_030620095.1). Lineage (NCBI taxonomy): Eukaryota > Metazoa > Arthropoda > Insecta > Coleoptera > Curculionidae > Kuschelorhynchus > Kuschelorhynchus macadamiae. The sequence goes on from JAUTXW010001143.1 coordinate 2,209,109, forward strand.
CATATATATACATATATATACATATATATACATATATATAAATATATATATATATATATATATATATATATACATATATATATATATATATATATATATACATATATATACATATATATATACATATATATATATATATATATATACATATATATATATATATATAGATATATATAATATAAATAAAACATATATACCTCTCTCTATTTTGTATGTTGCTTATTTTGTATTTGGATCCAATGTATTCGATGCTGTGCATTTCGAGACTGACAGTCAAAGTCAAATTTGTATTAAAAAAATACTTATTACAAACACGACATAAGAAAATATAGATCTCATCTTTACCTACGATGCAAAGGATTCTGTAGAGATCAACACATCCGGGATCAAATGCTTACTGTCTGCAAGATTACTATCTACCGCCCCCCTTCAAGTTGCATAAGGGATGGTCAAAATTTTAATGACAAAATAAGAATTCGATTTTTAAATTACATAAATGTCTTGATTATCTTGAAAGCTATTATGCCTTGTATGTGTGCCCCGTAACGGTAACAGAGGTGACGCCAATGAAAATACCGGAGTATTAACAAAGTTCGTGAAACTTTTCGGGTGAGCTCTCGTAGAGCAATAGGTAGTGCGTTTGATTTGCATTAGAAAAAGGTACCATTTTCGTTGGGCAATGTTTTTCTTTTTTTTTTTTTTTAGTTTTTTTGCCTATTAATCAATACATTTTTATGTAATCGTGTTTTAAATATCGCTCTGTTTTTGGTTAGTTCTAACTAGGCCCTTTTTTGCAATAACACAATACGTCACAATAGTACTTTGGGACTAATATTACAGAAACGAGTATTTGGTCCCCGTTTCACAGGTCTTTATGGAATATTTATATGCTTGAGGTAGGTATACAAAAACATCACCATGCTATGCCGCGTTTAACTTTTAACAATAGATCACAATGCAAATTATGCCAAATGTTTACCTTAAGCGTTGTTTTTTAATGTGGTCAGTGTTTTTTAAAAATAGGCTATATTTACTTCAAACGAAATTATCACCCACTTGTGTGCCACAATGTTTATTTATCTCGATTTTACATTTTTTTGTTAATCGATTAAGAGGAAATCCATTACGACATTTAAATCAGATAAATATAGAAGTGAAGATAATAATAAAAGCCCATGTAAAATATTAACATGTTTATTCAATTCACAAAAACATAGATAATTAATTAATTAATTGAACAATAATACCATACGAGTCTTAAAATCCGATGGAATTTTATTTTACTGGCCTGCTATTATCGATTAGCCATACATAGAACGTTGGGTTGGTTACATCAAGGTATAATACGGGGCGGAAAGCAGAAAACCCTTGTCCCTATGGAAATTCTCCCCAACAGTGTTGTTCCTTTGTGAAGGGTGCCGAATAGGAGGGCTTCTAATCGATATAAATAGGAAAAATAAATTTTGTGGACATTTTACACCAATTTTAAAATGCAACCTATATGCGAAATTTACGGAAATAAAACGTTGTTTATAAGAATAACTAAACACGTAAAAAGGGTGTATTTGCTAAGATTTTGCAGTCATCTCATGAAGCTATATAAATTTACCTACTCAAATGATTTATAAAGGCATCCAGACCGCGTGAGCTATTGGCCCTTGAGAAAGTGGTAATTGACCACGAAACGTTGGGATATAAATTACCATAGTGGTTTTATTTGCCTGCCCTCTTTCCATTATAATACCATACATTGAATGCTAATTAATATTTATGTTATTAAAGATGAGATGGGGTTCGAAATTAAATACGTCATTAACACAGGTCAGAACTGGGCGTTTCTTGGCTTTTATTATTTCCATTTTTTCTAATAAATCTAATTTCCTTCCATTGGAACACTGATGTAAGATATTTATATTTTCAGGTTCAGCAAAGGTGTGTCCTGAAGCTAATAGGTGGTTGACAAATGCAGATTTAGTCTCCGTTATTTTCGAATTTTTATATTTATTAAAGGGATTTACACGTTCTTGTACTCTGGTAGATATCTTCCTCCCGGACTGGCCAACATACACAACAGAACAATCGCGACAACATACACAGCAGAACAGTCTACTACAAACGACTACACTCCAGATTTCGAAAATCTATTAGCCTTATCCTTAATTTTAACTAAATGTTTTTTAAGAGTGTTTACAGTTTTAAATGTAATAGATATGTTAAAATTTCTAAAGACTTTTGCCATTTGTAAGGAAATATTACCAAAAAATGTTGTACATCTACATTGGTTGTTATTTTTGTCACACGTAGGGTGTATGTAAAGAAAGCTCACCTATCAGGCCAGTGGTTTCTTTTACTGATTCGCCTTGTTACCATCTTTCATCGTGGTTAATAGAATTCTTAGAGAGGTGACGGGTTTTCAAAACAGTGCTAAATCAAAACTTTTTTAAGTTTAATGAGCAACTTTTTCGACAAAAAACAGGTTTGGCTATGGACTGTTTTTTTTTACCTTCCTTAGCGAATTTTGTATGCAATACTTACAGAATAAAATTATGAACATACTAATTTATAAGAGGTACGTGGACGACATATTTATAATATGGAATAATAGTGACAAGGAACTGGTTAATTTTTTAAATTTCGTCAACAGTTCACAAAATAAAATTTATTTTACATTGGAAAAAGAATCACAAAAGAAGTTACCTTTTTTAGATTTAGCACTCATTAGAAAAAATAATAAAATACATTTTGAAGTTTCCAAGAAAACAGTCAGATACTGATAACATAATTCAATTTACTTCTAATTCACCCTACTTACATAAATTTGCAGCATTCAATTCTTTGTTTTTAGGTTATTTAAACATCCCCTTTCTAAAAATGCTTTTTATAAAGAACTCAACACAATGAACAGATAGCAGTTAAGAACGATTTTTCTATATGTTCCATCAATAAGCTTTATTTTAAATTTGTCAACAAATATAAACTCACTAATAATATAGTCTGATAAAAATAACAACCAACATAGATTTTTTATTGTACCCCAAATAAAAAAATCGAGTACTGTTAGATCAGGGAAAGAAAAGGACCATTGTTAGCTATTCATCAGCCATAAAAAACAGCTTGTAAAAAACAGTCGAATAAGTAGCCACCAAGTGGAGGAGCGCCATCATAGGATTGATAGAATAGATTTCTATAATCAGCCAGCGGCAAACTATCCAAATATTCATTTTATAACAAACTTTGCTACAGATAATTCAGATTTAGAAAATTAACACACAATTTTCATGGCCTATATCAAGTGTTATATATTTTTGAGAAGCTAAAAATGAGCGGAAACCAAATATTAAAAAATATACAGGGTATCCCATTTAAAAAAACCCAACTTTAGTCTATACCTCGAAAACGATAGTCGCTAACCAACTAACTGACTACGCCACTAGATTCTATGCAAAAAACTCTATAGAAGTTAGTTTTCACCGTTTCAGTAAGTCGCCAGGCCATCAAGATACGAGGGGTACCTAAAAACGCAAAATTTTCAATTTCACCCTGTATCTCAAAAACGAAGAGGGCTAGGAAAAATTTGTGTGTGACTTCTTTGGTTTCACAAAAAGTAGCACAGTGTTGCGAAAACCGCATCTCTCTATCTTCAGTAATAAGGGAGAACCATCGAAATTCGGATACCCTGTATATTTCTTGTGCTCTAAAAATTAATTAATTCATGACAAAATAGTTTTAAAAATATATCTCTTTCATGAGAATTGCTGCATTATATTTATAGCCTCAGGACTTCTTGCTTTGTCTATAGATGCAATTAAATTTGCAAACATTAACATAATTAACAAAACTAGCGTGCGAATATTCATATGACACTGGTTATTTTTTATTTTTGTGAAGTCAATAGATGATTGCCCAAATCATTAAGAAAGTGACAAATTACTAGTATAAAATAGTTCACGAACGATTGACTTGGCTCTTACGCGATATCGTGTAAAAACAAGGTCAACAGCAAGCTATTTACAAAATGCAGTTATTTTTAGAATAGCTCGCTGGGAATTTATTATTTGTATTACGGCCGCCTATCACTGTTATAAGTTTACAAACAATTAACTATGTTAACTCAAATTATGCGATTAAATCATTGTATTATCCGAGAATGAGGTACTTATTACATTATTATTAATGCTTATTTGAAACTATTTTCATGATCAAAGCTATATTTCTGTTTAAAAGCTTTATATTTGTTATTTATTTTAGAGGGTTAACTTGTAGGTATATTCGAATGCGATCTTATCGTGCCGGTCCAAAGGTCACCAACATTATGAATCAAATCAGAAAACACAGTGAATACCAAAATGTTGTGTGATTCTTTTATCGAACTATTAAATCTCGATGGGCTATTTACAAATATACAGGGAGAAAGAAAATAGTTTTTTTTATTATATTACGCAATATTATTAAGATAGCCACTTAATATTATTTTATATATTAAATGACGAGGGACTAAATAAGAAAATTCGCTATATATGTATTTGGTTAAAAATGTTTTGGTTGGCAAAAACAAAAATACACAAAATGGCAAGGCATTTATTTAAATGCGCCCCCCCCCCCCCACTGTGCAAAGAAAACTTGTTTTTTTTTTGTATTGTGATAACAAAAAAAATTTATTTTGCAAAAATATTATACCTACACTTTTGTTAAAAACACAAGATAATTAGTTATTACTTGCCTCGTGAGATTTTTTCAGATCTTTACGTTTAAGGGTCCCTAGATGCCGAAAAACATTCGCAACTCCGCTTGTCTGTAGGTAGGTCTGTCCGTCAGTCTGTCTGTTCGCGGCATAGCTAAAAAACTACTTATCCGATTTCTTCAAATTTATCAAAATTGTTGGTTTTTTAATAAATTTTGCAATTAAAAGAAGTTCTAGTTTCAATATTGGGTAAAGGATTTTGTTTTTGTTTTATTAGCCAGTCATAATTTTCTTCCAGGATGAAGTAGGTTGTTTATTTAAGATTCTTGAATGATAAGATGCATTGTCCAGAATAATTAAAGATGGGGCATCTAAATTTGGCATCAGTTGTTCTTTTAACCACTTTTCAAACAGTTCACAGTTCATATTATCATGGTAGTCGATACTTTTGGATGTTGAAGAAAACGGTAAACTTGCACCTGAGAGAAAGTCTCGTCTAAAAATACCACTTTTCTAAATTTTGAATTAACATTTTCCGTGTATTGCATTAAAAACTGGATACGCTGACTGGCTATATGTGGCAACTCGCATAAAAATCTTCGTTTACAATCCTTTTTATACCGAAAACCCAACATTTTTATTAATTTTGACAACGATTTTAGTCCAATTTCCAATATGCCTCAATTTCTTAAAGCTTCTTTTAAAACTTGAAGGGTTATATTAGTTTTTGATGTGTATAAATCGTAAATTGCATTACGAACATCCATTTTTACATTGTCACTTAAGGCTTCTGTCTTTGGTTTTTTTCACTGTGTACATTTCTTAACCTTCTTTGGTAGTAAATTATGCTTTTTTCCATGCACAATTTTCTGCACAGTCTTTATACCGATTCCCAGAGCTTTTGTTACTGTCCTCTGGATATTGGCCGGTGAATTTTCATTTTCGTAATATTTTATTAGATTTAATACCATTTTTTCGCTTGTGGATGCAAAAAACCCGAAAATTGTTTTCTATTACTCATTTTGTCACTGACTTGTCAATCTGACTTTGAAATGACATCGCTCAAAGATTTTTGCAACTGCTGGTATTTATATGTTTATCCTCTTTTTTCATATGAAAATATCATAGGTCTATCTATTCCATCTTCTGGATTTTATGCGGAGGAAATGATTACACGTAATAAAAGAAAAACAAACTTAAAAAGTTTGTCGTTGATAAATCGTATGACCCGCACGATAACACTGCTTTTGACTATAACTCCGCCTTTTGTTTAGGCACATCTAGGTCTCTTATAAGGTCATTTAACTCAGATGGCGTTATTTAATGTGGTTCCGTGTTATTCAAAGACTCAGGAACGAAATTTGACATTTAATTTTTCGTCACTATCAAGACTATATATTCCTCTAACGGAACGAGAATAGGCACGGGTCACCAATCTTGCATCCAAAATATAAATCGTAGGCTTTCTTAATTACAGGAGTAATATTTTTTTCTGACTCTTGAACGTAACATCGCCACAAATATAACGCAAGTTGCTTGCTTATTAACACAGTCGCGCGGCATATCGATATAGTTCACTAACAGAATGCTGAAATACAACTCTTAGCGATACCGTGCTTTTAATAAGACTAAAGAAGGTAACTGGTTTTTGCATTTACTACATTTTACTACCGTGTATAGGCAAAAGCCAACTATAAAAGGTCCATACAGGCCTATCCATTAACAAAGATGTATTACTATTAGGAAAGTAAAGTACTATCTCTATCACGAAAACCAGATATCGGCAAATATTTTGGCGGTCCGATTCGTGACGAACTGGTCAAAATCTATAAGATTAGGCTAGTTTCATCACCGAACTTTTTTATTGTTGGTCAGTGTTATTAGTTATATTTGCTTTAAATAAAATTATCTGGTTGAGCTCCTCCAATGTTTCGCGGTTATTTTTAAATGTTAACTCCGTTTTGGCTGTTTAAAACTAGCATGAGCCACTACTATCTCCAAGGCTTATGAATAAAAAGCAGTGCAGGTAAGTTTACTATTTTTCTTAGTACCAACACGTGTGTTGAAAAATGTTTCCCAACACGACAATCCTGTGTCGATATCACAGCTGACGTAATTGGTGACATTTTTTTCCACACTAGTGTTGAAATATACGAAATATAATAGTTTTATTGAAAATTTGAATGGTCGAAGGAAAAATAATGTACATATATTACTCATGTCAAAGTTATCGTTTTCAAACTCGCAGATTTCCGCACTACCTCCTCATTTGAAAACTACCACTGTTAACACGGTATTCTCCTCTATTTTGACCACAGGAACAATAAGACATTTCATAAAGTCTTTGATGACTATTATTATGTTTAATATATTCATCTCCTTAACTTAACTAACTTACCAATCAACCTTTTTAAACTGTTTCGCATCATTACCAATTTGTAGAGATATAACAACATAACTTGCAGCAGTGCACCAATTATTATTTATCTAACCTTGTGCATTAAAAACCGATCTAGATTACAATGATATACAAAGGACGTATATTTACATAAAACCATGTTGATGTACCTAAACAAAGTCTAAGATCTAAGTATTTGTAATATATATATAACCTTGCGACTTTAATATCAGTTAAAACCGAAAAAACTTTACTCAGAGAAATCGTCTTTTATATTCAAAAACTATTTTCTGCTAAAATATGCCTTGATAACGACATAAAGTAATTAAATAAACAGTAAATAAATCATTAATTTGGTTAGTCTGCGGAATTCATTTTGAAGTACATTAACATAGTTATACGTTTACCTATATAAAAATATTATAGGCATAAAATGAACGATGGCAAGTAATTTCATTTTGTAGCGCATTATTCAAAAACAGATTTAATTATAAGCTATACTGGTAACTGTTGCACTCCATGATGTTGATATATTATTTCTGGAATATTTTAATCTGAATTAAATTAGCTGCGAGTAATGTAAATATTATATAATTAATTTTATACTCCTACAAGGTCAAACCAGATTTATAGCTTTTAGCGTAGTGGTAAACGATAGAACTTTATCGTAATGATGATACAATTCTAGCTAACGCAATGTTTTGGAGGAGCCAGCTTAGCCTCGAAATAAAATAATATTGACACAAAACTTTTCAAATGACAATCATTTATTAAAATGCAATAAACAAAATCTTGACTCTCCCTCCTTTGGTATAATGCAGGCCTAAATAGTTGACTAGAAATAGAAGCATGTGCTGGCTACATGCATATGAATCCATTAAGAAGCCGTGGCAGCGCTGACATACTCTAAATATGCAATATGCGAATGCAATTAGTATCAGTACCATGCTGGCATGTTCCCACCTGGCAGAAAAAATGTCCTTTAGTTTCCTGCGATATAAGTTAGCAATGACTAGTATTTCTTTCACATCCACTTTGAAATTGCTCTTCATGTCCTCGGTTGAATCTAGACTGATTGTTTGAGAGCATCTTTTCTGAATTTAGTATTGCACCGGAGGAAGCGGATATCAAGGCTGGAATAGTTTTCCATTTTAGTGTAGTTTAACAAAAACTTACAATTTAAAATATTTAGTTTATTTAAATATTAATTTATTTCAAACATTTTGTCTTTTAGAACTTTGTAATTTCGAAAAGGTAGGAATGATTACATATAGATAACGTCACCATTGTCGGATTAACAAAAAAAGTATGTCACAATTATAAGTTTACTATGGATGCTTGCTGGTCAGTGAATAAGCCCACCTAGTCTAGGAGAGTTTATGCATAATAGCACAACCATTGTAAGATTTGATCAGCTGATAGAGTGAGAGTAGTGATTTAAGCATTTAGAGGGTGATATTTTTTATGCAGTGAAAAAAATTAATAAATACTTGTTTGCTTGATTTTTATTCGACTCAAATAATGTTTGTTTAGTTTATACAACTATTCTATGATTTAAATCAACTTGATTATGTTGAACCTTTTATATATTTGTTAGGTTCACTGAGGCGTTGATTCAAACAAAAAATATGAATGCAAAAAAATTGTTTGCTATTCTATGATAAATATATTTGATAAACACATGTATTAAAATAAACCAACTTCTTAGTTAAATATCGGTTATAAACTCCCATTCCTATTCTGCAGCAATATGTTCAAATTCACACATTACAGTACTGGCAGTTTTGTCCTTTGTCCACTGTCAATCGATAAAGTGAAAATAAATTAACTATAAATACCTTTGATAATCTTTAGGGCCAGAGATGATTTATTTCAAATATTGTGTCGACGCAACTGCAAAGGTTTCAACGACTCAAGTGTTAAAAATGTGAATATACGTTATGTCATTTATGACGTTCACAGTCATAGCGCAGTTTGCACGGGTGAAATATTTTGCGTGAGATTCAAATAAAGCTCCAACGAACAGGTTTATTTAAATTGTTCTAAAAGTTCTCCCACACTATATAAAATAGCGTTACATTGGCTTTCAAAAACGACGAATAAATAACCAACAAATGTTTGTTTTACTTAAACAATCCGTTATTTTGGAAATTTCTGTGTTTATTTGATGCTTATATGTTTTTGTTTAGGAATAATCATATTTGTTTTAAACAAACAAAAAATTAAGAATATTGTTTTTGTTTATAACACGAATGTTTTTGGTAAATATGTTACACATGATATTTTTAATGGTCTATTTATTATGAAAGGGAGCTCTAGAAAAATGTACCAACTTTTAAATAATTTTTAAATATAATTATAAATTGCCTCTTTTGCCAATATGACGCCATTTTGACTTGCATGTTTTAAATCTTACATGGGTAACCCCGGCCCCCGATCCTGCAGAAACCGGCCCTCCACCAGCTCCAATCGGGACCGCGAGAGATTCAGAAAATTCAAAAAACGCAGAAAAAAATTAAAGATTTAGCACACATAGTTTATTTGTAATTACTGTCAACCAACCTAAAACTGTATTCTTCAAATCATAAAGACTAAAATCAAATAATAATTTTATTAAGCGTAGGCAGTGGAACGCCACAGATCGAGTCAGAAATAGTCGTTAGAAAGAGATAAACAGATAAACATTCGGGAAGCCGCCCGATGACCTTGAAGCGCATCGAGCGATGCGTTATGAATAACGTCGGGGTAAGAGTCGGCTCTGAGTGCTCGCATCGCATACGATCGAGGCTCTCGATTCGAGAGTATTCTAGTTGCTTATTACGAGTAATATATAAACCGCTCACTCACTACTTCTTAACAAATGATAAGAGAAGACGCGGGAAATATATACATGAACTGATACATACTTTTTTATTATGCACAGTGGTAAACCCATATTGGTTGTGCAATAAAACCATTTCTGTTTAAAAAAATACAATATGAAGCGGCAATACTCAGCAATCATTTTTATCAATATAATTTACTTACGGGCCAGTTAAGAATGGATCAAATTGAAAAACTTACCGATTTAGGGAAACATCAACAAATGTTTCCAAAATAGCGAAAACTTCGAAGTCATTTTCTGTGAGAGTTTGTTAAAGAGTGCCGTGTAAATGTTGCAGAACTTTTGTGTCCAGAAAAGAAGAAAGAGTTTGAGAAAGTGAGCTTATCGTACTGTTGTTCGACGTATAGATATGATGGCTAGTGATATAAAAAAAACTGACTGATAGATTGTCTGGTTTTCAAGCATTTTCAATTGTTTTGGATTAGAGTACCGATTTATCTAACACAGCCCTGTTAGTATTTTCATACGAGGTATTCATAAAGAATTTGTAGTGACAGAGGAATTACTGGGTTTATGGCCACTACAAGGAACCATTACCGGAAAAGATATTTTTGCCGAGGTGCAAAGTACTTTTGAGCAATATGATCTCCGGTGGTGTAAATTAGTTGGGAGTATGCACAGATGGTGCGCCTTCAATGGTCGGTTCACGAAAAGGTTTTATCGGAATTCTGAAGGAAAGAGCAACCGCTGTGAAAGTGCAAGAATGTGATTTAATAATTCTAAATAATAAAAATAATATAAAACAAAATTACAATCCATTCGACTGAAGACCGTTATGGATGTGGTAGTAAGTACCATCAATTTCATTAGATCTCGCGGTCTTAACCATCGCCCGTTTAAAGCATTTTTGGATGAACTCTCTTCAGAATTCGAATACTATTGCGAAGTAAGGTGGCTAAGCAAAGGTAAAATGCTAAAAAGATTTTATGACCTTAGAAAAGAAAGAGAAAACAGTGCCGCAAATTTGTGAGCGAGCATGGCTTTGTGACTTCCTGGTAGATCACAGGACACTTAAACGACTTGAAGCTTCAAAAGCAAGGGCAATTGGTAAATCAGCTGTACAGTCATCTTAAAGCTTTTCAAAACAAAATTCACTTGTGGGAAACACAAATGAGTCTTTATTAATGAATTAATTATCTAGCCTCGAAATCATTGAATACGGTTGCTATGCTGAAGAACTGAAACTACTGTCAGAGCAATTCATTCACTGATCGGTTTTCCGATTTTAAGAATATAGATAGTACTTTCGATATTTTTGCAAATCCTTGTAAGATGCCCCGCTTCACCTACAAATAGAGTTGATCGAGCTTTAAGAAGACTCATATTTGAAGTCTAAATTTGATGATGCGGAACTAAGCGAATTTTACAGAACATACGTTTCCGAAGAAAAGCAGCTGAGAGTTTTCGCACGAAAAATAAATTGTACATTCGGTAGCATGTATAAATGTGAGTTCAGCTTCAAACTTAAATGTCTATTACTTTTCATTTGATTTATCTACTTGGTTTTGTTAATTTGTTTTTTATGTTTGATTATGCTATTATAATCAATAAATAAAAAAATGTGAGAATTTTTGTGGCTTTTTTATTCACTACTAGCTACTTATTTCTTACCTATGGCCCGCGACCTGATTAAGTTTCGAAATGACGCCCTCAGCTAAGCAAAGGTTGCCCATACCTGTTTAAATAATGTAAAATCTTTTAAATAGTGTAAGATAACTTTCAGAAAAATTTAAATAAAGTTATTCAGGACTTGAAGGTTATCTACGACTATTTTGTTTTCACTTTTTCGATTGACTATGTGTGGGTTTGCCAGGGATTCTATCTCAAAAACCGAAAATGAATGAGTCGCTATATTAGTTAAAACAGTTAAGGGAGAACGGCACGAAAAAATTGAACAAGATCTAGTCAACTTCAAAGTAAGATGAAAAGATACCTGCGTATTAGAAAAAACATCCTGCACGTCTGACCTTAAATATGCTATGTATACGCAATTTAAATTACATTTCGGTTAAGAATGGGTTCAAAAGGGTGCAGAAATACAAAGACATGATCACGATTTAACATTTCAAATTTTGCAGTTATGTAGATAAACGATCAATGCAAGGCGCTATAGACCCATTTTGTGAAAAAAAAATATATGCGACGGCATTTGCGTCAAAAAGTGGTAAAAAAATGGTCAAAAACGGACAAATCTACTTTTATTTTTACCATTCTGGATTTGATTTTTTCATAAAAATACGAATGTAGCACCCAACTATACATATTTCCCCATTAAAATCACATTGCAGCTAATAAATATCTCTTACAGTTTTAACATAATATTGCAGCGGCGGAAGGCTTGCAAATTATTGCTTAATTACTGCAATCTATTATATATCAATGCCAATGATAAACACCTTTAATACCATCAAATGAATGCGAGTGGTCGATAGTTTATCTATCCGGCCATTTTTCAGTTTACACTTTTAGATTGCAACACTCTAAATAATAATATATTTATCACGAATAATATATTTAAATTTAATAAGAGCCACGTTTTTCAATTAAATAAAAATATATATTTGAAGCAATTATCTATAATATATTAGTTATACAAAACAAAACTTTACTTTGGTCAAATAACACATTTACTTGACAGTACATTAATTGAAATGAAAGGTATACGTTCATTTATAAGTTGGCATTATTAAACAAATAAATTGTTTCGCTTTCAGGAAAAAACTTTTGTTTGAATCGAATGTTTTTTGAGTGTAGAATGTTTCATGTTAATAATGATTTGAAACTTATTTACTCAAAAAAATTAAAATATTAGATTGTTATGTGCTCCAAATTTCAAGTCAATATATAAGTCGACAAGATTTGGCACAGACCGACATACAGGCAAGTATAGTTATAGAAGATTTTAAAGATCTGGCCTGACGTAGGTCAACAGTAGCGGAAAAGTAACGGCGAATATTTGTTACTCCTTGATACATTTATCTATATATTTAAATTTTGTAGACGGTTAACAATCAACATTATGGCACCTACTTTAGTGCTATCATACACGTAATACGGAGTTTTGAATAGGAATGAACGATATTAGATTTTACCTATCAATACGCAATAGCTCATCACCTATCGATATGCCGATAGTTATCGATTTATCGATAAGTATTTCCAGTTAAAAAAAATATAGAGAATTTATTGAATAAAAACAAGTTTTGGCTTTTAGTTCCTATTACGTACCTGGGTTTATGCAGAAAGTAAACTCTTGAAATTACAATTACTTATATTTTCCAGCAATGACTCCTTTTTAATTGAATAAAAAATACAGTTATCTTAAATCAATAAGTAATAGCTAAATAATCTCGAAGGTGCCTATATAAAGCATACTTTTGACCCGACGAAGATGCTTTTGGGTTTCTTCGAGGGTTTCTTTTATCAAGGCAAGTTTATAAGTGTTCGTAATATAAAGTACTACAAGGAAAGAAGGCCCCAGTAAATAGAAGACGTTATTGCGTTTTGAAAGTCAAAGTCTAGAATAGAAGAATACCTTTCGGATCATTTCTTATCCGGAAGACAAGCGGTGCATTTAGTGCTCTTCAAAGGATTGAAATATTTCTGCGATGTTACTTATAACGAATTTCAATTTCAGGCATAGTCCGACACACGATAAATGGTCATGACTAAGTATTACCTTTATACGTTATGCCTGCTTCTGCATCTGTTTTGGCTAATAATTCATTCCAGGGTGGTAATAGTAAATTGAAACAATGTTTATATATGTACGTACAAAAATGTATTGCATATTGCTGACTTTGACATAAATTATTGACATACGGAAAAGTAATTAGCCGTATTTTCTTCAAAATAGAGGTCGTGTTGGCTAAGGAACTCTTGCAGCACCTCTTTTTAGCTGCTTATGGTTGGTACTTTTCAGTTAAGGTGCTGTGATAACTAGCATTATCATAAACGACTACACTGCCTGGCGGGATATTCGGAAGAAGAGAAATTTTCATCCAATTTTCAAAAAGCTCACTTGTCATGTCCTGACGGTAGTCTAACGAGCAGTCCTTAGTGACCCTCGAGCCACAGTGTAAGATGGATATTCTCTTTCCTCGAGAAGCAGCTACATTTAAAATACACTTTGGTGATGAATCTTGCCAACCTTTAATTGTAGTGTCATGGGTATTGAACCAAGTCTCATCTAAATAGTAAATATTTCGGTTCTCTGCGCAGAACTGATCAATTTGGATTAAATATTTTTGTGTCCATTCCACTAACCGTTGGGTCTCTCTAATGCAAATGCGCTTGAAATTTTTTTTAAATCGAAATCCAATTTTATGCAGGAATCGGCGCAACGTTTTGCGACTAGCAGTGAATTAACCATTTGCGAATAACTTTTCTCGCAAAGAATCAAGTGACGGAATCTGCTTAAGCTCATACACCTCCCTGCGAATTAATTCTGCAACACCATTCCCAAACACTTTCATTGTGCCTTTGTCAGATCTGTTCTTCCTCTCCAGTAATTGTCTTGGCCAAGGAATCGTAGTAAGGCTTGGAATGCCGGTTAACTCCACTGTCCTCTTAATGGTAGCTTCTATGCCCTCTGACGCTTTTAGAAGTCCTGCAGACAAATATTTGAAGGTTACTGAATGTTTCTTGATTTTACTGCATATAAATATTGCTGAATGAGGATTAAAGCATTGCTTTACTGTGTGAGGTATTATTGACGGATGTGCTATAGTCAAAGACACTCTAAGGAGTCGCAAAAGACGTCACCGTATGAATACAATTGAAGAAAACAGAGATAACAAAAATATTTTAAACTTAATCAAAATGCCCGCCGGCTAACAGCTGACTTCCAAGTATTTAAAAAAAATGGGTTAGGTATATTTTGGAGCAGCGATCTGTTAACATTTTTATTTTACATATTTTTAGTGAATGTTCCAAGGAATGTTCCTTCACATATTTTGAGCATTTATAATACCTAAATATTACTAATAAAATTTAATTGTAATTGTAATTATTTATAATAACTTAATTTTTCAAATTAGGTTTTTTTGCATTTTTATAGAAAAAGAAAAATGTTGACCCTTATTATTGTTATAGGGTAAAAATCGTTTTTAAGTAGTTTATCGATAGAACCGTTTTCCCGCTTCATACTGCAGATAAAATGTTTAAGATTTTTTTTAGCTTCTATTCAAATAACAGTAATTTGAGTATTTAACCAAATATTAATTTTTTATTTGGAGATTCAGAAATATTTAAAACAACCTATTTAATGTGATTGGCCGAATGAATTAGAGTGATTGTTTTATTAGAATCATCTAAGAAACAAAAAAAATATATATACATTTTAACTTGATATACTCGTAAAACAATTCTCTTGCAGCACATTTGGTAAATGGCATTTTGTTTTTTATCTCTTCAATTCCGTCGTCGGATTCACAGTTTTCAACCCACATTCTAAACATTTTAAAAATTACTAATAATACCTCACAGAAATATTGTTACTCTAAAAATAAATAACACTACTGAACACCGCTAATGCGACAGTTTAAATGATTTAATAATAAAAATAAAATACCGACCTGTACTCAGAAACGCTTGCAAACCAGACCTTAATTGCTTGGTAAAATATCACCTGATCGTTATGAGCCCGGCTACTTCATGATCATTTATCGTGTGTCGGACTATATCAGTGAAGATTTTTGTTTTCACGACACAAGAATATGTAAAATAAAGTTGTGACAGTATTATGGCCAGAGCCCACCATATTTCCATCTGATCTACCAGCCATAGAAGAAGCAAGAATGAAATGGTTAAATAGATTTGAAATACAGTAATCGATTCGCTGGACTACATTAATGTCTAAATGAAAAAAAGCAACAGAATTTGGACATGATTTTATTAATAAAAAAGGATTAGCCACCATAAATGTGCAAATGTGACCAAGAATTTGGAGATTTGGAGACAGAGTTCTACATATAAGATCATGACAAGATTGTAAGCTAATTTCTGCTTGCTTGGAGATAGTGGATTTGGAACTAGAGATAAAAGTTTAACAATTAACGAAAAAATTAAAAATAATTACATAATCTAGTATATATTCTCGTCGCTTCTGTGGATGTGTTCAAGGATTAGCGTTAGGATCACCACAATCGGATCAATCCGTTAATCATGAAACATAAGTTGTTACATTGTTGATTTCAATCAATTTTTAAAAACATTTGTTTGCTTGACTTTTATTTGACTCAAATAATGTCTGTTTAGTTTATACAATCATTGTTTGTTTTAAATCAACTTGATTATTTTTTACCTTTTATGAATAACAACTTTTAATTGTTCAAATCGAACAAGTCGTTTAAGTTCTTGTGTTCTGTTTCCTTTCTAAATTGATTTCTTTGGGGTATACTTCCTTTTAAAAGAAGGCAATTTAGAATATAAAGTGTCTTTTCCAGAATATTATGGAATATCAGTTTTTTTCGCTTTCCAATCCAACATGCACCTAGAATTTTTCGAAAACTAATAAAGAAAACCTTTTCCACTCACCTAAAGTAATTTTTTTTGTTACCGGCTGCATTTTAATTCAGTTTTTTTCACACGCCACTATAAGCTGCTGGAGTACCCTGAACTCACATGAAAAAAACAAAAAACAAAGAAAAATCTGTTCCAACTTGATTTTTGTTCACATCTGCTCATCACAAATAATAACAATAATTAAAGCATAAAGCTAAAAAAAACATATTTTTATTCAAGTAAAAGTGAGTCATATCTTATATTTAAGTTTTACCCTATTCATAAGTCATCACTTATAATAATATTAATATCTGAAAACAAATAAATGTCAACCTTTTTATTCATAATTTGCTTCAAGCTATGCAGGAGCGATTTGTGTTAAAAATGCACGCATAGGTAATAACATTTGCAATACGCCTCTTTTTACTAAATTACTTTTCTGACTCATTGATTTTGCTAAAAGCATTACCACTTAATTATGTGCAATTGACACAACTGAATAAGTCGTGTGTAATATATGCAACACTTGTTACTCGACGTTGGTATTAATTTTTTTTTACCCTTTACGACACTGGTCCAGGCAAATCAATCATAATTTGCCTGTAAATAAAACCAACTAAAATTACAAAAACTCGTTTAAACTGGAACATTACATCGATTTTCACTCGAATTTTGATATTAAATATATCAAGTCACCCTTGAAAATTCAGGGACCATCAAACTGACTAAAATTAAAGCGTTCTACTCAGAAATGTACTTATGTTCAAAGATCTAATAGGCCCACTGGCAAACACATACGTTATTTAATCAATTGATATCAATGAGTAGAAAACTGATCAGAGAAACTTATTATTGAATGATTATGAACGATAAAACTGACTGACATGAAAAAGTTAAAAGAGATACGACTATAAAGAAAAACCAAACACAAAACTATTGTATCAGTGTCTCAGAGAAAAATATAAACATTTTAATATAGAAAACTGGAATAGTCATTCATTACAGTAATATTTGTACTTCAAAGTATAAAGAAAATATAGATTTTAGCAAAAAAGAAGTATAACATTGTGAATTCCACAGTATATGTAGTAAAATATCACAATAACACAGAGAAAAGTAAAGATGCTAGTGAAACGAACTTCTGCAGTTAAAAAATGGCAAAAAGATAATATTTCGTAGAAAACAAACACTAGACAACATCTTAGCCAATAATATCCTTAATGTGGTTTTCTCATATAAAGAAGTTATTAATTTATTGAAAACATATTTTTAAATTTTAATTAAAAATGTAGATATATTTTTCATTTTGAATTAAATTTTCGACAAAAATCATATTTTGACAACTTTCCTTATTTATTCCGACAATCCGGAATGTCCTACATAAATAAAAATTCAGGAAGCACTTTACCCAATAATACTCTTGCCGGACTGAAAAGGAGGAATAATAGATGGGAATCATGTTTACGAAAGGAGTGTGTTTTCCGTCGTTTCAATGCAAATATTCATCATCTAAAAGTTTGCTCTAATTTAAACCAATAAAAGACGAACAAAATTCAGATGTTTGAAATACGAAGATAATTCATCATTATTGCATGTAAGGCAACGGAAATTACTTTGAATAGATTATTTTACACCACCTACATGTAAAAATATATTGTTCTACATGGGTTGAAATGTCATCACTAATAAAAACGTAATGTACATGAATATCTACGTATTAACTAAATCTCTCTTTAGTCCTGGAGCCCACTACCAAGATTTTGTATACATAGCTGCTGATACGAGTAAATACGGGTAATTATGAGGAAATATGATGAAATACGAGGATATAGTGGATAAATATGTGTTAATATTGAGTGAAATATGGGGAAATATCGAATAAGCATAGTGCGATATATTCCGTTAACGATTACTACATAAAATACATGATTCGCGTACTATCGCGACGCGCATTCACGAATGCCTGTAATTTAATGAGCATTTTATGATTTTTGTTTAAGATTTTGAGTGATTTGTTTTAGGTTTTTATGATAATATTTTACACCAAAGATAGGATAGTGGTTATATGTAAGGAGATATTTCAAAACTAGATTTTTGAATATTTTGCTTTAAAATAACCTAAATTAAATTTGAACAAGCTCTTGTTAGCGACAGGGCCGTATCCACAAGATTTCCTGGTAATTTATAAAACAAATTCAATACCTAAATGCTATCGTTCGGAATAATAAGTTTCCTAATATATTTCAAAATATTTATTTCTTATTATTTTTACAAACTTGACGAATGAACCGAATGCCTGTATTTTAACTTACAAAAAAAACGATGAGTTTCTTTCTTAATAGACGCTTATACAGTTTGAGTGACAGCACAATTTGAAAATAATTAAGAGCCATTATATAAGCCGTAATTAAATAATTTTAAATGCAATAGCTTCTTCCTTAATTTTTAGTTCGCCTATAAGAAAAAGAATCGGTTAATTCGCCTGTCCTTCGTACAGAATTCAACTACATACAATACACACAGTCTATATATGAGTATAATTATTTGGTAACTTTATACAAATCCTATACACTGTCATTTATTTCAATATTTTAAGTTATTAATTTATTTATTTTCCATAACATTATTTATGAAGTCATTCATTATTTTCCTCCATAAATTTTACCGAATACTTAAACCTTTTTTTTAAGCCACCATTTTATTTTGAAATGATTCGCACTAAACATTTACCAGTTTATCCTTGTTCGAAACATGATTTTTGTGTCAAATTTCAAGTCAATTGGATAAGCAGTGGTTTGGTACTGAATTTGTACACATTAAAAAGCTCTATTTTCATCATTAAATTTAAATTATTAATAATATAGAGATCCGGGAGTTGGGAAATTTTTATCGGAATTTTTTTTAAAATCTTAATTTGTTAATAACTTCTGAAGTTGTTTCTGCGGTTTTAAAATTTATGCACATTTTTTTTAGACGCCATTCCGAATCCAATGAACCCTCACTCATATTTTTAATAGCGGTAGCAAGACTTAGCATCTTGAGTTTGGGAACTAAACTACTAGATTTTAACATCCAGTCGGTGCTATAGTGGTGGCGGCAGAAATTTGCAAGAACTGGAGTGTTTTGGATTCATTGCTGCATGTTTGCTATTATAGATTTAACAAATATAAGTTACATATAGCTAAATCCACAATATCAGACGCAGTTCTTGCATGAATAAATCTTATAATTATAAGAGATATAGAGATTCTGCCGAGTCTGATATTTAATTCTGAATCAGACCGCAGGGATCAGTGTACATATAAACTCCACTTCCCCCCTGAATTACTCTGGACCCAAATCGTATAAGTCGAGGAAGGGTATCACAGAGTCATTATCAACCATGTATCCAGTGATGCCAATGATAATAAATATAAGAGATGTTCTCTCGTAGCTAAATTTATGTAACACCTCAAAATATTTAAATTGATTCTGATATGCTTGAACTTGGCTAGCAATCTCAAAGATTTTACCCAATAAACTTTTATTTGGGAAAAAAATTATATTTACTCAATTGTAGAGATAAGACCAAAGATTTAACAATTAAAAAAAATGTAAATCATAATGAAACAAAATCACATTTACTTAATAAATAATGCTTTTTTTCCTCAGTTTTTCCCATTTTTTAATAAAATATTTTCGGTATCTTTAACGAAAATCGATACTCAAAAAAAATTAGAATATTTCGAAAACCCTATAAGTTAGGTATACGTAACCCTTAATTTACCTAATTTTTTTACGGAGAATTAAAATATGCAATACAATTCGAAATATTCCATTTAAACAAATGTAAATTTTATATCTTACGTTTTTTTGACGCATCCTGTATATCTCCAAAGAAACAATTTTAAATTATTATTGATTCCGTGACTTCTATTTTTATTATTTAAATTATTAATCATACATATCTTGCTAGGTGATATAATTGTTGATTTTGTGTGACATTTTAGAACAAGATTCACAAAACAGTATAGGGAAAATGAGACTAAAGATCCTAAAATGTATTCTAGTAGTAAAAATATCTGTTGAAACCTTTCAATAAATAAATGTACAGGAAAGAGCCTAGCCGTGACCTTGACGAGACCGGGAAGGTTCTCAGATTCAAAACGATGGCCCGTCAAAATGACCACTCCTTGTTTCCGGTTTTCAGTGGCGTATCCACTTTGATTTTTACTTTGAAATTTTTGAAGTAATTTGAAAACTTACTTACTTTTGAAATAAATTATAATTAAGGTATGGACTAAAATACAAGCCATGTGTGATACATAATTTCAGGTGCCAATTTAACAAAAAACTGGTGAAACATTAAAATTCATGTCTTTAACAGCTCACAGCTCACAGCAAAGTTATAAAGAAATGTGGCAATTTTGTCGACTGGACAAAATAAATTAACATAGCGAGAACGCATTCTGGATGATGAGCTGTCGCGACACGTGCCCAGTAAATACAATAATTTGATCTAAAGCTTGCTCCTAAGAAGTACTCATTTGAAAGTTATATTAGGCTTTCATAAGCTGTGAAGTACATCGAATTTTTCTTATTTGTTTCGTTACGACTGTCTTTTTGTAATTCTGCTTTCTTTTTATTACTTTGTTTGAATTTAATAAATAAAATGTAATGATTTTTTTTAATAAGCAGAATGGTTATTTTTAGTTAAACTAGAAAATTATATTTTTTTAAAGTAAATAAATTATTTAGAAAAGTTAAGTAGATAAAAAATATCAACGCATTTAAGACATAAATAATTAAATATAAATAGTTTTATTAAAACGGTCTAAATTACGTTTTAAATAAAAGAAGCACAAGTATTATGATTTCATTTAAATTTAATCAGATTTAATACAGAACAAAACATTAGGTAAATACTTATTTACGGAATATCAACATCTAAGACACATTAGGGTTAGAAAAATTCAATAAAATTAATATTACGTGTACAACAACAAAACAAATTAAAATGGAACTGCTATTATACGGTAGCAATAAATTTTATTGGTAAAAAAATGCTTTATTATATTTCAGAAAAATATTAATATAGGTACCAGAAGTTCCTACGCCTTCATTTTTATTTAGTACTTCCTAGTTTGCATAAATTCTCCAAAGTACAATTTCAATTTTAAATTTAGACCCGTATTAAAAGCACAAGGAAGAAAGAATTTCGTTCTACCGGTAAGCGCATTTGTATTTTTTGATAAGTAAGAAATTAACTAGACACTTTTAAATCCGATTTAAAGGCAAAAATAATTATTATCATAATTAAAATCATTATACATTTTCACAACAGAACGTATATTTTGAGCGAAAGTCTCAAGAAAGCTCTCTATTCAGACGAAAATGTTCTGCTCGAAACGCTTGAACGTTTTGTTTGCCCATCAAACTTCGTCAAAATCACATGACCTAAAATTGTGAATGTTTTAATTAAAACCCGGATTTGCAGCATATTCAATTTCCCATGAATAAATATGGCAACATTTTTGTCCCATAATATTAAAATTACGGAACATACCGAAAAACACTTTTTTAAGTACACTAATTAACTAAAATAAGCAAAGATGGTAATTAAAGTGATGTTTGCTTACAGCATTTCCCTGGACATGTGCAGTCATTACAGGGAAAACACTAGTCAAATCCAGTAAGAGTTACTTTGTTTGGTGGCAATACGTGAAAGGACTAGGCTACCACAACAATATAGAGACGCCCTACAGAAGCTCAAGTTTGTGCGGAGGTTAAAGAAAAAATTGCTGAGTAAAAAAAATAGAGATGCGAGAATTCTCTTTACGTGACTTAACGCT
The DNA here is from genome assembly GCA_030620095.1 of Kuschelorhynchus macadamiae. NCBI lineage: Eukaryota > Metazoa > Arthropoda > Insecta > Coleoptera > Curculionidae > Kuschelorhynchus > Kuschelorhynchus macadamiae. The sequence continues at coordinate 2,231,407 of JAUTXW010001143.1, forward strand.
GGATGGTGAGGGAATGGAAAAAGATACTCTTTAGCGACGAATCAAAGATGACAGTATTTTGAAGATTTTGGAATCTGTTAGACGTCCTACACATGAAAGTATGCACTGTAAATATTATTTACCAACTGTTAAGTAGAACAGTGAAAGTGTTATGGTTTGGTGTTGATTTTTTGCTCATGGTATGTCCCCTATAACCCTATTTATAAGACTGGAGGGCATTATACATATGTTACTATGTTCTCCAATATAGTAGAATACTTATACCCAAGTTTATACCTAGCCATAACGCTCTCGTAGACACGTATATTACATCTAATTCTGCTTTTATTTTTGTAGTGGTTATAAAATGGTCCCAGCATAGAGAGAATATTGATTCTTTGATCACCTCCTTTTTGATATTTTTTTTTGGACGATCATGTCGTTTTATATTAAACACCATATCTTTTTTTCTCAAACATAGCTACAGGTTCTGAAACAAAATTTTTTTTAAAATTTATTCCTCACACGATCTTTTTTTTTGTTCTACTGTTTTGGGCACTCATTATCCTTTCTTTTATTTTAACGAGAATATTTTTATCTTTTGATAAAAGAAAAGTCATCCCGTATTACCAACTTAAGTTATGTAATAACAAAACATAATTTATCGAAGCTTAAAAATGACTAACTTACAAATATAGTAATAATAACAGAGAGCCACTTTGCTTTATGCTGGCTATGCGAAAAACATACAAAGTTATAGCTAGACTTCGCAGAATATATTAATATTAAGCTAAAACGGTTGCCCACAAATATCAGATACATCTGATGGTCTCAACACTCCCACCTATTTGAAATTTGTCTCAACTACAACTTATGTACTAGGTAAATATCCAATTTACATTACAATTTTACAATTTTTTCGAGCAAATGATTGACAAAGGCTTTTGAAAGCAGTTTTGTCAAAATATCCGCTAACTGATCACTTAAACGCCCTTTTCACACCCACCCCGCACAAAACACACTTTTACATCCATATGAATCGTTCTGCTGTGAAATTGATGTGTCTGGGTTAATTTGGTCGTGGATTCATTGATTGTCCACAAGCATCTTTATGTTAAGGTTGGAATACCAATTTCTTGTAGAAAGAGCTTTAGCCATAATGCTTCCAAGCCAAAGTTATGTATTCAGCTTCAGTTGTCAATTAAGCTCCAACAGATTATTTTTGGCTTTTCCATGTAATAGATCCTTTTGCTAGCAAGAAGATAATTCCGCTGAATGATTTTCTAGTATCAACATATCTCGTATAATCGGCGTCTATGTAACCAATAACTACCGTATTTTGGGTTTTCGAGTAAACAATCTTATAATGGATTGTTTGTTTTAAGTAACGAAAAATCCGCCTGCCAATGTTGGCCATTCCGATTATTAAGGAATCGGCTCAATTTATTTACGTCAAAATAAATATCTGACCTGCTGACAGTTGCAGTAGTTTTAGATAACAAACTGAGTTACCATAGGCTATCGTCAAACGTAAACTAGATTCGGCTAGTACAGACTACGGTTTTGTTCAAGTCAACTTAAATTTTTTAAGCACTCGCGAAACATAAGTTGTTGATGAATCATGATTGCTGTGTTTTTCTTGTCTTTTTCGATTTGAACGCCCACAAATTACAAGTTTGTATAGTCCAAGTTCACGGTAATCTTAAACATTTGTTTTAGAATTTTTATGATTCATTAATAAAAATTCTAACAAATTTTTAATGGTCCGCCATCAACATATAATGCTAAATATATTTTCACGGGTCGATATTTAACTGTTCAAATTTGTATTGACATAAAAAGGAAACACACTTAGATTCCAACATATGGGGTATTGTTGCAGTCTGTAAAGGCTCTTGTTTAGCTTATTTTCTTTCTTTGTTTACAAACTCTGTTCGCTGTTTCATATAAGCATTGTCAGACAATTCATCAAAGAGGAACGTGGTTTGCACATCAGAACACTTGAATTCAATCGTAATGATAGTAACGAACAACCCGTGCGAACGATAATCGATTCATTTTTCTAGTATAAAGCCTCTTGCCGAGTAGGCACGCTTTTTAACGTATCGGATTACGGTTTACGTCTGCTTTTATGTGAAATACTCACTTATTGCCAGTTACTCTCGCACACCGGGGCAATTTCTCCAACCTCCACGTATTGCTGATTTTAAGGCATCTTCATGGCTCTTTCATATGAATCTGGTTCTAAAATTGGACGATGAAATATTCATTGGCATACAGACATCAAAGTGAATCGTTTCATCAAGCTATTCTTTTTCCCAATTGGCATGACTAATAAAAGAATTATTCAACGTAGTTAATCTTCAAAATTTTCACCGTGTCTTTATCTGCCGTTTTCTTAGTCGTGTTGCAATTTACATGACCAATGATATTTTGATGTACCAAAACACGACAATTGGGTGAAAAGTAAAATTACGGTTAGTTATTACTCCCACTAAAAATAAATTTTTCAGCTCTGGGACGTATAATTAAGTGTTGTAGATGGTTCGATTGATCCAATGGCTTTCCACAAGAGCTTGAATATTTACTATTCTGGTTCCAGCTGCTGCAATTATTTTATTATTTACAATTTGAACCTGCGGCTGTTCGCAAAGTGGTTTTAACCGGTAAACCATTCACGTTAGCTTTCCATGTGAACACTAGAACCATAATTATAGATCCATTCATTTTCTCCATTCTGCTATTTCGTTTGATGCGACCCTTTTTCTACACTTACGTGTCCGCTCATTTATGTTTATCTCATTCTTCAAACTAGTAACTTCTAGTTTACTTTTCAATGTTTTCACTTCCAGTGCCAGGCGGGATGTTTCATTATTAGTGTTCATCATCCTTGACTCCTCTTTCATTAATCTAGCTGTTACATTTTCCAATGTTTGCTTATCGGCGGTAAGTGAGGCCCAAGCTGTTCGGAATGTATTATAGCTCGAAGGATAACAGTTAATTACTTTCGAGAATTATAAAGACTTTTCATTTATAGCCGTCGGCCTTGTCCACATTTCAGCTGGTTATCAATGGTTACAATTGATCAAATATTGCAATTTATGCTGACTGATCGTTGACGTGGTAAACTGAGAAGTCATCAACAACTTGCGATATGCGGATGATACCATCCTGCTTGCAACGAGTTCTGAAGATTTACAATGCATCCTCGATAGAGTTATAGAAAATGTGCAGAGGTCGGATTAGAACTGAATAAAACCAATATTATAGTCACAAGTAAGCAATCAAATACGACAGCCAATATTAGTATAGGAAATGCCAGACTATAACAGGTTAACATCTTAATGGAATTAAAGCTAGAATTAAGTAAGTATGGGCCCCATTCATGAGAATTAGTGTAGTAGAGATCTCAAACTGCCCTTACGAATCCGCCTGCTACGTTGCGTCGTGTTTTCGGTTTTACTGTATGGTATAAAGGCCCCTTAACAAAAGCGAAATAAAATAATTGGAATCATTTGAAATGTGGTGACAGAAGAATGCTGAGGGTATCATGGGTAGAGGGAGTCCGCAGCTCTGGAACGCCTGCACACGAAATAGCGGGTGACGCTACGAACGGGTCGCAGAAAAACGTCGTGGTTGAAAAACCTACGATATTGGTTCGGTGTTAGAAGCAATCATTTTCACAATAGCTACAACCAAGGTGTTAATAGCCATAATGGTTAACAACGTTCTTAGAGGACAAGCTAAATGAAGGAGAAGATCGTTGATGCCAAAATAATATTAACTTTGAATTTCACGCAATCCACTAATCCGAATTTGTGTCTTCCGGTTCGTCTCTAGCCCCATCCAAGATCTTCGTGGGCTTCTCAAGTTTCAACAAAATCTGAATGATGAAATTCCAAAGTTGAAAGTTTGTAGTTTTGTTTTGTGTAGTCTTGTAGCACCGACGATCACGGTACTCTGCATGTATATACAACTCGAACGATTTAAAGTTCGCAAGACTTCTTCCATTCTATTCGTATTATCAAAGAAAATATAGCTAAGCTACATTTGCAGTGGTATTATTTATGTTACGTATTAACAAAAACAAACATACTTTAAAGAAGCGTAAAAACTACTAACAAATATATTAAATAAGAACAGAGTCACTTTGCTTCATGGTGGCTATGCGAAAACACATACAAGGCTGTCTCTAGACTTCACAGAATATATTACGACTAAAATATACGTTAGAACGGTTGGCACAAATTTCAGATACATGTCATTTGTTTCAGGCATGTTATCTGTATAAAGGCAACATTCTGAATATCAATTTAAAATCTCCAACCGCATTTTTTGCTGAAATATTGTGTGATTAGCTTCCTTTTTATCGCTGAAAAAATAACAAATAACTTTGACTGCCCACAGAATACTGATAAGATAAAAAAGAAGTTTAAAATGTTGTAAAATTTAAATTGATAATAAGTTACTTAAGGCTACTGAGTGAATATTACTTTTACCTAATTAAAAAAGAACGTCTCTTACTTTATGCCCCATAATGTATGTATAAAATAAAGATATATTTAGTAATTTCTAGTTTAAAAATTCACAGATCTTGCACCTTACGCAAGTATTTTTTAAATTATAATATTTTGTTCTGTGTTTTATTTTTTTAAAGGTTATAATCTTTTATGATCATTAAATTGGTTCATTTTATTATCAGATGGGTCAAGAAATGGATCAAATTAAACTAAAATCTATAAAAAAAACGTGGCAATCTAGAAACTTCAGCTTGGGTATTAAAATATTGTAATAATAATAAATTGCTTGTATTTCATCATTCATTCAAAAAATATTATTAAAATCTATAAAAAAAACATGACAATCTAGAAACTACCCTTATTTTCTAATATATAAAAAGAAAATCACAATCCAAATAAAAAACTAGGGAATCTAGAAACTCATAGCTTGAGTATTGTTCATCAGATCCTGTGACATTTACAGCATTTTAATATTATTGATAAGATGGGTTAAATGTGACTATTGTAATTATGTCAAAAATTATAGACCTCCCTATATTTCTTCTTAATTTGTCGGCCTTCTCCCTGTCCCAATGTTTTCAAAAATCATTGGATGCGATTAAATTCTGTTTCCATTTACATTTAGTTATTAGATTAATATACATACGTGTAAGCAATTCCTTTGCCTATCTATGGCTTTAAAACTTAATATTTTGATCTATTTATTATCACTTGAGAATTCTTTACTGTCGTGCTGTCACAAAAATGCGTACCTATTAATAATTTCTTTAGCATTGATAAGTTACATATTAAGATGTGACTCGAAAAGCTAGGACGTTTTGTAAAAAATTAAATAAATAATTTGTGGCAACAATCGGTTCAAATATAACATACTTATAATAAAAAAAATTAAGTTTTGAGATCGGCTCCAATAATAATTTCGTGCATTTCCGTACGCATTTAATTATGGCTGCCTTATTCTAATAAGACTCGAAATGGAACAATGGAGTATTTTGTTTTTACTAAAATTTGTTCATCTATGCATTGGCAATCCGTATTTACCTTATTTTAATATAAGACTCAGAATTTTGTTACATACATACATACACAAAACAATGAACTATTTTGTTTATATATAAAGTATTCTATATTTTCTAGATAAAAATTTTTCATCTATGCCTGGGCAATCCGATGACCTCATATTATAATCTTATTTATTCATTTAGAGCGTACGCACTCATAATCTATAAGTATTATTTTACTGAAGAGCGGTTATCACAGTTTCGGTATCGGGATTTTGCCTTGTCAAGGTTACGACATGCAGTGTTAAGTTCGCATAAAAATGACCCCAATAGTATTTTCAATACTTAAAAATTAGTTACACACAAACAATGGACTATTTTATTTCTATATAAAATCTGTTCATCTATACCACAGTTATTATATATCTAACGAAGTCCATACATGGGCAATCCGATTACCTCATATTATAATGTTATCTTATTCATTTAATGCGTCGGCACTCCTAATCTATACGTGTTGTTTTACTGAACACGTTATCGCTCTTTCGGTGTTGAATTTGTAACAGGCTATGTTAAGTTTCCTTAATAATGATCCCAGTAGTATTTTCAATACTAAAAACGAACAAAAAAGGGATTCAGTCACTATATAAATCAAATCATTCTGAAACAAAAATAATGATTCTAGAAACAAATTTTAATGCTGTTTCCGCATCCTACCTCAAAATACCTAAACTAAGAGATATAAATTGTTTCGAACTCCCATTATAAAAGTAGGCCACCGATCTTGCTGACTGCGAGAGAAAATACAATCTTGGCTCGCAAGAACAATGGCCTTATCACGTCCGCGTTGTTTGAATTAAAAAAGAAGGCGAAGAGGCCGCACGCGGTGGGATTGCGTGTCACGTCCTTATGGAGCCGGACAAAATAAACATCGATCGACAAAAATTTATGGGTTTTAATACCACCTTTTTTACTTTCCCATATAGTGTATTATTGTGTTAATAATACACTGTACAGGGTGTTACAAATTCGAGGTAAGAGCATTGGGATCTCGGGAAGGTAGGTTAAATGGGGGAAAAGTTGTACGATTAAAAGCTCATTAAGATCCATACCTCCGAGAAATATACAGGATGTTCCATGAATAACTCGGTAACCGTTGATCACACAATTATGGGGAGAAATATGTTTAGTAGGCCTAGAGGAATCGCAAGAAGTCATTTTCGGTTCGAAAAATGGCCGCTAAGGGGCGTAACAGCAACTGAAAAATGGTGATTTTCTCTTAAATTTTCCTAATTAAGGTAAGCCGAAAATATAAGCATTGCATTTTTCAGGCAATTACACTGCGTTTTAATTTTATCTTTTTTTTATTTTCAATGAATGATGAAGTGGTGTGGGAAGGTCCAACTTTTTTTCTTTCAAATGTTTATATCTCTTTTTGGGATGAACCGATTACATCGAACTTGGTGTCAGAAAAAAGCACTTTTTTATCTTGACGTAGAGCTATTAACTGTACTGTAGTGATTTTATTAGTGGCCACTAGATGACGCTTTTTCGTAATTCTTCAAATACGGATTTTTTCAAAAAAATCAAATCGCATGATATGACTTTTTTGTCATAATTAATTTAAGGTTATAAAAGATATCGAATACTGAAATAAAAAATGCAGGTCCGTATTTAAATTAAAAAAGTAGATGATCGGATTGAAAAACTAATATCTCACCAATTTTTAGAGGAGAAAAAGTGAAAATTATTTTGATCGGTCATTTCGACTAAGCCTACAATTTTAAAAAAACAAAAAATAACTTTTATGGTTTTTTCTCGGGGTTTTTATTATTGTAGGCTTTTTTTTACTCAGGCACTTTTTCACCTCTACAAATTGGTGGGGTTAGTGTTTCAATCCGACGTTTCGGGTTCGGGTGACCATAATTAACTTAATTTCAATCCGGAGCTTGATTTGCTATTTCACTTTCCTTCTTGTTGGCATCTTGACATCACTGAAAACCATCGAGATACAACTTTAAAGAGAAACATTAATTGATACAATTTAATTATGTTACATACATAGGTGGATCGGTACCAGCTAGGTGAATTGGTACCGTGTTAGCATCAAGTTAGGTGCCACAGGCAACATCGTTAAAGCCCTAACAGAAAAGACGAACAAGAGCAAAGTGCAGAGCTGAAGGTTAAGACTTCCGCAAGTGATGTACTTCGCTGTGGAGTGTTGACCCTCTTTTATTTTAGAACTTTACTGGTGGTGCCTGCGACTCCCAACCTGGTGCTAGCCCGGTACCAATTTACCTAGTGTCTTTGTATAGAAAGTACGAAATATGGTTATTTTTTAGTGTTCCAAATGTCCTAATTTTTTAGAAAAAAATAAGGCAAGAAAATCAAGAAGAGAGTTTTGTTACGTCTTTTATAATTACTGTAGTGGTTTCATACAGAACTAGTCAATTTTTATGAAAAAGAAAAAAGAAAAATGGAGAAATCGGGGTTAGGTTAGGCTAAATAACTCAAAAACCGAAGGTGACCGAAAAAAATTGAATTCGGATTTATGATCAGACCCCAAAATTCATATTTACCCATTTTTCGAATAAATTAAATTACTAACGCTAAATTATTAATTATTTATAATTTCTCTATAGTATTTAAATTCTCCAGGTAAATTCTTCGAAAAAAAAAACTTCAGAATTTCCAAAAAGTCCTACAAACGTTACGATAAATCATATTACGTGTCAACTGTAAGTTGTATACAAATTATACAAAATCGTTAAGCATGCAGTACGTCCGTTTTTCAACACACACACTACAAGACATGAATATATTGAAATTGTCATTATTATGAACGCGGGCAGGTATTTTGCCTATATAATTCAAGAGAGTCCTCTTAAAATTTCTTATTTTTGCAAGATTTGATTCCACTCCTCAAGGCCAAATCTTGAAATCTAGTTTTGAACCATTTCCACTTGACCTATAAAGGTCGGGTGGCAATACAATTATTCGATGTCGATGACATTCACCTTAAACGATCTTGAACGACCTCAAGTCAATTTTTTGTTCGGCTTCTATTTCACCCACTGTTTCGAAAATTTCTAAAGACATGATTAGTATGGGACTAACCAGTATCCAAACAGACTTTAATATGTTGACAATTTTAATGTTAATTGTTTAACCATTTTAACCTATTTTTTGTATGTAATATTTAAATGTATCTAACTGTGCGATGCAATCTCCTGAAACTAAAAATGTTGTTACTATTCCATTGAGAAAGGCTGGAATTCGGCCGAAACGCCTGGAAATATAAATTATAATAGATTTTTCAAGGAAATTACCTTGTACCATTCGAACCATATCCCAAGAAAACAAAAAAACATCTAAAAACATATATTAGAGGTTCAAGAAGCATCGTCTTCATTTTAGATGAATTTCGAAAAAACAGAAAAAAAGGTAAATTGCATTTACGATGACTATGACCTTTGAGGATAAATAACTCAAAAACCAAACGTGACTGAAAAAAATTGATTACCGATTGATAAAAATCGGCATTGTGTAAAAAAGTAAATAATTACTGAAAAATGTATTGAGGGTATTTGACTTTTACAATAAATAAAATAATAATTTATTTCTCTATTTGAGGTTTTTTTTCAAAAAAAAAACTAAAAACTTGGCTAATACGGCGAATATAATATATGTACATAACATTTTTAATATCATTGTAAAAAAAAAACAGTTATTTAAAATAAAGCCAACAATTTTAACAAAGACAGAATAATTTTGATTTATATTCAGTCGAATAAACTTCGACTTGTATTTGGGTATGGATCACTGTCTCAACAATACCGTAGTCTCAAGTTTCACCATAAATGAGAGTTAACGAAGCTTCGGAGTTTAAATGGAATTACGTTAGTGTGATATTTAGGTTCAGAGTAAGAGCCAACGGCTAGTTAAGCTCTACATATACGTAATATATTCTCAGAATCATGCTTATTTGGTATATGACGTGTTTTATTTTACTCAAAAATGTTTTTTGTTAACGTGAATCTAAAACGATCATGGATAAATTCGTCCTCATGTTGAGATATACAATTTCTTAATATTTTTTACGCTGTAAGAAAGCTAAAAAATCCTTTCAAAACAATTTTGTACCCAACAAATAATATCTTTATTTAAAAATAAAAACATATATGGGACCTATAGTACAAAAATATGATCGTAACTTTAACCGTAACCTTGATTACTTTTAAGTCAATTTTGATCTACTCCTTATTAATCTATTATTTTGAATTGCACTACACAGATGACATTTGAAATGTAGTACACATATAAATATTTAACAATAAATATATGGTGTGACCTTGACCACAACTTTGATCAATCTGTCAAGTCAATTTTGAGGCCAATTCCACTTAACCGATTGCTTTTAAACTTTGTAAACTTACTTGATCGTGACCTTGATAATACATTAATTTTGAACTACCTCTACTTAACCTATAACTTTGACATTTTAAATATAGTATTAAGTGTGATGAAAATACAATAATTTGATAACCTTGACCGTGGTCTATATTTAATATTAGTTTACACCAGTTTCTCCTAACCTACCGCTTGAAAATTTTGTATACAACTCCTAATCATGTCTCGATCTTTCATAACGAGTGCTTGAATATTAAGAGAAAATGAATGTTTTTATCTTTGATACCTCTATATTATTACATAATACTTATTACATCAAATTTGCACTGTTTATTCCATATATCTTTTTAATCTTTTAACATGCATATCAAATACATGTTTTTTTTTGAAAATTCTTAATACATTTTTTTCTACATATTGTGAACAGGTAACAAAACCATTATTTAAAAATGAATACTTGATTTACCTAGAAAAAAATCTTTTTCCGGTTTTCTTAATTTGTGGATTATCTATAATAATAATATATCAATAATAATAATAACAACAATAATAATATTGTCTCCCGTATTTACCTGTTTCGTCATCAGGGTGAACTAGGTCTTTTGAGTTTGAAATGATTGTACAAACATATCATTATTGGTTTCGCTTGTAAAAGCACAAATAGTGCGGACCTGCTGCTTCGGCTTGTACGGAACAATGAGATCGAGGATGTTGGGGCCTTTCTCTTTAAGGCGGCCACTACAGCCGCAGAAGAACTTGGTTATATTTTTTCCACAGTCATGAACGACCGAGACTCGATTCCTCATAAGGAGTCGCAAGAAATCAAAACTCGATGTTTTCTCTCGTAATATCAAGACACTGGAATTGTCAATTAAAATGAAGTCTCTTTTCTTAGATCTGCCGGTTTGAAATCTGAAACCTAGGGGTTCTTCTTGGTTTGTCATTAGCCATTACCACTCTTGAAATTCGTGGTCAGTTGTCTAATATTCTCTTTGTTATGTGTGAGGCCTGGCGGTCGAGACTCTAATGCACCTTCTCTCACCATCTCCTGTTCATATACCTATACCATCTGAGATATCAGAACGATATCGACGAAACTCCGGTGCTACCTATGTCCCAGAAGAGATCGAGAACGTAGTCGAAAATTACAATTATCACATTATTTGTACCACGCTTTTCCCACTATTAAACTAACAAGCCAACAAGTTTGACATTGTTTTGTTGGACAAACGAGACCGAGACCGCCCAATATTCGTCAGTTGGCGGCCAAACTGTGAAAACTCTATTGTTAGCGGCTTGAGAGGGATTAAAGACGTCCAGACAGAGCTTCGGAAAATTAAAGGATGTCGAGGCTCATTAGAAAAACTTGTGAGACAACTGGTGTTTTGGGATCTCTTTGTTTACCTACACAGATTTGGCGAATGACCACTGACCGTGCAGACGCAAGGAGTGTTTATCGTATCAAACAGCTTTTCCCGTAACACTTTGGGTGTTCAGTTGCTGCCTTGGATTCTTCTTTCTCATAACAATAATAAGAGAATAATATAATTAATAATATCAATGACAATAATAACAACATTTAACACATTAAAAATCCTAAGCTCCACTGAAACGAAGGGGCTACTACTCCTTCCGCCACAAATATATTAAAAGGTTTTTTTACATTATGATGAGTTGATATTACTTTGCTAATGATTAAAAATAGCACACATCAACTAACGTGTTAATTAAGTCAGGAAGCTAACGGCTATTAGATAGATACTAATAAATTATCTCACTGGCAACGTATTATTATTTTCTCATAAAATCGTATTATTTATAGAGTTTTCCTAGCGTTTACAAGGTAGGGAATAATTTTCAACTCAGTTGTACAGTTTGGAAAATAAATATGCCGGTATATTACTTCGAATTTAAAAACCAACCAATTGTGTCATTTTATTTTCGTACTAAACTCTCCTGTTCTATTAATAACTTCATAATTCTGTATATTCCCCGTTCGCTTATTCCCGTTCCGCCTGATCAAATGTCAGATATTTCGGTTTCGTTTTGCCTGAAAACAGTTTTAACAAAATATGATGGTTCTGTTTTTGGCCCGAATTTAAGTCACAGCGGATCTTTATATCTTTTTTCCGGTTTTGTCAATGCACTAGCAAAAATATATTATTTTGCTAGTGCAAAACTACTAGTAACAAGAAATACTTTCTACCACCCCACAGGGTACCCTCCTGGGATCAAGATATCTGGACCTTTATCCGTTTTGTTTCACTAGCGAAGAATATATATTTTTACACTGTTCTTAACTGAACCTCTCAAAGGCAGATAGGGAATTCAAAAATTTTAACAACTTTTATTTTAAAACATTGTATTTTTACCTTACCTTTTAGTTTTTAAGTTATCCAGCAGTATATCGCAGCCAGCTCCAAGCCGGCAAATGAGTTTTTTCCATCTGAAACAATGAAATATTTTTTTAATACTAAAAACATGTCTTTCTATGATTCAAGATAATATGCAACGTTTTATCACCTAATTTATTTTACTTAAAGGATAACCCACCATGGAAATACCACAGGGTAATACCCCATAAGGGTTGAAATCAATGTACATTTCATTACATTGTTCTTGATTTTTTCTATGGGAAATACCTGGAAATCATTATACACATTTGGAAAATATCTCGTGCCCATTATAAATGAATATAGCTTTCTTATCTATCACTTAACGATATGAATCAAAGTTATTGCTTTACTCGGCAATTTTAAAACTAAAAAAAAATGGCGAAAAAATATTGTGTTCCCGGTATTTTTGGAGGAGTTTGGTGGTATAACAGTTTTTACATATTCATTATCTAACTCTGAAAAAGAAACGACCCCAAAATTTTTTTCACTCTTAAACTATTTTTTTCGAAAACTGAATATCCTCGGCATATCCATATTAATCTTTTTTAGTTTTTGAAATATTGAAGTTTAAATGCCTTAATGCCAACAATAATCAACACCGCCAAAATGTATGGTATTATAGGGTTTTGTTTTCTATTATTTGCCATTACTCCAAAGCTTTACGACTGTGCAAATCATGAAGTTCTCCTCAAAAAGTCAGAGCGTTATGGATTCCAGGGTAACTGCTACAACTGGTTTAAGTCATATTTAACAAATCGGAATCAATTGGTAAGCTACAGAGAAAATATGTGTTCTTCAACTACAATTTCTTGTGGGTTGTCACAAGGAACCGTCTTGGGTCCAATTTTATTCCTATTATACATTAACAACTTATCAGACCTTAACATAAACGGAATTTTTACACTGTTTGCAGACTACACTACCATTGTCTGGCAAAATAAAAATGAAGACCTGTTGAAAGAAAATATTTCAAGAGATCTGGTCTTAATAAGGAAATAGTGTGATGCGAATCATCTTAGTTTTAATGTATCAAAAACTAATATTTTAATAATTAAGTTTAACTTTGATAATCTTTACTTATCTGATACTAAGGTTGAAATCAAATCAAACATGAAATTTTTGGGAATACACATTGATCATAACTTGAAATTTATTAACCACATAAATAATCTAATGAAAAAGTTCCAGGAGGCAGTTATGCCGTTCGTATTGTTTCAAATGAACAAAAATAGCTTACTTAGCATTTTTAAATTCATAGCTAACTAAAATCTGTACTTAAAAGCTTTATGTCACTTTTATTATATTATATATTTAATGGTGGATTTTAATATGGTTATATTTGTGCTGTTATATATTGTATAACATGTAGTTGCTTAGTTTATAGTGTATGTTTATTTATTTTATTTTTCCAATGACTAGCCCCCAATACTTTTATAGAGCTTACTTTGTTGACAAGGACTATATTTTCTTTTAACAATAAAGTATAAATGAGTTTTGAGTTTAATAGACCGTAAATGGCGAATGCAATAAGGCCAATCTTTTAATACTAGCGTTTCTTAGCAGCTTTTAAGAAAATATACATTTCGACACAAATAATTTGCATTCATATTTTCGAATATTTCATTTTTACCTAGTTTTATTAATGAATACATCCTCTTTACAGCGCGAAATACTAGAATTTTGTATATTATTATATTACTTTGTCAGACTAAGACCACATATTACCTAACTATTTTAGGCGCAGTCTAAAATATATTTTTATGTGTCAAAAGTACATCTCAAAAATATATTATCCTGACTTTTGTCGTTGTAAGTGGGCAATAAAGACATTCTGACCATCTGTTTATGAAAGGTTACACAGATGGACTTGAGTATTTTATTCATTATTACACATAAGATAAATCTAATAAGTGCTTTTAGGGATGTTTAGTTTAATAGGTAGGTATAAAACAAATGGATAAAATTGAGTAAACGCACAAGATAACAAAATTAAAAATAAATGTACAGTGTGTCCCCGGATGAGGTTAACAAGACGACAAATGATGTCATATTGAATAAATAAAAATATATTTTAACTTAAGTTTAATTCAGTTTCGCTATCACTGTCATCGGTTAATGTAATTATCATTATATGCATAAATGTACGAATCTTCAACTTTTACAACATGCCAAACTGAATTCTTCCAGCTTTCACTTGAAAATTTTTTTTATTAATTCAGCAAGTCACTCAAAGTAGTAGGACTAGTCGAAACGTTTTGTTCCCTTTTGATTTAACTTGATGGCAAATATGTTCAATCGGATTAAACACACAATAATATGGATCAAGCCGCAGAACAGTGTGCCCATTTCCACAGTCATTTCAATTTATAAACTTTTAAAACTTTCAAAAGATCACTTTTTATAGCTAAATTCAAAATACATGTCCTTTTCTATAACTTTTATATTCCTGTATTTCAGAGTTGGTGTAGGTTGCTTTCGGAGATATACTTAGTAGGCAACTATAGTAACCTGCATTGTTTATAGCAATAACGATATGTTCCGGAATACTCGACAAAATAAAGTAATTTTTAAAAAGTTCCACGGTTTTCTTCTAGATCCAGTATACAAAATGATCATTCGTTTACTTTTATTTGAGGGTGCTTTGGTTTGACATTTTGTACTGCTTTCAACCAACGCTTTTGGCACAGTGGGTATGGGTATGAACCTTCATCAAGATACATAATTATTGGCCCATTGTCTTATAGATACTTTTTAATTTGTTGTAGATAAGCACGTTACAGGATTCGTAGTCTTTCGTGATTTCATAACTACTTGTCTTTTGCTCATTTTCGGCCGATCACCCCTTTTGTAAAGGGGTGATCGGCCACAATGTCGGCACCAAATGTATCTGAAAATCTTTCCGTTTTTTCCTGTTGTTGAGTAACGGTATTCCTACAATAAGGGTATTGCATCGTAGGAATTGAGATTGTTGTCAGTTCATTGGTTTCTTGCAAAGCATATTGTCTATTAAAACTTAGAAAACGAATTAAATACTTTGCGATAGAAGCACTTAAAAGTATCTTTCCGATCTGTGGTCAGTAGACCTATATGATAAAATAATTAATAGATTCCAAAGAGGACTGCCAGGTAGTAGATGTATAGGTAAAAATATTATTGCACTATGAGGGAGTTAACAACGCAGATGAAATGAAAATATTTTTAGCCTAACAGTTATACGTATACAACCTCAATATGGTATTTATTGCCATATTGAAAAGGTAAAATGGTAGAATCTTATATTCTTGGATAGTGATGCCCCGAAACGACAGAATTTGTACTTTCGTCTCTAGAGGAGAATAAAGGTGTCGAGAAGAGACTCCCGTCTCGACTGTTACTAAAAGAAACCATCAGCTTATAGATATAGTTTTTGTTCCATTTGTTAAAATTATTATTACAACAACGTTTTTGGGATTTACTTTTCTATAATCGAATCTAAAACGTCGCCTAGTAAAAATTGGCCGAGTTTAGAAATAACTGTAATACATCAGTGTTTTTCAGAAAAGTATCTTATATTTTTGAATATTTTAAATTAAATATTTTCCATTAAGCCGAAATTTGATTTGAGATGATAGATCTTTTATAAATAAAGTAAGACAGTGGGTATCATTTAGCTGTAAGTAAGGTCGACCTTCTACATAGTCTTAAAAAACAAATAAATTTTAACATATATTAAAATGTATAATAAATTGTCAGTAAATTGTAAATATATAAAAAATGAAAAAGTTGGTGCCCGTCTAGGAAAAACGAATCACGCAGTAGTTATAAAAATATCTTCTTTACTAAAAAAAACTTTTGTATTTAACACTTCTCTATAGTTACTTGCAAAAAGTAGCGACCCAAGTTACATGGGCCATCCTCTACAATTGTACAATCGATTTGAGAGTAAAAACGAATCAAATATTTTAATAATCTGAATACTAAGAAACATAAAACAAATTTTGTGGACCCATCACATAACAATATGTTCTTTTATTATAATACCTCTTATACACTCACATTCACACAAAAGTTAATGTAAACAATTATTTAATTACATGTCGAAGTACATACTCTGCAAGATGTTTGATAGAACGTCTACAGTCAACACCGAGGTCAACACCGTTTTAACATTGGCAAATTACGGTGATAAAAGCTGTAATTGTATGTAGTGCTAAATTATGTATTGCAAATTATCAAACAAAGCTTTGACTATTTAACGCTAAAATTTCATCTTCAGTGGATATATTTATTTAAAATTTAACTGGACAGTTAATATCGTCTCAAACTTATTGATGTTGATCCTGTGTTTTTTTTAACGACAAAACCCTGATCTCGTCTTGCCCCGTTCAAAATTTTGACATCAAGACGAGGTATTAAAGTCGAGGTAAGACGAGTTGAAACCTTATTCTCGTCTGGTCTGGCGGCATCACTACTCTGAGATATAATTATTGGTGATGTTGATCTTATAGATAATATGCTTTTTAAAAGGCTTTTATTAATTGATAACACTTACAAACATGTATAATTTATGAGGGATTACATAATATAAATAATAGGGACATTCATCCCACAATTTTTGCACTTATAAGCACTCGATGTTTCTTTTTCGCACAAATAGCACATGCCGTGATCTTTACAGTTCCAGAACAAGTAATGTTTGTTTGCCATTTTAGTGCTTCTACGTCAGACCTTACTGCACGCTTCATACAGATATTCACTTTTTAAAAGCGCTTTAATCGAATCGAATAGAAATTGAATTCTAACATGATCTCTCTATCGTGGAAATACTAATTATGCTGTCTATCCATGTTAGGAATATTTTACGATAAAAATAACTAAAATTTAGTTTTTATGTGCAATCAAATTGATTTTAAACTTAAAATAGAAAGAAAAAATTTTACATTAAAAAACTTAAAAACCACACCTTTATAAAGTGAACTAATAATAAAAAATTAAAATTTGACCACCGATTTGTGACAATAAATTTTGGGCCACAGATTTATAAATTTATTACACTGAAGGGTTTAGAGAGTGTAGGAACTCGACAGTATAATTAACTGCATTTTCTTGGTCTATAACTACATCTATTGAGTAGTATGATAATTGTGGAGTAGTAATTTTTTCCAATAAGGCTGGATTTATTTCATCTGCTGTGCTATTGTTTGGAGTTAATATAGCTCGTTCTTTAAACCAAGAAGCGGTTTTATCTTGACAACTTTCGAGTCCACTATAAACATTTAAGGGCTAGTTTCACCACCTTGGAAACTGAGTTTCAAAGAATTCCTTCTTATCGAAACTTTGGACTCTTAAATCAAGCTGTTTGCACAAGCTCAGCTTTCTATTGCAAACGGTTTGAGAAAGATCGCAAAAATTAATCAATGATCCGATTTTTTCAAAAACCTTGTATGAATTTATAAAAAATCTTAAAATATGTAATAAAATAAAATAAAAAGCACATGTTCAAGTGTTTTTACGAATAACTAATTGTTTTTTAAATAAAAAATATAATATTTCAGGGGTGGTTTCGGCTTCAAGGACACTTTGTCTCGGTTTATAAAAAATTTTAAAATATGTCAAAAAATAAAATATAAAGCATATTATGTTCAAGCGTTTTCAGAATAACTAACAGCTTTTTAAATAAAATATATTATAATATTTAAGGGATGGTTTTACCCCTTTGGATACATTGTATTAATTTTTTAAAGATCCTAAAATATGTAAAAAAATAAATTAAAAAACACTTGTTCAAGCGTTTTTCGGAAAAACTAACCCGTTTTTAAATAAAAAAATATTGTATTATTTAAGTGGTGGTTTCATCCCTTTGAACACCCTGTATAAATTTTTTAAAAATCGTAAAATATGTAAAAAAATAATTTACAAAACACATGTTCAAGCCTTTTTTCGAAAAACGAACTGGTTTTTAAACAAAAAAATATATATATATATATATATATATATATATATATATATATATATATATATATATATAAGTGGTGGTTGCACCCTCAGTTGCACCCCTTTGAACACCCTGTATGAACTTTTGAAAAATCCTAAAATATGTAAAAAAATAAATTAAAAAACAAGTGTTCAATCGTTTTTCTCAAAAACTGACAGTTTTTTAAATAAAAAATATTGTAATATTTAAGGGGTGGTTTCACCCCCTTAGAAATATAAATTATTTAGTTCTCTTTATTAGTCAGGGTTTTTTTATATTATTTTTTTCTTCTTGCTTACACTTAATTTTAAGGTTTGTTTGTGCACATTTCAAAAATAAACATAACATAAATACAGGGGCGTGCAGTCCATGGAAGCAAGGGAAGCAGTGCTTCCTCAAAAAAAATTACAAAACCATTAATTTAGTTTATATTAAAAATGCTAAAATATTATCTTAATTATCAAATCCATAATAAATGCGGCCTTGACTCCGACCGAGCCACAAAATCGAATAGAACCTATGCGGGCCGCTAGCTTCTCTGCAGCCAAGTCTTGTATGCTTGATTTCCTGTGAATCGAGCCAGAGGTTATTGAACTTTCCACCGGCTGTTTGCAATTTTTGCATTTCAGTCGCGTGCTTTAAGTGGGGGCGGAAGCTATCCTTGGAGTAGGTTCTTTGTTTGAACGGCTATCCTGTTGTATAATACGTACGTCGCGTCGCGTCGTGTATGGTGCGATATGGAAGACGATAATACGGACGTGGATATGTAAATACCGTCAACTTCGGCTGTCAGTAATAACGTTGAAAATGTTGGAGAATTTCGTAAGAAGAGTGTGTGTCTTAATAATAAAGGGATTTCCAACATTAAACTTCGCTGATAAGCTTCAAATAATTTCCAAAGGAAGGGCAAAACCGCCTATGAAAAATTTAACCACAAAAATGAAAAACTGTATTAGACATTTTTATCCAGAAAAACAATACGAACAGTTTAAATGGCTAACAGGGTGTGAAAATATAAGTAAATTATTTTGTTGGCCGTGTTTACTTTTTGAAAATGAAAAAGGTCTCTGGAATAAAACTGGTTTTTCCGATTTAAACAATTTCCATAAAGCTGTAAAAAGACACATTATGTCCAAAGCGCAATTTGCTGGCCGTCATAAAAGAAAAAGTCTTCGGCAAAACCAGAATTGAACACGCCCTTAATAAAGAGTTTGAAATTAGTTACCGCCAACACAATGAACTAGTCGATAAAAACAGGCAAATATTAAGAAGACTTAGCAATGTTGTTTGTTTTCTCGGACAGCACGAATTAGGATTTAAAGGTCATGACGAAACAAGGGTTTCTTCAAATAGAGGAAATTTTTAAGATTTACTTAATTTAATGGCTAAATATGATGATTGCTTAAAATAGTAATACGCTACGTTAAAACAGACAGAAGTATTTAAGAGCGATTTTTAGGTTTTAAGAATGTGTCCGAAAATCGTACGGCAGATGCATTATATACCGTAGTTTATAACGTTACTAAAGAAATTAATGGAGAGAAAAAATTTGTTGCTCAAAGTTATGATGGAGCTGCAGTGATGGCAGGACAATTAGGAGGTCTGTAAGCTAAAGTTCGAGAAACTTTCCCAAGTGCTGTGTTTGTCCATTGTTTTGCTCATAAATTAAATTTAGTTTTATCCCAGTCCATCAATCACATTAAAGAGTTTAAAGTATTTTTCGTTACTTTAAGTGGCATGGCTGCTTTTTTTCTAAGTCAACAAAACGTACACAAGCTTTGGACTCCATTGTCCACAAACGATTGCCCAAAGTAGCTCTTACTAGGTGGAACTATAATGGAAGACTTGTGTTAACAGTATCTGAAAATCGTGAATCACTGATTGACCTATTTGAGAATATAATAGAAAATAATGAAACGTGGGACTAAGAAGCAATAAATAGTTCGAGGGGGTTCTTTGGACTGTTTGAAACGAGATTTTAATTTTAATTATTTGTTGAACATATTTTCAGAAAAATTTCCATTCTCGGATAATGTTTTTAATATATTATAAACTAAAACAAACGATATTGCTTTTTGCCTAAAAAAAGTGGATGATTTTTAAGTCCATGTTAAGCCAAAAAAGAGATGACTTTGACCTATTTTGAGAGAAAACGATGACGTTAAATGTAGAGCCACAAGCCAAGCGTCTTCGAACAGACAAGGTAGGAGGATGTTGAAACATTATACAGACGCCTCTTTTATGAAATAATCTATCAAATTCAGCAACAAATAAACTATAGATTTAACGGTTTAAATGATTTTAAATTCCTCGAGCTCTGCAATTTTGATGCATTTAAAGGAAAAACTTATCCAGAAGATGCGTTTAAATCTCTTCTTCTTCATTATGGCCAGTTCTTCGACCGAGTGTTACTGTGATCTGAACTAAAAGTGATTTACGAAATTGATGACATTAGCGAAAAAATAACACTAAGGAACTAATGCAATGTTTAAAAGACAAGGAGCTGGAAGACGCCTATACCGAAGTGTCGAAATTGTGTCAATTATTATTGATAATACCTGCCACAAGTTCATCAGTAGAACGCAATTTTTCAACACTTAAACGTATAAAAAATTTCGTGAGAAATTCAACGGGGCAGGAGAGTCTTTCGCATACATCGCTGTTGTCCATTGAAAATAAACTTCTCCAAAATATGTCGGAGCATCGACGTTTTTATGATGACGTCATTGACGAATTTGCAAAAAATGATCGAAGAATCGAATTACATTACAAATAGGCAAGTTTCTAAAAAGTGTTTCCTTTTCTTAAAATTTCACCGCACGCCCCTGCATAAATACATTTCTGTATCAAAAATAATTTTTAGATTCAATTAGTAGAATCAGTCACGAGTACCGATTCCAAGTTTAGACAGAAGCAAAGCGGATGCTCGCAACATAGTAGAAATTATAACTAAAAAGAGTAACGATGGTTATTATAAAAGTTGTTATGCAAGAAAATATTACCTCGTATATTCCTTAAACCAAAAGTTGCAAGAATTCATTTTTTTAAAATCAATGATGCTCCCGATAAAGAAATATCGCTTCCGGATATTTGCAATCCGAATTTCGCATTTGGAGAACATCAGGGACTCTTAAAATGTAATTATACTACAAAATATATTCCAAATTACCATGACATAATAAATGTAAAAAGATATTTTGGACTTTACCTAATTCACATTAGGTGAACTTAAGCTAATGTAAAAAGATTTTTTTACTTTACCTAATTCACATTAGGTGAACTTAAGCTGGCCGGATTAGACAGCAGGCAAAGCTCGAAATAGTACATGATTTAATTTGCCTAAAACAGTTAGGCAATAAGGGATTTGCCTAGACAAATGTAAGTTTTACAGAGTAACGTCGGTAATATATACACACACATATATATAAAAGTAGTTTCTATCAAAAAAAATTTTGTTTCCAAAACCTGCTAAAGCCTACAGATTATATTTAGGAAATTTTTCTAAAACAATGATTCCTAATAGTTTATAGACGAACTATTAGGGATCGCAGTCAACATTGTTTCTTATTTGTATATTTCATATATCACCACGGATTGGTTGGATTTAAATCAACTTAAAAAGTAAATTTCTCATTCAGCATCATTAACATCTTACCGCTGTTCGCTATCGTAACAGTGATTCATAATAGGACACATACTTAGTTAATTGTATTGAAATAGTTACAGTATTTACAGGAAGCGGTGTGTGAAAGTTTTTTTGTTAGCTATAAAGCACGATTTTTTAATCAAAATTGAGGATTTTGATTTGCGTCTAAATCTCGGTAGTAAATATGCTCTCTTAAATTTCCGTACCCGTATTTTCGCATGTAATCGTGTTTTATAATTATCAGACTGTCCTTTTAGTAAGCCCAGGTGAGGCCTTTTTCTGGGGTTGTCGTAAAACGAGTTTCGTCACACATATTGTGTCTTCACCGTATGCGGAAGTCAAACATACAAAATTACGTGCACGGAAATTCAATCAACCCAATGAGGTGTAGGCCTAAAAGCCGACCAATCAAAGATAATGTTCACCATGATCTTTAATCGCTCGTAGTTTATTGCCAATTTCTAAATAGATACATTCAAGTTTGTATATAGAATAGAGCCTTTCGAAATGGTATCAGGGTTAAGGTATAACAAAAAGGGCTATTTCATATTTCTTGGATGCGACCTTTTGGGGGTTTGTTAATTTGGAGGATACATTTTGGCCGAAGTCAATTCGGCATATGGCTAATTTTTTAGGATAGTTAATTTCGAGGGAACGTTAGCAAAATCTCATTCTCATAACAGTTGATATTTTATTTTGTTAAACGTTATTTTTTTAATATATATCTCCAAGGCGATTTAATCTAACGAAATTAATGTTTTAATTAAAAATTCATATTTATCAAATTAACTTTATTGATTTATACTTATATCTTGCTGATATCTCGATTTCGTCTATTTCATTGATAATTGTATGTTAACCTTGCTTTTTTTTCAGGTAAGAAAAAGAACGTTTTGATAATTATTTACATCGAGATATTGTCAGACAATTTCAAAACTACACTAGTTTAAAATTACAAATACTGTCAGAATAAATTATAATCAAATCTTTCCCGCCAAACTGACTACAGCCACAAAATCGCCAAACTGACTTATATCAAATTGTCGTATACGCCAAAATATCTTATGCACCAATTCGCCAAATGTATATTTTTTTCCGCCAAATTGTAGATCCAGTTTTTTCCAATATTTTTATTGTGTAGTACAAATCCAACTAAGGTAGAATGAACCAATGAGAATGTATTTAAATTAATTGAATAAATTCGATCTTGTTAACAACTTAAAAAAAAATTCGGTTACATTTAAGCAAATAGATAAAAAATTACTTAGCAAAAAATAATTAATTAATTCTCAAAAAGCAGTATATTTTCGTGATATCATGCAGTTCTGAAGTCACTAAAGCCATGTAAATTGTAGATCCAGTTTGGGCAAATTCAGATGTAAGAAACATTTTAAATGTATAGTACGAATCCAACTGAAACACCATGAACCACTGAGAATGTATAAAAATTAACTGAATAGATTCAAACTGGTTAACAACTTGGCAAAAAATATGCTGTTACATTTAAACAAATAAACAAAAAATTAGTTAGCAAAAAATAATGAATTAATTGCCTAAAAGTAGTATGTTTTCGTGATATCATGCAGTTTTTAAGTCACTAAAGCCATGTTCCAGTTTCAGTTTGGATTGAAATTTTGTAAATTGATCCTGCAATCACTACCTGTCCCATCAACCATCGTTTCCTTGGCTGTTTTTTAAGCTTTTGAAGTAAAAAATATAAATAAGATGCACAGATTCCGACAACAACAATTTTTAGTTACACTGAAACTTCTAAATACCCTAAGTATAGCCCGAAAGGGGCAAAATTTACGTGAGCTGTGCAAATACAGTTCCCATTCAATATGTTCAGAAACAATGACTATATTCTGGACTAGCCTTAAGAAGCCGTGATAAAAATCGATTATCATTAATAACTTTTTCACGGGCTACTAGACAATTAAACTATAATACAAATTAGAACGTGCTGTTGAAAAAAAATAGTAGGATTAAGTGTGACTTTTAATTATTTTTGATGTCATAATCGGATAGCCTAGAAAAAAAACTATATAAATAAGTACATAAATACTAATGAACTAGAGAATCCAAAAATTAAACCTTTTAATATTTTAACATAAGAATGTTAAATGCTAGGTTGGCGCTATTTTTAGAACCTATCGTCTGGCAATTTAGTAACAGTAATAACAGGTCCTAACTAACATTTAATTAAGGCTCATATCATTACTTGTAAATTTGAAAGTTGCATGTGTAACACCAAATTAGCTTTTTTGACTGTTTAACTTTTTTTCACCCCTTCAAGGGGTGGCGAGGTGGGGCTGAACTTTTGCATTTTAAATGCAACCCAATATCGAATTTAACCTTATTTTGGAGATCTTTAAAAGACCAAAGTTTTTGCGCACACCTCTCTCATAGGTCTCTATCTCGACTGTTTTCGAATGTTAAGTAGTAATAGTAATGGTAGGGAGGGGGGGGGGCGAAGCCCGGCTTATAAGCCTAAATAAACACTTGTCGCCATCCCCTGCCCACCCTCCCTCAATCTAGATCATCTTCCGCCCTTGATTCAAATCGACCGGTCCTTCTTATGAAGGATCAATCAATTCAAATCAATTTGTCCCGATCAAGAATTCCTAGCTCATCCCTGGATAAAGGAGGTAAAGGTTTTCCTTCTGAATCTGCCCCACCTACCGTAAATCCCTATTAAGTGATAAAAGGAGAGAACACCTCATACCGCATAATAGGGATTTGCGATAAGTGGGGTAAACTCAGGAGTGAAACTTCAGGATCAGCCACCCTACCCAAGGAGGAGCTAAGGACCCAGCCAAAGAGCTGAGTTCGGTTACACATGCAACTTTCAAATTTTAATCTTTACTAGTACCCGAGATTTTATACCATACCTTTTCGAATATGCTTTGTAAGACCTACACATTTAAACCGATTATATTAATATTATTATTAACGCCTGTAAGAGTTATACTGGTGATGAACAATACAAAAGTGTAAGTAAAATGCAGTGTAAGGCACTAAAATACATTATTTTGTATAAGAAAGTAGTTGTTTTGAAATATTTGAAAATTAAGTATTTATGTACAAATATATCATACAGTTTTGAACCATCCGTTGTTATGCCCCATTGTAACGTAGGTTAAATTCACAATCACAGTCTGTTTAACGATGTTATAAAACTATGTGTCTTATGTAGGTACAACCATTCTAAATCCACATATTTGCTTATTCGTTAAATGATCTTCGAGAAAAACTGCTACTTAATTTTATAATAAATAAGTAAAATATAATAATTTTTTGGTTTGTTTGGTGACGAAAATTTAAAATTTGAACAACATGTTTTACAATTGTCATCAACAACTAGAAGTGTTTACTTTGCTCTAATAGAGTATAGACTCACTTGCGATATGTTATATGTTTCTGGGGATATTGCCCAGGTTATTTATTTAATATAATTTTTCTTCCACAGAAAAGAGCACTGAAATTTATGTTAAGAGTGAAACCAAGAGGCTCTTGCAAACCGTTATTTATTCATATTAAATTATTGCTACTCCCATGAATCTTAATTCTCGAAACAGCCTGTCTGATATTTAAAAAAATCAGAGAGGAAATTCAAACTACACAAGCCTACACGACTGGTAATATCCACATAACAGTACTTCCGATACCAACTTCCACTTTAGTTAAAAATTCTGTAATATATAATAGAAAAAAAATATTTAATCACCTTCTGAAAGAGGTAGGAAAAATTAATTGTTTTAGGAAGTTTAAGAAGGAAGTCAAAAGTATGTTAATAAATCGAGTTTATTATTCAGTGAAGGGAGTTTTTTTATGAGTCATAATGATAGGCCTGTTTGTCTTTTTATATTTGTTTAATAATTTCCAGTATTTGAATCTTTAATGTTGAGATTTTAATTTATACATATTTTTTTATATTTTTGTAAATGTCCTTTATATCATACTAACTTAATTAAAGCGATTTGTATGAAGCATTTAACACAAGATTAATTTTGTAGCCAACCACAATATATTTTATAATTCTTATATATTTTTTATTGATTTGTTCTAATATTGCTTTGTCAATAGGTTTTTTGTATCTTTGGATGTTAAAGTCACAAATATGCCCCTTAAGAAAGCCTTCTATTAAGTGGAAGAATTTTTTATTTATGGCATGACTAGCAAGGCTGACGTATTATTTTTTTTTGACAGTACTATTTTTTTAATTGTAAGTGATCATTATTTTAACAATATAGAATGCTGTTTTGTATGATTTATTTTTCATTTGACTTTTAATGACTATACAGAAGCATAAATCTATATATATTATACTTATTTTTATAATAAATTATGTTAAAATTCGTGAAATAATGGCACGCATCAAATAAATGCAAATATCAATACCATAAGAATTTCACTAATATAATAAATAAATAAATTATTTTTGTTTAATAATTTCCACTAATTTATTTCCGTTCGACACCCTGAGTGTTTTTCAAAAACTTATTCAAGACTGATAATAAAACTAGAACTTTTAACAATAATAAAAGAGTAAAGTGTCTACCTACTTAACCCACGCAGACCTTGGGTATAAAGATTCAACAATGGGGAACCGTTTAAGCCCATTTAATCGTTCAGTAAACTATTAACGGTTTTTCCTCTTATAAATTTCTAGACTTTCCAAGTAATTTAAATTGTAACTTTTATTCGTTGAATGCAACAATTTAAATTCATTCTTAAAACTGTAATTTGTTTCTAGTAAATGTTTTAAATAATTAGAATCTGTTTTTTTTTAATATGTGATATTTTGTTCTTTTATACGTTTATAAAATATCTAGCTGTTTGACCAATATATACTTTATACCTAAGATCTGCGAGGGTTAAGTAGGTAGATACTATTCTTTTATTATTGTTAAAAGCTCCAGTGTCAGTATCAGTTTTGAATTGGTTTTTTAAAACGATAGATGGTGTCGAAACAGCTGTCAAAGCGAAATAAATTAGTGGAAAATACTAAACAAAAATAGTTGGTGAAACTTTACCTCAAGCAAAGCAGAATTTCGAGAAAACGGTAGAAGTTTGATTGTATTACCTTTTTCCCACTATGTAGGTCAGGATTTTTAGAACTCTTGGTATAATAAAAGTTTAACGAAAAACCAAATGGCAACAATCAGGGAATGCTTGGAAACTGGTAATATCTCGTAACGATACACGTAGAAAATATATTTTTTTTTTTCACAACATTTCGACAAAATGTAATTTGACTAGTGTTAGGTCTAAACAAAGCAAGTTTTTGTCTTTACTTCGGTTTTGAACGAACCAACGATTACCAGTTCACCCATTTTTGTATCTTGTAGTGCTTGCAACCGCAAATAGGCCCGAAAACTAAAATGATTTATGACATATCTTATTTTACAAAAAAACAACCAAATAATTGGGAAAAATATATAAAAAATTACCTAAAGTGCCGAAAATTGTTTTTTTCTTATAAATTAAAATTGGTGGGTCCTATAAAAAATGTTTTCCCAGGTTATGTGGCCGGTGAAGAAGCGTTAATCAGTTTCCGAGAAAATTGGGAAAAACCCTTAAAAAATAGCTATTTGTAACTTGTAGGCTTGAAACTTCGTACATATATCGCCTACGAGAGGCTAAATATGTGTGCAAAACATTGATTGTGACTTTTGGTTGTTTATCCCGAATGGCATTGTTTAAACAATAATTCGGCTACAAATGGGAGCAGATAAAGACCTCCACGAGAGTTCATTTTGTTCGTCATGATTGAACCACAATATACAAAATTTTGAAATACAGTTAAAAAACATATTAACTTGTTTATAATATCAATGATTAATAACTTCTAAATATAAACATCTATAAGGTCTTATATATCTAGTTTTACGCAAAAAATTAAAATGAAACTTGGAACTCGGGAATTTTTTCACCAGACATAATTGCTTTAACCCTCGTGTATTAATATAGGACAAGAAACCATTTTGTGTACTAAAATATAAAGTATACCCCCGTATAACGCAAAATATAAAACGGTAATGTTAATATTTAATATTTGAGAGGACTTATTTATTATTTAATATCAAAATTACTTTTATTTGGTTTATAAAATTCGGCATAAAATACCATTTAGAATTTAAAAAATGTAGACATCACCAATAAAATGTATTCTACTTCTAGATACATATCAATTTTTACCGCCCCTCAAAGCATTCGAAAGGATATTTACAATTTTCTGGACACACGTCTTATCAAATTACTTCTTGACGTTAGCCAAAATATTTTCTGGCATGGCACACCCCGAAAACATGACATCTTTATTTTTCTAAACTCGATTTAGGCAATTTTTGGACCTGGGGGCAAAAAATACATCAGCCTATGTCTAGTAGTAAAACGATAGCACTTATCTGGACAATCGTTTTTGTCCCAGATAGTACCGTTACGGGGCTGCAAAGGCTCAAAGCTAAGCAAACATTTTCGTGCATGCTCCTTTTCAAGAGTTTCAAGATCGGGCTAAAATTTAGGCTAGGCATTTCGTCATTTTTGCTCAAAATTAAGTTTGGCGCTGCGCGAGCTCCTCTGTCATCTCTGTCATCTGCTTCTTCTAAACGCAGCTCACTCCTCTGAACATCTCGTTCGCAAATATACCTCGTCTTTAACTGTTGTTATTAGTTTTATTTGACGACATATAAGTTCGGAACGAATGCAGGGCTCAGGGCCGACCCGAAGCATAGGCAAGAGGTAGACCGCACTCGGCCTCGCGCTTTAACCGGTAGCAGCCTTTCGTTTCAACTGATTGTCTCTTATTATATATATATATATATATATATATATATATATATATATATATATATATATATATATATATATATATATATATATATATATATATATATATATATATATATATATATATATGTATATGTATATGTATATATATATATATATATATATATATATATATATATATATATATATATATATATATATATATATATATATATATATATATATATATATATATATATATATATATATATATATATATATATATATATATATATATATATATATATATATATATATATATATATATATATATATATATATATATATATATATATACATATATATATATATATATATATATATATATATATATATATATATATATATATATATATATATATATATATATATATATATATATATATATATATATATATATATATATATATATATATATATATATATATATATATATATATATATATATATATATATATATATATATATATATATATATATATATATATATATATATATATATATATATATATATATATATATATATATATATATATATATATATATATATATATATATATATATATATATATATATAAGTGCTCAATATTTCGCCAAAGTTTATTAGCTTTATCAGGAGCAACTACAAAAATTATAAAGAATAGGTCCAATTAGAATTATAACATTATAATGACAATCAAAAGAATAAAATTTTGCCTAGATATACATAGTCAATACATACTTAAAAATTGCTTACAATATGGTAGAGCCAATCATTTTTAAATTTTAACATTACTACGTTACAACAGCTCAAATAATGTGGCGTTTTTAATGACATATATATATATATATATATATATATATATATATATATATATATATATATATATATATATATATATATGTATATATATATATATATATATATATATATATATATATATATATATATATATATATATATATATATATATATATATATATATATATATATATATATATATATATATATATATATATATATATATATATATATATATATATATATATATATATATATATATATATATATATATATATATATATATATATATATATATATATATATATATATATATATATATATATATATATATATATATATATATATATATATATATATATATATATATATATATATATATATATATATATATATATATATATATATATATATATATATATATATATATATATATATATATATATATATATATATATATATATATATATATATATATATATAGATATATCCCTGTATAAAAGTTGTCAGTTGATACTGCCGGCCCCGCTACTATATCGCGTAAAAACCAAGCTGGGCTAATACTAAAATCTAAAATACATCGTTCGTTCCGTGTAGGCTTCTGTTATAACTTCATCTACTTCAAGATGATTTCGCGTTCTACAAACTGGCAACGGCGCAGTGGTTTTTAATGTGAACATTTTAGAACGCCGCACGGATCTGTAGCTGCGAGGAAACAGGGAATTTTGTCAAAAGCAGGCCGTTTCCATGGATATGTAGAGTTTTAGGAAACTACCGCTTCCAGGCTTCGATAGTTACTGGCACTTTTTCATATACCCAGAGTCCTACGTCAAAATTTAGACGATATTTAAACGAATTAATCATGAGTTTTTATCTATCATATTTTTGTATTATTGGATTTCTTTTTTTTTAGTAAGTTCGAAATTAGTTAATAGCTAGCTATTTACATAACAAATTATACATTTTAAGCAGGAGATGTGAAAATTGTCGAGTGTTTAAAAGATATCGTTTCGTAACATTACACATATATGTTAAAAGTGATATAAGTTTTTTTGCTAGATATCTTGTAATAGAGGCACCCACGTGCAAGGGAAAAGAATAATGAAGTGTAAAAGTAGTCAAAAAAGCAACTTTAAAACATTATTGTTACGGCTAATATTCTTTTCAAAAAAGGCTTTTAAAAGTCACGTAAACATATTTTAATCGAATTTTATTTTGGTAAATTGAATCTGATATAGAAAACCCTGTAGAAGATGCAAACCTATGTTAGTTCCAAGCGCTTCGGCTGCTTTTAGTTATCTAGCAGATTTTTCTCTTTTGAAGTAAATTACAAAAGACTTGAAAATATCAAATTTTTGAAACTACTGGCACACACCCTTCGGCACAAACCCTTCGTCCTTTGACAAATCGAACAAACTCTCCGTTCGTAGAATTACTTCTTGAAGTGCAAATTTAAAAACATTCGTTAAAATTTACAAGCTCTTTGGCTTCTTCGCCAAACTGATGAGACCTAGAAACGTCGAAAGCATCCAAACTCCATCCAAGGGTTAGTCATCCAGGACAAGTCCAGTGCAAATCGTTTTGCCTTTTCACAAAGTTGCAAAGACTTCAAAAATTTGATAACCGATCCTAATTTGGTAACCGTTCCAAAGTGTTTTGGTATCTGTGAGAGCAGTGACGCATAAGCGACCAAAGTCCAAATTGTTTAGTCCGAACGACTATACGTTTTCGTTGGTGCTTGTTTCGACTTCTGTTTGATGAAGGGTTTGTCCCAGTCTGACATTTCCTGTAGTTTTACAAATTTGATATTTTCAAGTCATTTGTAATTGTGCGAAGTTTATTTAATGCTTGGTGTGAAGATAAGAACGTAAAAAACAATTCCAAAAAGGTGATTTTGGCATATTTTAAAAAATTATATACTGTATTCTACGTTATAGAGCATCCATTCAATGTTGTGGGCAATGTTTTATTTGAACAAAAACTTAGATATGAAGAAGTGTATAAATGTGATAGCATTTTTGAAAAGAAATTCAAGCAGTTACCGGCATAAAAAGTTGCGTGTTATCTCAAAAGAAGAAGTTGCACGTTTCATTACATAAGCTGACAATAATAGTACATTGTATACCTCGTAGGAAGAACTCAACATTCCCGGACTATCGTAAAGATTGCCGTTCGACGCGCAAGCCTAGGCAGGCAATACTACGGTGTCCGGGAATGTGGTTTTTCCTACGAACTATACACACTACTCTTCTGAAAATCGGAAATGTTGAAAGGACATAAATTATTACAATCACCTCGTTAAAATTTTGAAACAAGGTTTATTAATTTTATTCACAAATAAAGGATGCCATAAAATGTTTGTTTTGTAACTATGGAAACAAAGCTATATTGAATTATCAAACTTGATATTTTTTTACAATAAAAATAACTGTAATGAAATATATTTTTTTACGATTCAAAAATAAATATTTGACTATATTGATTTGTTCTTTCAAAAATGTTATCAAAATTGTCAACATTTCTGAACGATTTTCGGAAAAGATTATTTATTGGCGAAAGTTAATTTGCTTGTGCGCTTTTTCGGAGCATGTCGTAGAAAAGAAATTAAATGTCTTTTGAAAGGTTTTTGCTAAATTATATATTATATGTATGTATATGATATATTAATTGTGTGTGGTGAGATTCGTTAGAAGGAATGTTTTGGATAAAGGCCAATTTATCGATTTTCTAAAATTTATTTTTCTTCATATTTACTTTGACTATATAAACTTTCTATCGTTTTTGCTATATTTTTATTTTAAATTTATAATTTAAAATTAATCGATTAAGATTTTTTTAAAACCAATTTTTTTATATATAATACTTGAATTTTGTGCAAAATTTGAAAACAATCGATGAACTATTTCATTGACATTGATTTTTTTTACTTTTAGTAGGTAGCCATTTTCTTCAACCATCTTGGATTTGTGCCAAAATTTTATCAGTTCATCCCCATAACACAACTATTGTTTTGCACATTTTTGGGTAAACTAGATAAGCAAAATTTAACCAAAAGTCACTCCGTAACCCTCGAAACCTCGATTTCACGATTACAATATTTTCCTTTACATGAAAAATAATTGTAATGTAAAAATATCGGCAAGAATTTGAATTTTAACATTTGGCCACATACTTAGAAAATCGTATTTTCGGTGCGGGTATAGTCAAGCAGGAGACATTTTAAAGTGATCGGTTCGTTGCATAGTTTCTTGTCTCATATAGCCAGTCCACATAACATATTAATATAATATAAACATGATTATATGGGCTAGTATTGTGATCTTTGTGATCGCAAAATTTTTCGAAAAATGTTGAAATTTTTTACGTTCTAGAATACACGAGTGTGTATTTAGTTTTTCGATATTTTTAAGGGGTTAATAGTTGAATAATTATTACGATTTAAAAAAAAAAAAACATTATATGTTGACTATGCAAGACTAATTGTAGAAGTCGTCTATATTAGTCATTGCTACAATATTATGTCTTAAAACATTTAGATAAATTATCCTTTGTTTTCAATTTGATGGTGATAATAATAATAATAGTAATAATAAGACCCGATATCACCTTTCAATCCAAAAAAGAGAAAATCACTTATTTAATTGACATGGCTGTCCCCAACGACGAGAACATCCAAGCGAAATACAGTGAGAAGATCGCCAAATACACCGACTTGACAATGGAAGTAAAAAGGCTGTGGAAACAGGAAAGAGTCATCATTGTTCCTCTCGTCATATCAGTAACAGGTCTCACCCCAACAACGTTTACACCGCATTTGGCTCAATTAGGACTTAATACAGACATTCACAGGAACATCCAGAAATCGGTCATTTTGAAAACATGTAGCATAGTTAGATCATTTCTTAATACACAATAGTTGTTTTTTTCCATTTCCTTTTTTTTAATTTTTTGTACCGACTTGGTATAATCCCGTCAGTATAAAATACAACTACAGGAATACTGTGAGACAAGAAGTAATAAAAATAATAATGATAACAATAATAATGATAATATATAATAAAACTCGATATTTTTAGATAACCCTCTTTTTTCTCCCTATACTCCACTCATATACTTAACTTACTAACACAAAAAACTTTGTGCTAAGAATAAACATGTTTAATATTTCCAAGAACTATTAAGATTTATAATCGAAATAGCCATACAAACAATTATATCCCCCCTAGATCCCGGGAGGATTTACCTCAACATACCTGAAATTACTCTCCTGTTTAATTATACTTTATACACCAAATTTTAAGGCAATATGTTGAAGCATTCTAATATTATCGCAAAAACTCTCTCGCAAAGAAATAATCAAAATGGCGCCATTTTTCTTAATATGCTTGCTATGGGACCACTCCATACCATCCTAAATGCGTTAAAAAAAAAGTAATCCAAATTGGTTTGACGTCACGGCATAATCGGTGTACATACTAGATATTAGGGTATTTGCCACAGCTTTTTGTGCTGGGTGATGATGTGATTTTGCATTTAAATATCTGTCGATATGTGTTGGTTTTCTATACACGGTGTATTCGAAATGTCCGTTATGCAGTTTTGTGACCAAAACATCTAAAAATGGTAGTTTGTTGTTTTCCTCTAACTCTAGAGTAAATTGTATTCTGGGGTGTATTGAATTTACGTGAGTCAGAAATTTTTCGAGCTATGCATGACCATGTTGCCATATAATAAATATGTCATCCACATAACGAATCCATAATTTGGGCTTTAAACTTGCTTTCTCTAAAGCTTCTTTCTCGAAGTATATCATAAATAAATTGGCAACTATTGGTGATAGCGAGGACCCCATTGGAGCACCATCCATGTGTTTATTTATTTGCCCGTTGACATCTAGGCTTGCTATGATATCGTTTTTTTCAGGGACGATATCTCGTATGATTCGAGTGAAATGCTCGACGTACGTAAATTCAATCCACCCCAGAATACAATTTACTCTAGAGTTAGAGGAAAACAACAAACTACCATTTTTAGATGTTTTGGTAACAAAACCCTAATATCCAGATCCATGCGATTAACTGAAACACAGACGAGACAAAACGCACTTAAGGTAATATCTAGTGCTTTAAAGAAAAATGGCTACACAAATCGCACCATAGAGAAAGCTATTAATGCACAGGTTTCCCGAACAACGAACAACAAAAATTATGAACCGGGAAAGCAACGAGTAGTCTTACCATACGTAAAAGGCACAACAGACAGAATCGTAAGAATTCTTAGGAAACACAACATACAAACACTACACAAGCCACAAACAACTATAGGTAAACTACTTGGAAACCCAAAAAAAAAATCAAACTGGAAAACCACGGAGTATACAGTATTCCGTGCCAGGACTGTGAAAAGTTGTACGTGGGACAAACTAACAGGCGAATACCAGCAAGAATGGAAGAGCATATACTCAGCATCAGAAATAAACAAACAACCTCAGCTTTATTCCTACATCATCAAGAAACCGGCCATAAAATAAATTTCGATGGGTGTAGGGAGATTGCCAATATAGAACATTATAAGACCAGAATAATCCGAGAAGCCATAGAAATTGAAAAACAAGGTGATTTGAATAAAAGGGACGAATCATTAAAACTACCAACAGTATGGAAGACAATAATCGACAAATCTAAAATCGCAAAAACTCAAGCCCAATTAGCGCAACAACAACAGCAACACCCGGAAAACATAAATAACGACCAACGCCTGCGCAGATATAACCTTCGGCCCCGAGTGGGGCGTCGCAGTCACCAACACTTCAGTCTCTATTCGGACGCGAGAAAGAAAAACTGTTCTTTTCAGAACGACAGCAGTGAACGGATGTACACCCGGAATGAAAACACATTGTATTTTCCATCCGTGAAGGAGTAAAAATCAACATATATATATATATATATATATATATATATATATATATATATAGACTAATAAGGCGAGTGAAGCCGGAAAACCATAAGCGGTCTCCCCAAAAACTTTAAAAAGAAACTTTACTAGAGTTTCGTCAGATTGTCGATAGATGCCGGTATTTGAAAATTCCATTTTCACAGCTAAATCAATAAGTATCTATATATTGATAACTAACGATATATATAAAAAAATACCGTGTCTAATCGTGAATGACCGGCTTACGGTTCTTACTTCTCTTCTGGCAGGATATATAAAATGTGGACTGAAATAAAAGTGCTAGAATTAATTTAATTTTAATATAATAACTATTTTAGAAAAGCAATGAAAAGTGATGATTTGATATCGTCATTTGCTACTTTGGTCCAATCAATCTTAATACATAATTAAAGTTGGAAGGACATTCGTGTAAAATGAATATGCTTATCAGCCGGAACTTGCCCTACTAGCTAGAGCGACGTCGTATTGTGAACGATGTGTTTGTTTTATAGATACTACCACGGATTCGTTCTGATGAAATTTCATCCATTACGTCTTCCTTAGTCATTCCTATTAGGGAGACACGAGGATCAATCCACATACATGCCTTCACCCTCAAACTACAAAGACCCAGGATCTCCAACTTTGTTCGCTCCTTTATTTTTATTTATTTTATTCGTATGCCGCCTTCGCGTGAACTGGGTGGCATTCTATCAGTTCATTCCGCTTTAGCAGTTTCACCCTTTTCGCTAGGGATAATTGAAGGTACACTATTAGATCCTTTCATCCAACAGCTGCCCAGCTCGCGTGTTCAATTGTAGAACTGTTTGTGTTATAAATATTGCCAGGCCAAACAAACCATTCTCAAAGAGTACATCAAGTTATTGAGGTATTTTCAGCTTTGCTAACTATGATGTCTGAATGCCGTCTTAAAAATTGGAACAGCCATACCTAACCCGCTTGCGAACTGTAATGTCTGAATTCCGTCCTAAAAATTGGAACAGCTATACATAGCCACCTTTACCTAAAAATTCAGAAAATTATTTGTTACAAAGTGTTTAAGTATCAAGAGTTCACCTACTCACCATCTTCCTGATTAAATTAATGTTGAATTCCAAGATGTTCGGCTAAATTATAGGCCATTACGCGTACTTTCTCTCTAGTTTGTGCAAAGCCTCTTTTCTGTAATTTTTTGATGTGAGTGTGAGCTACCTTCGCTTCTACTTGTGTACCAAGCACGCTATCAGGACCCAAACAGTCGGTATTATCCAAATTGCTAGCTGCAAGTCTGCGTTTAAAAGTTATTTTTGGAATGCCGAATGCTTTTGCTACATCGTTTACATCCATTTTGACACACACTACTGCATTAATGGCAGAAGAAATCTTCTGCGGACTACGAATCTCTTTTGGCCGTATTCCGCTTGCAGGTGTACTGATTGGGCATTATCCTGAAACAACAAGGACACAAGACATAGCTCCATCTATCCTATACCTGGCTGGTCTGTCTTTCCTAAAAGTTGAGGATAGATGAACCAGTAAATTCTGAATTAGTTAAACACGTGAACACTATGTTTTGGAGATTAAGTGCATGCCGGAATACATATCTGCTTATAATATGTCCAAAGTTTTACCTAAAACTTACCTCAAGTGAAGTAACTGTTCAAAGAGAAATACCATTCAAAATTTCGATGACAATTCAAAACAAATTTTCTCGATAACTTTGAAAGAACAGCATACACACGCGAGTAACTGTGCTACCGATCAACAACTACCGCTGTCGCATGATTCCACACCGGCCTGACAAGCATTGTTGTTACACTATGCGAGAAATCGCAAGTGGTCCGTCTCTGATACTGGTCCATCTCTCCCAGATTTGCCGTACATAACAAATTTAGAAATTTGCCTATTATACTTTATTGGTATTAGCAAGTTTTTTTTTATTAAAAGAAAAATGCTATATTATGAACAGTCAATCTAACGGCCTAGAAGAAAAAAAATCCATCGAAGATGTCTATCATGGTCAACGTACGGAAATTATTGGGTACAAAATATCTGATCTCAGGAATGTAGTTAGCGAGGCAAATCAATGAGGAAAAACATTTTATAATAATATTAAACCGAGTACCAAGTATGTAATGAATAAAATTAATAATTAATTAATGTCTATGAAAAACATTTTCATAGACATTAATTAATCACAAAAGTAATTTGTTCAAATCTGTGCAAAATAAAATAATTTTATCAATCCGAGCCTGTATATAATTTTTCTAATATCTTTCTCACTCTTAGTCTTTTAATGCGTTTTATACAACATTTTTCCTGCATTTTATTTACTGTGTTTTAATATACAATTAATTCATTTTTTAGGACAAAAAAGAAATATACGCTCTGGCTCTAAATTACAGCTCCCAGTTTTCCCCGTTATTTTTATTCGTTCATTGTTTAAGCGGACTGCCAGCGTCTCGTTTATTTTAAGGCCAGGCGTAATTAAAAGTTAAAAGGCAAAAACGTTTTTCGCTATAAAACAGCAAAACTAGTTGTTTATTGCTTAAAGGCATTTTTACAATGTATAATTCATATTTTAAAATCTTGCATTTCCTCTGGAGTAATTAAGTAGTAATGTAAATATAAGTATACTTTTATTATTTGTAGGCATAGTTATTAAAGAATATAAAAAATCCAAATAAAAAAAAACCTATGATTGAAATCTAGGTCTCTACATTTAAATTTTGGTGTTATTTACATTTTCAAGAGTGACATGATGTTAAATATCAAAATCAACCTTTTAAGTTTTTCTAATCTCTAAAGAAACAGTCACGTCTAAACGCACGCATTTAGTACACATAAAATCGAGCATAAAATAATAATAATAGTAATCCAACATCTACCAAAGCCATCGTGTTAGTTTAAAATACATAACAGATGTCTGGAAACAAATTATTAATAAATTCCTGTCCTGTTTTCTAACTGGTTATATTTGAACTATTTCTACCCTATATATTTAATATGTATAGTGTTGGTCGAGGCGTTGGTTAAACTTCGAGCCTCAATACAGTCAGCAATATTATCCGATGTAATAACC
The DNA here is from genome assembly GCA_030620095.1 of Kuschelorhynchus macadamiae. NCBI lineage: Eukaryota > Metazoa > Arthropoda > Insecta > Coleoptera > Curculionidae > Kuschelorhynchus > Kuschelorhynchus macadamiae. The sequence goes on from JAUTXW010001143.1 coordinate 2,269,940, forward strand.
TACCTGTAAGTCCTCAATGATTTTATTACTTTAGTTCAGCAAACACGTACATCATTTTTTGAACCTCGTCGTCAGAACTAAATTGTCGGGATGGTTCCCGACTGACAGTCCAATCACTGACCGAGTTGCGTGATGACATACCCAGTGCAGTACAACCATAAACTAATGAGATGCAATTTGCATTCTTATCGATTGACAGAGTTAAAGAGATCCAAACATACTCCAGTGCAATAAGACAAACGTATGGCGAATATTTATATTTCTGAAATTGGAATTTAAGTTAAAAAACCTCAAACCAAAAACCAAATCAAAATTTATTTCTGGAAGATATTTGACGACCCTACGAATTAACGAACACAAATTCGACAACTCTTGTTGATGTTTGCCTTCGCTTTAATGTAAATCTAAAGACGGTTTATACTAACAGACGATTTAACAATTAAAAAAGCACCTCCTAAATGGATTTTTGGATGGAAACTTTATATTGAATTCCGTATAATTGGGATCCATCTGCGGCACGATGGTTAAATTATTCATTTTACTTCTTATGTTTCTGGCTCTTCTCAGAGGCAATTTGCTAGCTCTAGTTGGGCGCACATACAGCCGGGGGTCTAAGGCCCATCCAAAGTGCCAATTCTTAAAATTTTAATTAGTTTTCGTTTGAAAGGTGCCGTGGCTTACTCCGTGTATAATCTGTAGAATTGGACATATAAGCAGAATAGAAAACCGAAATAACTGTAGGAATCTTTACGTTCGTTCTTTTCAGCGGGATTTCCGTAGCAACACAGAAAACCTGGCACACAGTGAGACTCTTCTGAACAGCTCAGTATTCCACAAAAATCAGCGACGTACCGGAATGGCTTTAAATCCGTTTATGGTTCGTTTTATGGGATTAACCAGCAATCCTATTTGTTCCGATAAATAATAATTTTTGTATTGTAATTCTAAACAAGGGGACCTAAATAACATACTATCAACAGCGCTCCGTTAATATTGTTAAAGTGCATAATAACAGCAATTTTAAAATTTTTCGGTAAAATTCAAGTTGCTGTAACTTTTTAGGTATGAGAGATATTGGGTTGCGATTTTCAGCATACCATGGACAAATGATTTAAGAAAAAGGCCTAGTATTTTATTTTTTTTGTTATTTTATTATACAGAATGTAATGATTTTTCAGATTTTAAAAAAAGTTTGTTATGAGCGAAAATTTATCACACCAACTTTTAAATTTTCTTTTCCTAATCAAAATGATTTTTGGCAAGTTGCAAAAAAAACAATTTTTAGCGATTTGTCATACTTTCATTTGTTTTCAATACACAAGGTTTTAGCGAAAAAAAACGACATTCTTATATTATTAATATTCCAGAACGACACCCTGTACATTAGTAGGACATTGGTCACTTGATTTATGATGAGTACTTATGCCTGTAATCGTATTTACAGGGGCAGGTATACACGGTGTAACAGATGTAAAAGATAAATAACGAAATTGAAAATTAACATTTTGATAGAATTTCGTACACTCCTTTGAACCTCTTGTGAAATCTAAAACAATAAAGCTGGGCAATTTTGCTAGAATTTTTGATAATAGTGGCCCTTTTTGCCAAAACGATTTTTTAGTTTTTGTTTTAACTGTATTTATTATTGAATATTATAAAGAGCGTTATTTACTAACTTTATAAGAAACGACTACATTCTGATATCCTAATACATTTTCTACAATTTTTGATTTGTTAGGCTAAAAACTAAAAAAAAGTTATACATTTTGTGTTTCAATATTGATATACTGAGCGTTTTATAATAAGAAATCACAATTTTGATTTTTTTTGCCAAGCTATTATTATGCTATAAAATGGAATAATTAAAATAACTCAATAATCACCCAATCGAGTCGAAGTAAATTTGGCAAAATAAGACAATTGACCATTCCGGATGTTTTAAATGCATTGGCACTATTGCCAAATTTTACACTTTTTCTATAAATAATAAGTAGGTATTTCATTTTTTTTATTTACATAAAATACGTTACGTTATAAAACAATTTTGTTCAAGCACATTATAAATATTTTTTTATTAATAAGATACTTAATATAAGTATAAAGAAAAAGAACAAAAAATAATACATTTACAACACGCTACTGTCAAAAGTTTAAACCTACACGTTGCAAAAAACCATAGCGAAGTGAAATTATTTACAGTTGGTAACTCGTCAGATTAAATATTTTATTTGCAAAAGTGCATAGAAAATGCGAAGACTTCGAAATTACAAAAGAAAATTTCCTGAGGCTTACTAATGAATGAATACAAAAAATTTAGGTGGCAATAGTATACAATGTGCATCTTAGTGTGATAACCAGAAAAGGATGAATGAAATTGGTTGTCACACATACAGAACTAGTGATAGTGGCCTACAAAAATGACTCTACAAATGGAGCGTAACCTGATTCAACAAGCTAGAATTGATCCCTTGCGTCGCTCGTCCTGGTTTAGTTTAAATTTACAAGCAGAAACAGGTGTTCTCGTAAACACTTTCACGGTGAGAAGAAGACTCAACAAAAACGGGCTTAAGTGAGTAAATTAAAATTTACTAACAAAAATTATTTGACATTTAAAGCCGGCTTGTCCATTTTAACTAAAGCCGAGAAAATTGCATTTTCGTGTTAGAATCTCGTTTAGAATCTTATCCCCGAATTAGTATTTTTATAATTGTTAATTCACTTTGAAGCTAATAAATATGTACCCATGCACACCAAATCTTATGAAAAAACAGCAATTTGATACATTTTTCCTATGTACGACAAATATATTTTATAAAATCTTTGCAACTAAGCGTGTTATTGCTTTCTTGTTTGATAGTGCCTCAAACACCGCTAACATTTGTTTACAAAATGGCGTCTTTATTCCAATTTCGATAAAAATGTGACATATCTGGTTTTTCCCGTATTTTATTATAAATGAATATTTGTTTATGTGATAAATCACTAGTATTAACTTATTGAGACAACTAACTTTCGAAATTAGATAAATCCAGAGTAACTTTGTACTAATCGGATGGACGAATAATGGTTTGGCGGTACAAGGTACAAGACAGCTGATGAGACCTTTTCTCGACATCCTCAAAGCATTAATAAAATGCGATTCTTTATAAAATACCGTGGAATGTTTTCCCACTCTTCTCTAATTGCAACTTCAAACTGGTCTTACGTTTGCGGTGGATTTTCTCTTTGGCGTAATTTTAAATGAATCCGGACATACCCAAAGTCTATGTATTAATTTGGAAGGCTTCCAAAGTCTGTATTACAATTCTAGCTCGGTGAGGTCTTGCATTGTCGTCAACTGAGATAAAACCGTTCCCAAAATTATTTGACAAACGGTAGAGGTATTAATTATTCGCTTCTATAAATTTCGGCGTTGATAGTCTCAGAGTGATAAATAATTCTATTTTGCCATTTCTCATTATACCCCCATTATTTGGTTAGACCTCCACCATTAAAGAAAATAGGGTCGCTACATGATATCAATTATTTGGTTTTTAATCTCTTTTTGAAGCAAACTTTTTTAAAGAAATAAAATAAATAAAACTTAATATCATTTATTACGATTGTTTGTTCTTTTTCTTTGTACCTATTTATATTAGGCAAAGTATTAATAACAAATATTTATAAACTGTTTGAACAAACTTGTTTTATTTCGTAAAACACAAAGTGCATTTATGGTATATAAAAATTGAAATACCTAGTTATTATTTTCAAAAAAAGTGTGAAATTTGGCAGTAGTGTCAATGCATTTAAAATATACATTGTCTTATATTTTCAAATTTGCGACGACTTGATTCGGTGATTATTCAGTTATTTTAATTATTCCATTTTATAGCACGGTAATAGCTTGGTAGAGAATTCAAATGTGTGATTTCTTATTATAAAACACTCGGTATAGCAGTATTGAAACATAATATTTAACCCTTAGTTTTTAACCTAACAAATTGTGAAAAATGTATTAAGATATCAGAATGTAGCCTTTTAATTTATAAATATGGTTAATAAATAACATCCTGTATATTCAATAATAAATGCAGTGCAAACAAAAACTAAAAAACCGTTTCGGCAAAAAGGTTCATTGTTATCAAAAATTTGAACAAAACTGGCGAGCTTTTATTATTTTAGATTTGAAAGGGGGTTCAAGGGGGGAGCGTACGAAATTCTATCAAAATGTTAATTTTTAATTTTAATGTAATTTAAATTACATCTATTACACACACCATGTATACATTAATAATCATAATAATAATAATAGTTACATAGATTATAAAAAAACCTTTGATTCGATACCCCACATTTGGCTAACCAGAGTGCTGGAATTATACAAAGTCAATCAAAATATCAGGCAATTTCTTACGCAAATCATGAGTACTTGGAAAACTAAAATCAACCTGAGAACACAAAAAGAACACATCGAAACAGAAGAGATCTACATCAGATAATAATAAAATAACCCACACAAAATAAACCATCTCTTGTACATGGATGACATAAAATTATACGCAAATACAAAGGCACAGCTAAAGGAACCCCTTAAAATCACAGAAACGTTTACCCTGGATATCAACATGGAATTAAGTAAATGCAAGCTACTTCATATCAACAAGGAACAGTGGAAAGAGCACCCTACGACGGAAACAATCAATAATAAAACCAAAATTAACCACACACATATCAAATCAGAGCTCAAGACGGAATTTAGAAACCAGTCTCACAAAACTACTAAAAAGAAAACTGAATTTCAGAAATCTAACGAAAGCTATTAACACCTTTGCCATACCTATTCTTACGTATTCGTTTGGTATCATTAAATGGTCACACACAGAGAGAAAACATTTACATTATCATAAGCTCTGAATTCACTAAACACAGGAGCTAATATCCCAACGCATGCAAGGAAAGACTCACATCGAGAGAAAAGAAGGAGGGAGGGGAATTATAGATATACAATCGCTAAATAAAAAACAAATTTACGAAGTTAGAAAATGCTTCCACAACAAACAAACTAACCTCCACAAGGCAACAGTGAAGGCAGACAAGAATTATACACCGCTCGACCTGACTCAAACGAGCCACGCAGCAGACTCACACAGTCACATCCAATGTAAAAAAGATGAACACCTGATCTGAAAAAACACTCTACGGAAGACACAGATACCACATAAAGCAAAACCACAAACATTTCCCGCAAACAGACCCGATATCACCTTTCAATCCAAAAAACAAAAGATCACTTATTTAATGAACATGGCTGTCCCCAACGACGAGAACATCCAAGCGAAATACAGTGAGAAGATCGCCAAATACACTGACTTGGCAATGGAAATAAAAAGGCTGTGGAAACAGGAAAGAGTCATTGTTGTTCCTCTCGTCATACCAGTAACAGGTCTTACCCCAACAACGTTTACACCGCATTTGGCTCAATTAGAACTTAATACAGACATTCACAAGAACATCCAGAAATCGGTCATTTTGAAAACAAGTAGCATCGTTAGATCATTTCTTAATATACAATAGTTGCTTTTTTCCTTTTCCTTCTTTTTGTTTTTTTGTACTGACTTAGTATAATCCCGTCAGTATAAAATACAACCACAGGAATGCTGTGAGACAACAAAAGAAATAATAATTCCATTTGAATCACTTTACGCTTTTACAGCAAAAAGGGTAGCAAGTTTCAACTCATCACGAATCCGTAGATGAGAAACTGAAGTGTTGGAGGGAAAGGCCTCTGCATGGCAGACATTTAAATGAGGTCAATCAGGATTATGTCGACAACATAGCGTTGAACTACTGGCTGACGTCAGCACGGATGTTTCCTGAAACGGATGGTTTTCTAATTACCATACAAGATCAGGTAATTCCAACCAAAAACTGCTTAAAATATATGAAAGATGCTACACTGGCTAGAAAAACAGGTCTTGCAGGAACAACCATATATGTACAACTCTGAGCCAATTTTAGAAAATAATATTTACAAGTTCTATTGGGACCGCACTGTTTTGACAGACCAAACTAACATTTATAATAGACCAGATCTTATTCTTGTAGATAAAAGGGCAAGAAAATCAACTTTGATAGAGCTATACCGAATACTCATAATTTACGTCAGAAGCATGCAGAAAAAATTGGAAAATATTGTACCTTAGAGGAACAAATCAGGAGACAGTGGGGAAAGAAGAGCGTCCGAACACTGCCTTTTATTACGTCAACAACAGGAGTTATCCCAAAAAACTTGCTCTAGAACATCAAGGAGCTTGGTCTTAATGAACGTCTTTTTCAAACCATGCAAAAGACAGGGCTACTCGCGACATCCCGAGTAGTACGCAAGTTTATGGGTAACTTAAAAATCAATCACCAAAATTGACCGAATAACACGGAAAGGGTCCCTTCAGAGCTAAGCCTTTTGATATATAAACATCTAGGATGAGAAAATGTTCCCCTCTCTTTAGAGAAGAAGTGCGAATGCCGTTCGGCATTTAAAATAATAATAATAATAATAATAATAATACTTCTATTTCACCAATAAAACAGATATACATAAAAAATATACCATCGGTAATTGTAGAAAACGTCAAGATTAAGCTAAATATACCTAGTAATAAAGTACATCGTCAAAAGTAGGTACATGAAATTTGACTTGAAAAGAAAAAATACGAAAATTAATTACACTAGGTACTTTCAGACAGAAAAAAAACTAACTTAAGAACTTTTGAACAGCATAAAAGTTACCCTCTACAAGATATTGTTTTAGTATGCCTCTAATTTCATTCACCATTGTTTAATGTCATTACCCAATTTATTAAAAAAACTACATGCATTATAGATTAGGTTTTTTTTGAAAAAATATGGATTTATGTGTACTAGGAAGCAGTAAACTTCTGTTTCTAGTATTGTAGTTGTGCGAAGCGCGATTGTATTGAAGTTTTTTTATGATTTTGGTAGGCGAAAACGCATACTTTAAATAAGTAAATTTACGTCAAGGTCAATATTTTGAATTGTCTGAAATAGTTTCTACACGACTCTGTATATGAAAGACTAGACATAACGCGTACTGCATACTTTTGAAGCAAAAACACTCTTGTCACATACGGGCTTAAACCCCAATTTATAATACCTTACGTGTAGTGAGATTGTATATTATACTTATATACTAACAACATATTATTTTGACTATAGTAATTTAATAACGACTTTAAACCAAAACAATTTTTAACCTAACATTATTAAGGAAATGGAAGGTGTAATAGGACCACTTTCAATTTCGTGAGGTAAAAAGTTGACATTATTTTGTTTTTTATTTGAAAATACCGTTATACCATTATAAACCAAATCTGTTGTGCTTTTAAGAGATACTACTATGACTGAAATACCGGTCGAGATATTTTTAAGTAGGAAATGAGGTAACCCATTTATCAGAACACACTGTTGTCGTCCACTCAAGCTCCATGAGCTTCATACCTATCCTCTAATACCATAACGATGCAGCTTTAACAACAGTAGCTCTTCATTGACTATATCGAATGCTCGGGAGAAATCCACAAATAAACCCAATACATGAAGTTGTTTACCAATTGCTTCGACAACTGTCGTTTGAAATTCGCAAAGAACACTTTCACACTGTTCGTAAGTTAAACTTTCTAGATTTGTTACCGAAGTACTTTGTCCATTATTAATTAGGGTATTATCGTTATAATGTATGGATCTTAAAGTAACTATTTAGTAACCTTATTTAAAACTATTCAAAGAAAAGAATAAACTAGTCTCGGTCTTAGTCAGATACATGCAATTTTTTACTTTAAAATTTATTTTGTGACAAGTGTTTCGACCTTACGGTCATCATCAGACCTACAATATCTGAATAACCTTAATTATATTTACAAAACGGATAAAAAGTGAACATTACCTTATAACTAGATGGCCACTACAAATTAAAACATAAAACAACTAGGTATACAGTACACATATTACACGAACACTGAGGTGCAAATATTAAAAAGTATAGGCCTACTACCTGCACTTATGTAGAACCAAAAAACTTCAATAAAAACAACGAATCTAAATGTAAACATTTTAAAATAATCAAATATTGTTGTATAATTTTTAATAAAAAGTTATTGCTTACACTGAGAATCAACTCGTGCCTCTCAGTTGATAATCCGATATCAAGACCACTACACCACCGAGCTGTTGAAATTTATTTGTTTATTACTAGGAGTCTTTAATATTGCTGAATATTAAATGAGATTCGAAAGCAAAAAAATTGTTAACACAGTTAAGGACTGGACTTCTTTTTGCTTTAGTAATTTCCATTTTTCCAATAAGTCCAATTTTCTACTTTTGTGACATTCGTATAAAACACTGACGTTTTCAAAGGTTGAAAAATTGTGTCCTGAAGCTAATACATGATTAGCAATTAGTTGTTAGTTGTTCAGCGTTTAAATAAAATAGTAATTTTTGTTTTATAAGTAACTTAAAAATCAAAGTTGGACTAAAAAAACTACTATTTATCAGAAAACATGAAAAATTAATTACAGAAGGGACGTACGACTCCATGTTACTACTCTAAACATGCAGAATTTTTTTCGAATAGCAATTTATTAAAAAGAGGTAAATGATCATGGAACTTGGTTATTAATTAATTAAAGTATAAAACGTTATACTTTTATTATGAGTATGTAACGAGTTTATAAAAAAAATATTTTGAAAAAATACCTGGTACCTGGAAACAGCACCATATGCTGTATAAACGAATTAAAACTGCAATGAACAATTGCCCATTAATAGTCGGCGTCGGGACGTCGGCGTCGAACGGAATAAGCGAAAATAATCGCAGGTTTATATTTCCAGAGCGAAAAAGTTGAAAAAAAAAACATTTTAATTCAGTGAAGGGCAGAAAATGCAGCAAGGGAGAAGATGTTAATGTTCTCGGCGAAATATAATTTAATTAAATTACGGGTGGAATAGAGTTCATCGAAAATTAAAATTAAGATAACAAAAAAGTAAAGATAAAGGATTGCTGTCTTCGCGATATGGTGCTATTTTCGAAAATTGACGATACCAAATGTAGAATTTTCGTAGCCCACTTTAAGAAATATAGAATGAAATTGAAAATGTTGCATTTTCGAAACTTCTTCATATCTCAGGTTTCGTTTAAGTTATTTCAAAAGTAAAAACAGACACTTATACAGTTTTTTCCAGTCCAGTGGCATAATCTGATTTTTAATGTGAGCTGTTGTTTTTTAGATATAACTCAGTTTTTTTTTAAATTTTTTGTTCATATTCATTCAGTTCAAAATAAGCTTTTCGAATATTTATCATAGTCTATCTTTTTCTTTTGGATTGGTCTGATAAGTCATTTTTTATAAATTAGATATTTTTGTATATGCTAGGATCGCATATAAATAATAAAAAAAATTGTTCCATTTTGTCAAGTAAATTACCTCTGAAAAGCCGATTTAAAGATTAGTCTCATTTTAAATTTTTATACATCAAACTTTTGAAAATATTGTCTTGTTTGCTAAAATTCTTAGATTGAAATACTTAATTTTGGATCCTTTACTAAGCAGAGAACGAGGAAACTTATAACACATGTTATGACGTCCATTGATGAAAGGCACTTCGAGTTCCCGCAGAAAAGTTGAACAAAATATGAAAGTTTCAAAGAGCCGTACGGGGAGGATTTAAGTAAAGAACATTATAAACCATTTAAATTCAAATTGGTGCAAACCTTAGACCCGGTGACTCGCAGCTGCATACAAATGTACTGAAAATGTACTGGTATACCTAGAAAAATGCGACAACCATCCTAACTTTTATAGAAAAATATAAGCAATGCCAGAATATTAAATAGATATAATTCTAAATACTGGTCAGAAGACAATCAGCAAAGAATACTTATTTCTCCTCCAACGACAAAGCAGGTTTGAGTTCCAATATTTCTTGCTTTGTATTTGGTTTAAAAATAATGTTTCGTATATACCAAGGGAACCTGACCACAGATCGAATTACTAAATAAGGTCGTACCTTTAGCCAACCTGTGTAACATAAACTTTCAACAAGACGAAGCACAGTTTTATAATTCCATTAGAATAAGGCAATATTTGGCAAGAATAGTCCGATAAGTGGCCAGCGAGATATATAATAAAGCACGAAACCTAAGATGATTTGATTAACGCCACGCGAAGGGGATTCGAAGCAGTATTAAGCGTATTTAAGGGGGGGAGCAAAAGGGGCAAATACCCCTTAGAACTAAAAACCCAAGGAAAATGTTTGAAAGCAAAAATTATCATCGTTACTATATTCAAGAGAGTATTATGCTTATGTTGTGTTAACACAGAAAAAGTAAGGACCTTTTTTTTATTCGCCAAATGAAAATGCTTGCTCCCCCTTTCTGTATCTGAAGTCAAAAAATTGAGCAAAATTTAATTTCCAATAAAAATGCACATAATTTCCATTATATAGAAAACTGAGGCAAAGGTGGCCTGACATTGCCAGCTGAAGTTTTGACGGATATGTCAGAAAGAACAGTTTGTCAGGGACGCGATGTTTTTAGCTTGAAATGCCTTCAGAAATTTTAAAATATCTTTTTGAGCCCATTAAGGGTCAGGGAAAATGGATATACATACCGAAAAGCAGAGAAGGAGCAAGTATTTAATGACTAATTTTGTATACAAAATGGTTATATTACAAAATAATACATAAATCTATGCTTTTGGAGATTTAAAGGTATATCTTAGAATTCGTTTTTTTGCTTTATTTGCGGTATTTAAAGTGTTGCCGACGTTAATATGTGTGATATTGTTATATATTTATATACAGGGCAGTACAGGAAAAATATTGGTCTGGAGTAGTGATATTTTCCAGTAAACGGAGAATTCAACAGCATCTTTAGATTAATTTTTTACATTAAATACTGGCTTTATCTCTGATACTATCGCCGACTGTTGTGCTTATGGTAAGCTATCATCATCAGTGACCATCCCGGTGACCATTAAGAATTTCAGATGTTTTACAGTGTATGATAGCAATTAATATGGATTTTATTTATACTAGGAGGATCAGAAACTAAATATTTTGATAAGATTTTATGTGTTACACATGGATATTAGGTTAGGTTAGGTTAGGTTAGGTTAGTTTTAGTTGTCTAAGACATTTTTTTTAAGAATTAAGAGCTGCAAAATTTCTTAGTGCAAGATTTGGGTTTCGCCATTAAATTAATTTCTTTTTTCGACTACAGGGTGATTTTAAGAGTATAAAACATCTTTTCAGAAGTCAAAACATGTAGATATGCAGGTCCTATTTAAAATAACCTCCTCTTGCGATTTTATCAAGCGTTCAACTATGTGGTTTAACAATGCATGAATTGTTACCTGTGCAGAATTTGACGTTATCACTATATCTTCTTTGTTTGGGTAACAACATTTTTTTGCAGTCTGAACGGTTTTACAAGATAGGAATCTTTCTGGATCTTTAGTTCTTATTATGTTGTACTGGTGTCTCGTCAATTTAGCTTCTTCCATTGTAGAAAGTGTTTCTTCGCCAGTCATTTGTTTATTAATTTGCTGTTTTGTAAATTGACTGAGCGCATTTTGGAATTCTGATGCACAATTAGGTGACTGAACAAATTTTTGTATCAATTTAGAAGCGGTGTGGAATCCAGAAGCCTCTAAACCTATTTTGGTGGCATACCCCAACTCTAAAACCGACCAATTCCTTCTAAGTTCCTCTGTTTTCTGTCGCTTACTTCTTTCACAGCTTTGTTCAAATGAAACCTCCGGCCTCCCCCGCTCTCGTTTTACCAAGGTGCTATTCTTAAATTTAGGAAATTCAAGTGATGTTTCAAGCCACTCTTTGTTGTTTTTAATAAATATTAACTCTTTTCGACAAGCTTTAATCCATTTTTCTTTAAATCGGGATGTAAAATGAACAATTTTTTGATGGAGAGCACCTAACTCACTATCGGGGCAATTTAAAAGGTTTTTCAAGAGTTCTTTTAAAAATGCACACCGTTCTTCAAAATTTTTACACTCCGAGGACTTCATTTTATTCCATAATTCCATCCTTGTAATACAAAAATAACTTGAATTTGAACCTGAAAAAATAAAACAATAACAATTAAAACTTAGCATTTTAAGAAATATTTTACACATTTTGCGTGCATGTACCGTTTCCGAAAAAAGGAAAAAAATTATTTTGGCGCAAATTGGCGCAGCCAAATACAGTAAACTTTGAGATTAGAATAGTCTGGCTATACTTGAGTATAAAAATCTTTTTGCGATAGTATGTGATAATAAACTTATTCCCTACATGTTTAACAAAAAATAATATTTGTAGTAAATTTGGCGCTAATTTTACCAAAAAATTAATTTAGGTTATAGTAAGTAATTTCATGCATTGAAATATAATAAAATGTTAAGTACATACCTGATGCTAATTGATCCATTTAACAGAAATAATTGTTAACAGGCAAGACAAATTATTTGTTTGTAAGAAACCATACACAATTCCTATCTCTTGCCGGTTTAAAAATGCACTGTCATAAAGGCATATTTTTATTAACGCTGTTGCAATTTAAAAAATTATCACAAACATTCGAAAGTGGGAGACATTTGTACCTTAGTATGTTTTGTTTAAAAATATATGATATATGTGTGATCACGGCCAACTTGATTTTTTTATTAAATTCCGGGCTTTAGGTTCTCTTGCCCCAATGTGCAACTGTTTGAAGCCCCAAAATATGCCCCTTGATTATTATTATGTGGTCCAGGAACGATAGCATTCTGTATCTAATATTGTTCAGCAGCTATCGAGTAGTTGTAGTGGTTTGTTTGTAAGGTTATAACAGTCTTTTATACAATAAATGGGATACACATATTATTATCGCACGCATATGAAATTTGGGTACCTAACCATATAATCGATTATGTGTATCCCACGCACTGCTTACAAAATTTTATCTACGAGCGTGAAATAAAAATTCGTCATTATTTTTTTGTATTTTGAAATTAGTGACACAATTGGAAGTTAGTCAAGTTTCACAATTTAAAAAAAAAGTCATTGTACTTTTGTAATAATAGTTTGTTCATATCAACCAATCTTTCTGGTGAGAGTAATCGAAGTTTCGTTGAAAATATGAGTGACTTAGATAGTCTTTCTTCCGATGTAGATAAAGCTCAGAGTATAATGTGAAAATAAGCAAGTGCACCCCTTTTTTTTGTTTGAAAATTAACATTAGAGAATATTATCGCATTATTTCTTCATAATCTTACGCAAATGAGTGAGATAAATGTAATTTATCGTAGGGTGGTATATAAAAAGTATTATCAGCATGCATTTCTAGCCATGCCATTGTAGCCGCTTTTAGAGTTCAAAAGAACAACAAAACGAACCAAATATAGCATTAAACAAGACTTTGGCGAAGTTTAAGGATTAGATTAAATTAATTACAGAGAAGCAATTCTACATTTTATTTCTTACTCAAGCTGAACTGTTACGACACCCAAGAGATCTGAAATGTGATACCCTTTCTATAGTATCTTCATTGATTCATCACGGTGACGACTAAAAATCATTAAATTTCTTTTAAAAACATTAATATTTAGTCCCATTTCTTGTCCTACTACATATTTATAGTCTACTAAGCTTTGCAGGTGGTAAGGTGTTGCTCAGTACGATCGTATCATCAGCGTATCTATTGGTGTTGCTCAGTACGATCGTATCATCAGCGTATCTATTAAGTGTTAATTATCTCGCCACTCCATTTTAATACCGGCATTTAGGCCCTGCAACGTTGTTTTAAAGCTTCTGTCTGAACATATCTTACCAGTAATTAAGACATGATGTAGTCCTCTGCTACGTCTAAACAGCCTAGTATTATTGTTTCTACGCTACAAAGGCATCTAGCAGAAATCCAACGTCGGTTGAGAGGCTCACATTAAAATAAACCCAGACAAAACTCAAGGTGTTTTTTCCTCGAAATATCGATACTACTCTCAAAGATCAAATGTGTCCTGGTGAAACAGGGTTAAATATTTAGAGTTCGTTTTTGAGAAAAGACTTAACAAACGTACAAATAAAGGCAGTTTACTCTCTATTCAACGGGAAAAACAAAACCCATGCTATATCGACGTGCCATAACAACCAGACATACATTTCAGGCGGATACAAGGAGAACCGAGAGGAGTACTTAGACTTATTGTGAGTGCACTATAATAGTTAAAAATGTTACCACACATTACAATCAGAAACTGAGAGAAATCAGAGACAAACCAATTACAAATTACTATAACAAAATATACTTTTTTTAACAATCAGCTGCTGAAGAACTCTCATATAAGTTCCAGATCCAACCAGATTTACAAACTCCCATGGACATGATGACATAACCTCTTTCCAAATTCAAGTCCGTTAAAAGGACAACCTCTCAGAAAACGTTCACCAGCTGCTGAACAAAAGGGGTAATAGTACAGCCTGACCCAAAGAAATATATATAAGATTAAATAAACTCGAGAATAAACTAAAGCAACCAAATCTAATAGACAAAATCAAATTTAGAACTGATACACACAGTTTGGCTCTTCGTAATAGGAGTTCTTTGACTGTGCCATCGCCCCGAAAGGAATTATTCAAAAGATAATTTTATAATACAATATAACCACGTGTTTCATCCCGATTAATTTCTTTTGAGCAGTCATGTTCATCGTTTAAAAAACGAATAAAAAATTCACTTTTCGCCAACCAATAATAGCATTTACGCATACCTTCAAGTTCTTATCTTCTTTCTTGTATGTCTTTCTGTCCTTTTTTTCTTTTATTTCTTTCTTAAATATAAAATTAATTCCAGTACTGTAATTATTATTCACGCTAAATTAAATTCGCAGGTCAATACTGCGCAAGGCCAAAACAGTATCTGGTGCTTCACCATGCAGATATCTGCAGTGACGCAGCCTTCTATTATCCAATTTGTAAGTATACTGTAATTAAAAATATACAAATTATATAAAACTTTTGAAAAATAATAAATGAATTATTGTTATTAATATTGTTCTTGTTAAATTATCAAGAGAAATCTCGGATTTATTTGAATACAGAAATAATTCCAATGCTTTTAGAATAATTATTGCGGGTTAATACAACAGAAAACGACCCCTAAACGCTAGAGCTATCCATTAAAGTCTGTATAAACTACGACACAGACAAACGTTTGCATAATGACAACCCTACAGCGGAAAGTTTAAATCGATTTAAAGGCGACGATGGTAGCGCACCAACTAATGCGATTTGCATGTTTTGATATTTATTACTTTTTTCTGGAGATTTGTTTTCTTGCTATCATTTAATTGCAATGCATACTTCCGAAAATATATGTTTATTAAATATGGGTCTTAGGATTGACGCGCTAACTCTAACATTTACCTAAATAATGTGGTACAAGCTCGAAAAACCACATCATGTACAGGCGCACGATAAGTAATTATCCATTAATGTTTGGCTCAATAATGTTTCTGTATGTCTTAAAAAACCATAGAGAACAAAAATAAATATATAGATGAATTGCTTGAATATTTTTAATTATTCTTATATTGAGGGTGGTGAAATTTAAAAGTCAAGTAATATTCCACCAAATGTTAATAATTTTTCGCAGCGCCTTTTTGATACCACTTCTGTATACTTAATAATCTAAAATTCCCTTGATAAATTCTAAAATTATTTGTTTTTAATTTTCTTCTCTTGCATCAGAAAGTTAATAGCTCCTTAAAAATGACCATAACTCCTTTGTCTAAATAAGCCTAATTATGTAATTAAATATAAGTAAAAATATATTTGAAAAATTGCAAAAAAATATAGCTCCAATCAAAAACATTTCAGATAATTGCCAATATTAATGTCCATTTTATTTTTATTAACTATCCTGATAATAGTAATTTATGTGTAGTAAGAAGTTTGGAAATTTTCGAACCGCAATAATAAGATTAAAAAAATACCTTAATGCATGATTTATTTTTATTTATACGCGTACTCCGCCAGAGCCGCACAGTTGTAATTTTTTACGAAAAAATGACAACATTTTTTACGGAAAGATGACAATAAATCATTAACACATAAAACTGTATATAACTGTAAATCGAGTTGGTTGAGTTTTTGTTGGCTCTCTAAAGACGCGCAAATGTTTATAGATGTGTTGGCCGCGAAGTGATTTTTAGTGTTCTTGGTGAAGTTTACTAAGGTTTCTTTTTCCAGTGATAAAAGTTCATTGGTTTTTTGACTGAGTTTCCACAACAGAAAAAGTTGATTAATCCCAGCACACTGTTCCCGCTAAAAATTATGAAATTGGGAAGTTGGGTTGGAGTCATTTACTGGCGTTGACTACCGCTGCTATTCAACCACCACTTCTATTTTGGCAATTGGCCAGCTCAGATGTTCTGGCCTTTGCTCTTCTGAGGTTAGGGTGGTCGAGTTGAAGGGCCCCAGACTTCTTCGATTTCATTGTGAGGAATGCCGCAGAGGCTTCATGCAGGTCCCAATACTGATCAGAATGATTGAGGAACTTAGACGGGAAGTGGATGCACTCAACCTCGAGAGGTCCCTGATGCCAAAATTTCACGACAAGCTGGTCCAACGGTGATGTTTTGAGAGAGTTGCAAGACCGTCAGAACAGATCAAACAATATCATGATATTTAATCTCAGGGGAGACAATGAGAACGATGATTTAATCAAAATTTACTCTGTATTGAATAATTTAATGAACATGAACCTGACATAGTTAAGTATTCTCGAGTTGGAAAGGGTAACTGCAATAATGCACATCCATTAAAGATAACACTGCAATCCCCAGCTAGTGTACTCAACCTTGTCAAAAACCGTAACAAGTTGAAAAAAACTAAAATATTTGTCGGTCATATATGACTGATGATGATGGTATAATACCAAAAAACTAAATAATCCGGGACCATGCCTTCTTTCTAATACTAATGGTCTGGAGGTGTACTACCAAAACGTGAGAGGATTGCGTACGAAGCCCGATGTTCTCGCAAGTGCAGTGGCTGTGAGCTCGTACCAGGTTCTACTGCTCTCTGTAACATGGTTATCGGATCACATTCTTAACTCACAACTCAGAACTCAGAAACCGGATCGTTCTCTCCTAGAAAGCAGTGCTGCGTGAGTCGCCCACAGACATTAAACAATTGTTTATTGCTGTCGGATCTGCGTCTAAGAGACTAATCATTGGCACAGTCTACTTACCACCGAGATCGCCTGTAGAAAAATACTTGCATTTTTCAAAAAACGTTGATAGAATCTCTCAGACATATCAAGACCACAATATGTATTTGCTCGGAGACTTTAACTTACCAAATGCCTCTTGGGAGTCTGACAACCCCAGCTCAATCTCCATCCCGAGTCGTGGTGCGCAATCTTAGGAATCTGAGGCTATCCAAACCATTTCTACGTGCACTTTCCATAATCTATTCCAAATCAACACCACTGTTAATCATCAGGGCTCAATACTGGATTTGGTTTTCTCACACAGTCTTGATAATGTTATATTGCGTACTGAAGATTCCCTCATCCCTCCAGATTACCACCCATCCTTGACTATCCACATCAAATACTCAATTGACTATTTTTAATTCCGTCTCTTCACAGCCTGACTCTTATTACTATTCAATTACTACATCACTTCAAATCTGTTAACTATAATGCCTTTAATGATTACCTTGGATTTGTCGATTGAGATCTACTGCTTGACTTCTTACTTGTAGGAAGCATGATTAATATTTTCTATGATGTACTGCATACCGCAATCGATGCACTGGTTCCAAAAAAGAAAATATCAAGCAGAAAGTTCCTAAGATGGTTTTCAACATACCTGAAAAGCTTGATGTTTCGGAAGAAGATCGCTCATAGTAAGTGGAAGAAAAGTGGTTTGCCTCAGTATTATGCCCAGTTTTCTGACCTCCGTGCTCAGTGCAAAAGAACATCACGAGACTGTGACGTGTACTTCGTGTCACGAGTCCAAATCATCGCTTCTATCCCATAACATCAAACAAATTTAGAACTTTGTTAACACTATACATAAGGATAATGAGCTGCCTCCCCAAGTGTCTTATAATAGTAAAACGGTGGATGGAGGCGTAGAAGCGGTCAATTTGACTGCCGAGTACTTTCAAACTGTTTATTCTAATCAAACTTGTCAGATTGCACCCATTACATCCCTGAGCAACTTAAATATCCACAACTACGATATATCAATTTCCGCTATATTCATGGAATTGAGCAATCTCAGCATCCTTAAAGGGCCTGGACCGGATGGCATTTCCCCTAGTCTACTCCGAAATTGTAATTTTGTACTATCACGTTCGTTGTTTTTTATTTTTAATGCTCCAGGCAGGATTTCTGGAAAGTAAGTTACGTTGTACCTGTTCATAAAAAGAGCAGCAAGGGAGACGTCACCAATTACAGACCTATACGTACCTGAGTTGTATCCCAAAATTGTTTGAATGTTTGGTTTTCCAAGCATTTGACAACTCATTTAAACGGCGTTCTAATGAATCAACAGTTTAGCTTCTGTGTTGGTCGATCGACGGAGCTGAATCTGCTTAATTACAGCGACTATCTGTCTGGGGTACTGCAGGAGGGTGGTGTGGATCATTCGATCTACACCAACTTCTCAAAGGCCTTTGACAGAGTGAATCATCTCGTCTTGGTGAACAAGCTGAATGATTATGGAATTTCTGGCACCCTTCTCCGTTGGATTGCTGACTATATGTCTAATAGTTCCCAAGTGATTAAAAGTTAATAATAATCACACTATGCAAATCATAATTCCATCTGGTATTCCCCAGGAGTCGCATCTGAGTCCTTTACTTTTCAACCTCAACTTATTTCTTAACGATATATCAGATTCCTTTTCGAATAGTATTTTTCTTTTTTTTTTGCAGATGACTTAAAGTTCTTTATCAGGGTATCATCAGACCTCGATAGGCTCACTGAGTGGTTTGTATTTCAACTATTGAGTATATATATATATATATATATATATATATATATATATATATATATATATTGGCAACACATTTCTTGAGACGCTGACCGAATTCAGTGATCTGGGAGTTACTTTTGATTCTCCCCTATCTTTCGTACCACATCCATCACAAATAGTCCCGAGGTCCCTGAAAATGCTCGGTTCCATCAAGCGTTGTACCAAAGATTTCAACAATGTTGCCTCAATCGGAGTGTTATATTTTGCGTTAGTTAGACCACTTCTGGAGTACTGTTCTTCGGTTTGGAGCCCCCGCATATGTTACACATAAAAGCACTCGAACAGGTGCAGCGTAAATTTGTTCGCTACCTTTGCTATAAATCCAATATCCATTTCACCGAGAACTACTTTGTTGATTATAATACCTTTGTAGGAGTGACAAAAAAGACCTTAAAATATTGTACAACATCCTTAATTCCCGCGTGGACTGCAGCCATCTACTGTCCCAAGTGTGACTTCGCTCCCCTCCTAGAGATTGATAACGACGCAATCGAACGAACTACGGATAAAATACTTCACGAGCACCGAGATTAGCAAATATCTATCCGGAACTAAATTTCTTTGGTAGTGTATCTCACTTTTTAAGCTTAAGAGATTAAGAGATTTAAGCTAATAATTTTCATATACATTTCATATAAATAAAACGCAAAAAACTCTAGCTAGCCACAATAGGTGAAAATAAATATATCGAATTTGATGATTGGATGCTTTAAAGCACTTGATATAAAATATACAAATCGCAAGTCTACCTTTCAATAGAGACAATTTCATTTTATTTAATTATTTTATTTTTTCACACTTTTCATATACGTATATTTCACGCATGGAAATGATTGAAATTTTATATATTGTAAATAACAATTTTAGAAAACCAAACAATAATAATTTAGGGATATGATCGTAATTTAATCGAAGAACCTTTCAATAAAAAAATCTTTATTCAACTGACTATTTATTCTTTTCACAACTTTCGAGTACATACTCTTTGGTATCAACCTATTTTGGTAAAGATTACCTATACACCGGGAGACAAATTGGGTTTAATTTATAAATGCAATTTTTTAAATTATTGAAATACTTATTATTGAGTATGTTAAAACATAACATTTAGCACAGTGTAATTTTATTGTATGTATTTCTATTAATATTTCTGGGGAGCACGAAGTGTGAACCCAACCTTTCCTATCGCAAAAAACGCTACGCAAATTCCACGAATAAACTAGCATTCACGCCGCCCAAACGTGAAAGAACTACGTTCCCTTCCTCCTCCCACGTATAATTAAGTCAGTGAGCCTTAGCCGGAGGTACCGTAAGGGTGTTGTCAAAGAATATCGACGGTCGATATTCTTTGGTGTTGTCGCGGCGCTTTAATTGATTCCCACCTCGCGTGTTTTTATTTCTCGCATCTGCATCCCGGCAGTGTAAAATAGATTTATTCTCAGTTTGAAGTAATCTGTACGTGCAACCCGGCACTTTAACTCGTTTGCCCCGTATAGTATTCATCGGTACTGTGGAAGTGTGCCCACACTCTACACAAAGGGAAATCATTTGTTTCACTCTATTTACCGCATAAAACTTGTAGTTTACTTCTGTTCGCTTGCATGATCAGTTTAAATCATGTCAGTTTTATCAAAGTTAAAAGTATTACAAGTAACTGGT
Source organism: Kuschelorhynchus macadamiae (assembly GCA_030620095.1). NCBI lineage: Eukaryota > Metazoa > Arthropoda > Insecta > Coleoptera > Curculionidae > Kuschelorhynchus > Kuschelorhynchus macadamiae. Next base: position 2,290,678 of record JAUTXW010001143.1, read on the forward strand.
TGTCTTTCGTGTATAAGTACAAATCTGTAATATACATATGGTTGAGAAAGTGAAGATTCCTTGCCCCCTAATATGTGATGAGAAAAAAAACATCTCAGGCACATGGTATAAAAATGCATCTCCTATAGCAAACACCACATTGTTAGAACCTAGGGAGTCCCGGAAGGGTTCAAACTTGTTTACACACTCAGCAAGATTTATAGAAAGTCAGCTATAGTCAGCTCTGTTATAATCTTGTTAAGATTATTTTATAAAACCTGAAAATGTATGTAGAATATGTAGGTTAAAAACAATTTCATCTTCAGTGGACATATTTATTCAAACATTAACTAGATAGACTAACATACTTAAAGACGAGTTTTTCAAGGCGAGACAAGACAAGATCCTGATCTCGAGTTGTATCGACCTCAATTTCAAGACGAGACGAGATGAAGTCTTATTCTCGTCTCGCCTTGCGGCGTCACTACTCTAAAAGCCTATTTGCCGAAGAATGACATTACACCAAAACAATGATCAGCACGTGAACATCTTGCCAGGAGCGGGGAGTACCACCGTTATTGGTCCGAATCGGCCAAACAAAATACACCACCAATGGAAAGCCAAGTGGAGTGGGAGAGAGATATGCAGATGCACAGGATTTTGTTTTCGTTTAATATCTTTCTTCGATAAATACACTATATACACATAATATTTAATAAACTCATAACAAACGTGTTAGTGTTACCATTTAATATAGTTTTATATGTATTAACTGAAAGTGACAATTTTATCTTTATTTTGTATCTACATTTTTTGAAAACACTGACCTCCAGATCCAGACCTGTCACGCCTGTTTTATTCTATAGGACAATTTACAAAACCAGAAAGTGTTCATTGTAAACTGACTTCTAGTAAGTAACTGAGCTCGAATTCTAGCGCTAGGTCCAAGACGATAAAATTCCTCATCTGGAATGTCCATATAATAAACAATAAAGTCCTTGGATCAGTTGTGGATCGATTAACTTTAGGTGTTTGTCCACATGCGACTGAAGGAAACTCTTCCAGCTTATAACCGACTTCTTTGTGGACAATATTTACGAGACTGGTTTTTATGTGGTTAGAGGTAACATCGTCTTAATGTATCATTTAGTTCTTGGAATATTGGAATCCGAATCATTACACTTTTCCTGATGGAATTCGTAACAACTGGAAAACAATTTTTCAAGGTTTTCTTCATTTTCTAAGTTTGGTAATAAATTGGACGGAATGTGCGACCGATCATTTTTGCTGTTATTTGTCTCCATTCAAGTTAACATCACGTTTGGTTATCCTGGTTAGCTCATTTAACTGAACCTTTCAACTGGCTGTATCTAGGTTTGGCGTTTATAATTTTGACACAGTCCCACATTTGACAATGTTCATATATTAGCTCGTTTGCATATTCACAACCATTACCTGAATGTAATGTAGAATATTGGAGCTTTAAAACCGATAAAAATGTCTAGCAGATTAAATGCAATTTCTTCAGGACCTCTGATACGAAGAAGACACAAAATGATTTCAGAACGTGATCTTGATTAACCATAATAAATTTAATATCGTTATCATGAATTGACTGCATGTCGATGATATCCACTTAGCATCTTGAATCCTTATCTGTCAGTACAGACTTGATAACTAACTCTTTTTTGGCCATATTCGATTTTTTGACTCGTATAAGTGCTATGTCGCTTAAACATTTTTGTTATTTATGATTAGCTTCTTTCAAAGCGCCTGTCGTACCCCATGGCCAGTTGCAAGTATTACCGTAAAAGTTTTTGTAATTTACAAGATACCGTATTAGTAAAAGAAGTACAATAAGTTTTTTCAGGCATTACACTCACTAAAATTCACTAAGAAGGTACATCAACTGAGTAGTTACCAGTTTTCTTATAAACTATGAGTAAAATTGTTATAATGGTATAATATACATAATTTGTAAACCAACTATACTATCGTTAATTTTAACACAAGATACTACCGTTTAGAGAAGAAGTTCTTAGATACTTTGTAGTTTTTCCAAGTTTGAAAGATAAGTCTCAAGATTGTTTTAATAAAAGATCAAAATTAAAGATAATTCATTTTTCGAACTGTTACAATTTTGCTACAGACATTATTTGGTAAATCCTAGGTTTAGCGCCTTCATATTAAAAGTTTTATTTTTAGGGGATATTGATTTAAATAATTTTAACTACTTAACCATAAAAGGAAATATTTACAAAAATGAATAGTGTATATGTTATTTACAAATTTTTCAACTCTAGAAAATAAGAAGCCTCGTGTGATATAGAGCGCTTTGAAAAAACGAATTTCAGTTCTTACAATTTCTTTAACATTCTTCAACCAGATGTATTTAACTAGTGTTTTTAACCATTATTACTAATTTATAGTAAAAAATATATAATATATGTGTTTTTCGTAATAACGCCAGTAATGAACGGATCGACATAACAGACTAGTCAAACTAAATGTTTGTTATATTTGTGTAAATAAAAAAAACCCAAATTTAAAGGTGATAATATAATCCATGTGGATCAAGGAAAAAACTGCAAAAATGTATGCTAATGCGAAGGGGTTAAAAGGGTCATTATAACTTTCACAACCCGGGAAAAAATAATAGCCTGTAGATTTTTCTAAAAACCTGTTTAGTCGCCTTATTGGCATTGGTTATAATATATCGTATACCAAATTTGATTTAGAAATCTCTAGAAATGTATGAGGTATAAAAAAATAAAATAAAAAATACATTTTAATATCCCGCATCTCGAGACCAAAGCGCTTGAAAACCCCTGTTTATATAAACTTTCTTATTTTTATGAGGTAAATCATCTCCAGTCGCCAGAGTTTTATACATAAATTAATTTACAGCCGGTATATGTATACAACATTTTAAAGTGGTAGGTCAAGTAAAATGTTAAACAAATCTATTTGCAAAATTAAGAACAGGGTGAAGGTCATTACTTTATTTATATATATATATATATATTTACATATATATATATATATGTATATAAATATACATATATATATATGTATATAGATATACATATATATATATATATATATATATATATATATATGTATATAAATATATATATAACATATATATATATATATATATATATATATATATATATATATATATATATATATATATATATATATATATATATATATATATATATATATATATATATATATATATATATATATATATATATATATATATATATATATATATATATATATATATATATATATATATATATATATATATATATATATATATATAATTTTTGGTAGTTTCTTAAACCATTTATTTATATATATTTTACTTCAATTTTCTTGGGTTTAGGTTTATGTAAAAATAAAAACGCCTTCTTCCAACTTTGTTCTCTCTATTTTACGTTTCGCCTAACATAGTAGGCTTTTTCAAAAATGTACAAGATTATCATACTATCTAAAACAATAGAATCAGGACATTAATACACAATTATAAATATGGGACATTACGTTATTTTTTATATATATATATATATATATATATATATATATATATATATATATAAATCACTTTGACAATGTATATTGGACAAAAATTAGTATAAAAATAAATAAAACAGAAATTCACTTTGGTTACATACCTCGATCGATTTTAGGTAGGCTTCATTCATCTGGATGTTATTGTATGAATAACTCAGTTAAGAAGTTTTTTTAATTTATTGGTTTTACTTGTTGTTTTATGGTATAGAAAAAGTGTTAAAATATATATACATAGGCAGACGAGAATGAATACAGTGTGATATTTTTACTTTTAAGTTAATAGATTATAATATACTTGACTTAAATTATGGATGTCTTGTTTGTCGTTAACAGAAAATTTTTCTTTTTTGATGTGTATCATTTCCTTTATTTGTAGCTTGCGGTAATTGGGTTCTTGCGTTAAGATTTTCGTATCAGAAAAGTTAAATTCATGTCTTTCATTCTTTTCATGTTTGTGTAGAGCGGTTGAAGCATTTTTAGTGTATTTATGCCCATTCAGTCTGCTATCTAAGTACTGGGTGGTCATTCCTATATATTTTTTTGGGCAGTTTAGGCAGGGTATTGAGTAAACGATGTTGGACCTTTTTTTATTGGGTACTTTGCTTTTTAAAGGAGTAAAAAGATGGGATAAACGATTGTGGGATTTATGGCAAACAATGATGTCTTGCTTTGCTAAAATATACTTAAGTTTTTCTGATAATCCATTTGTGTATGGCATTGCAACGTAGGTTTTATTGTCATTAGTTTGTATTTTTTCGCTTCTTTTCTTGTTGTATAGTCGAAAAACTCGTTGTTTAATGATTTTATTAGAATGTTTTTCAGGGAAGCCATTGTCTTTTAGAATTGTTCTTACTTTATTTAATGTTTCAGAGCGATACCCCGGTGACGTTAAAGTGAGAGCTCTGTCGGTAAGGCCTATAATGACGCTATTCTTTTGATTTTTCGGGTGGTTTGAATTGAAATTTAAATATCGACCAGACCATGTATCTTTAGTATACCACTTGGTCTTAAGGGTGCCTTTTTTACTGTCTCGAATAATAGAAAGATCTAAGAAGTTAATTGTATTGCTGTTTTCGACTTCGGCAGTAAATTGAAGTTTGTGATGAAAACTGTTAAAAGTGTTTAAAACGTTATTAATCTCATTTTCTGGAATTGCCATCAGACAATCATCGACATATCTTTTAAAAAATACGATTGGTGACCCTATATTTGACAGAACTTTCTCTTCTAAGTATTGAGGAAATTGGGGAGCCCATGGCGCATCCATCCAGTTGTAGAAAAAATTGGTCATGAAATTGGAAATAATTGTTCGTTAACGTAAGATTTATTGCTTCTACGAAATATTCAAGACTAAGGGATGTTTGTTCTTTAAGAGAATCCCACTTTTCTTTTAAAATATCTGCTACTAATTCTATAGGGATGTTTGTATATAAAGAGATAACGTCTAATGATACTAATTTAGAGTCTTTTGGTATATGTGTGTTGTCTATAAACTCTTTAAAAGTAAAGGAATCTTTAATATAAAAGTCATTTTTGCCGGTGATTTTAGACAGGCAATTACATAAGTATTTTGACAGTTTATAGAATGGGGATTGTAAACTTGATACGATTGGTCTCAAGGGTATGCCGGTTTTGTGTAGTTTAGGAAGCCCGTAAATTTTGGGGGCCACAGTATTATGTACAGTTAACATTTTGGCTTCCGTTTCTGAAATTTGTTTTTTGTTTAGCATTTTTTTTATAAAGGTATTATTTTTTACTTGAAAAACATTGGTCGGATCGTTTCGTAATTTTTTATAAGTTGTCGTATCTTTTAGTAAGTTTTCCATTTTAGAATTGTAATCAGTAGTGTTCATGATTACCGTTTTATTAGATTTATCTGGATTGAGAATGGTGATTTGTGGATTATGTTTGATAAATTCTTTAGTAGTTCTTAGCTGTTTTTGTACTCTCTTTTGAAAAATGTTGTTTTTTGTTTTTTTATGTCGAATTTTGATTTTGTGATTTGTTAATACGTTTACTACACTGGAACGAATAGTGTCCTTAACTTCATTTGGTTTGTTGTGAATGGCGGACTCTACACAAGCAATATATTCTGTTACTGGTAATTCGATTTCTTTTGAGATAGGCAAAGAAAATTTGTCTCCAAGCGCAAGAACTTCCGCGACTTGTTCAGGAATATCTGTATCAGACAAATTGTGTAACCAGTTTTTGCTTTTTGAATTATCGATAGTGTTAATGTTTGAGGTTAATTTCAAAAATTTTGTTTTATTTTTGGTTTTTATGAAATTAAATAATTTTTCACTTTTAACTTTTTCAAAAGAAATGAACTCATCAACAATATATTTTGGTAAACCGCTTTCAATATCCAAGACTAGTTGTTGAATTTGATTTGTAATTTTATTTATTGTATTTGTAGCTTCTGTTATAGTTAAATTTAATATTTTGCCTTTCGTACTATTAATTAAGTATTGAAATTTATTATCGAGGTACGTACCTGTGAATTTGATGTGATTTGTATTGAACTTCAGAAATTTTGGTGTTACATTAGCATGTTTACATCTTAATAGAAATATCCTACGATTTTTTTGTTTTGCTAACATTGTGTATGCTTTGGACAATGTCTTTAGTTTCTCGGCGTGCTCTGATCCGTAATTAATTCGTATTCCTTGTAAAAATGCCATGTTTGATGGAACGATGCAAAATAATCCCCTTTGCAACTTAAATAATTTTTGGTAGTTTCTTAAACCATTTATTTATATATATTTTACTTCAATTTTCTTGGGTTTAGGTTTATGTAAAAATAAAAACGCCTTCTTCCAACTTTGTTCTCTCTATTTTACGTTTCGCCTAACATAGTAGGCTTTTTCAAAAATGTACAAGATTATCATACTATCTAAAACAATAGAATCAGGACATTAATACACAATTATAAATATGGGACATTACGTTATTTTTATATATATATATATATATATATATATATATATATATATAAATCACTTTGACAATGTATATTAGTACAAAAATAAATACCTAAAATCGATCGAGGTATGTAACCAAAGTGAATTTCTGTTTTATTTATTTTTGTACTAATTTTTGTCCAATATACATTGTCAAAGTGATTTATATATATATATATATATATATATATATATATATATATATAAAAAATAACGTAATGTCCCATATTTATAATTGTGTATTAATGTCCTGATTCTATTGTTTTAGATAGTATGATAATCTTGTACATTTTTGAAAAAGCCTACTATGTTAGGCGAAACGTAAAATAGAGAGAACAAAGTTGGAAGAAGGCGTTTTTATTTTTACATAAACCTAAACCCAAGAAAATTGAAGTAAAATATATATAAATAAATGGTTTAAGAAACTACCAAAAATTATTTAAGTTGCAAAGGGGATTATTTTGCATCGTTCCATCAAACATGGCATTTTTACAAGGAATACGAATTAATTACGGATCAGAGCACGCCGAGAAACTAAAGACATTGTCCAAAGCATACACAATGTTAGCAAAACAAAAAAATCGTAGGATATTTCTATTAAGATGTAAACATGCTAATGTAACACCAAAATTTCTGAAGTTCAATACAAATCACATCAAATTCACAGGTACGTACCTCGATAATAAATTTCAATACTTAATTAATAGTACGAAAGGCAAAATATTAAATTTAACTATAACAGAAGCTACAAATACAATAAATAAAATTACAAATCAAATTCAACAACTAGTCTTGGATATTGAAAGCGGTTTACCAAAATATATTGTTGATGAGTTCATTTCTTTTGAAAAAGTTAAAAGTGAAAAATTATTTAATTTCATAAAAACCAAAAATAAAACAAAATTTTTGAAATTAACCTCAAACATTAACACTATCGATAATTCAAAAAGCAAAAACTGGTTACACAATTTGTCTGATACAGATATTCCTGAACAAGTCGCGGAAGTTCTTGCGCTTGGAGACAAATTTTCTTTGCCTATCTCAAAAGAAATCGAATTACCAGTAACAGAATATATTGCTTGTGTAGAGTCCGCCATTCACAACAAACCAAATGAAGTTAAGGACACTATTCGTTCCAGTGTAGTAAACGTATTAACAAATCACAAAATCAAAATTCGACATAAAAAAACAAAAAACAACATTTTTCAAAAGAGAGTACAAAAACAGCTAAGAACTACTAAAGAATTTATCAAACATAATCCACAAATCACCATTCTCAATCCAGATAAATCTAATAAAACGGTAATCATGAACACTACTGATTACAATTCTAAAATGGAAAACTTACTAAAAGATACGACAACTTATAAAAAATTACGAAACGATCCGACCAATGTTTTTCAAGTAAAAAATAATACCTTTATAAAAAAAATGCTAAACAAAAAACAAATTTCAGAAACGGAAGCCAAAATGTTAACTGTACATAATACTGTGGCCCCCAAAATTTACGGGCTTCCTAAACTACACAAAACCGGCATACCCTTGAGACCAATCGTATCAAGTTTACAATCCCCATTCTATAAACTGTCAAAATACTTATGTAATTGCCTGTCTAAAATCACCGGCAAAAATGACTTTTATATTAAAGATTCCTTTACTTTTAAAGAGTTTATAGACAACACACATATACCAAAAGACTCTAAATTAGTATCATTAGACGTTATCTCTTTATATACAAACATCCCTATAGAATTAGTAGCAGATATTTTAAAAGAAAAGTGGGATTCTCTTAAAGAACAAACATCCCTTAGTCTTGAATATTTCGTAGAAGCAATAAATCTTACGTTAACGAACAATTATTTCCAATTTCATGACCAATTTTTTCTACAACTGGATGGATGCGCCATGGGCTCCCCAATTTCCTCAACAGTTGCCCAACTAGTCATGGAATACTTAGAAGAGAAAGTTCTGTCAAATATAGGGTCACCAATAGCATTTTTTAAAAGATATGTCGATGATTGTCTGATGGCAATTCCAGAAAATGAGATTAATAACGTTTTAAACACTTTTAACAGTTTTCATCACAAACTTCAATTTACTGCCGAAGTCGAAAACAGCAATACAATTAACTTCTTAGATCTTTCTATTATTCGAGACAGTAAAAAAGGCACCCTTAAGACCAAGTGGTATACTAAAGATACATGGTCTGGTCGATATTTAAATTTCAATTCAAACCACCCGAAAAATCAAAAGAATAGCGTCATTATAGGCCTTACCGACAGAGCTCTCACTTTAACGTCACCGAAGTATCGCTCTGAAACATTAAATAAAGTAAGAACAATTCTAAAAGACAATGGCTTCCCTGAAAAACATTCTAATAAAATCATTAAACAACGAGTTTTTCGACTATACAACAAGAAAAGAAGCGAAAAAATACAAACTAATGACAATAAAACCTACGTTGCAATGCCATACACAAATGGATTATCAGAAAAACTTAAGTATATTTTAGCAAAGCAAGACATCATTGTTTGCCATAAATCCCACAATCGTTTATCCCATCTTTTTACTCCTTTAAAAAGCAAAGTACCCAATAAAAAAAGGTCCAACATCGTTTACTCAATACCCTGCCTAAACTGCCCAAAAAAATATATAGGAATGACCACCCAGTACTTAGATAGCAGACTGAATGGGCATAAATACACTAAAAATGCTTCAACCGCTCTACACAAACATGAAAAGAATGAAAGACATGAATTTAACTTTTCTGATACGAAAATCTTAACGCAAGAACCCAATTACCGCAAGCTACAAATAAAGGAAATGATACACATCAAAAAAGAAAAATTTTCTGTTAACGACAAACAAGACATCCATAATTTAAGTCAAGTATATTATAATCTATTAACTTAAAAGTAAAAATATCACACTGTATTCATTCTCGTCTGCCTATGTATATATATTTTAACACTTTTTCTATACCATAAAACAACAAGTAAAACCAATAAATTAAAAAAACTTCTTAACTGAGTTATTCATACAATAACATCCAGATGAATGAAGCCTACCTAAAATCGATCGAGGTATGTAACCAAAGTGAATTTCTGTTTTATTTATTTTTGTACTAATTTTTGTCCAATATACATTGTCAAAGTGATTTATATATATATATATATATATATATATATATATATATATATATATATATATAAAAAATAAAGTAATGTCACATATTTATAATTGTGTATTAATGTCCTGATTCTATTGTTGTAGATAGTATGATAATCTTGTACATTTTTGAAAAAGCCTACTATGTTAGGCGAAACGTAAAATAGAGAGAACAAAGTTGGAAGAAGGCGTTTTTATTTTTACATAAACCTAAACCCAAGAAAATTGAAGTAAAATATATATATATATATATATATATATATATATATATATATATATATATATATATATATATATATATATATATATATATATATATATATATATATATATATATATAAATATAAATATATATATATATATATATATATATATATATAAATATATATATATATATATATATATATATATATATATATATATATATATATATATATATATATATATATATATATATATATATATATATATATATATATATATATATATATATATATATATATATATATATATATATATATATATATATATATATATATATATATATATATATATATATATATATATATATATATATATATATATATATATATATATATATATATATATATATATATATATATATATATATATATATATATATATATATATATATATATATATATATACATATATATATATAAATATATATATATATATATATATATATATATATATATATATATATATATATATATATATATATATATATATATATATATATATATATATATATATATATATATATATATATATATATATATATATATATATATATATATATATATATATATATATATATATATATATATATATATATATATATATATATATATATATATATATATATATATATATATATATATATATATATATATATATATATATATATATATATATATATATATATATATATATATATATATATATATATATATATATATATATATATATATATATATATATATATATATATATATATATATATATATATATATATATATATATATATATATATATATATATATATATATATATATATATATATATATATATATATATATATATATATATATATATGTATATATATATATATATATATATATATATATATATATATATATATATATATATATATATATATATATGTATATTATATATATATATATATATATATATATATATATATATATATATATATATATATATATATATATATATATATATATATATATATATATATATATATATATATATATATATATATATATATATATATATATATATATATATATATATATATATATATATATATATATATATATATATATATATATATATATATATATATATATATATATATATATATATATATATATATATATATATATATTATATATATATATATATAATATATATATTTTCCCTATGTTATGAACTAATACTCGAACACTGTACAGCTAAAAATTATTATACACATCGAAAATGTCACACTTTTAATTATCTAAAAAATACTTTTATATCAACAAATTCCCGGGAACATAATCGATTACCCATTTATTAGAAACATTTAATGGACGAATCGACTATTTTTCGATAAATCGATTATTTTGCACACCTTGAACTTCCGATTTAGTCAGATATTGATATGAAATTACAGTCGACGGAAATTTAAGATAAAATACCTTAAACCGTTTAGGTTTAATGCCTACAGCGTGACAAAATGTCAAAGTTTATTATTATTATTCAATTGATTAATCAGATAACCGATCATTTTGCCCACCCCTAGCAGGACAAAATTATATCCCTTAGCAACTATTGTAGTAAGTAATTAAAGCTGAAAAGAAATAGCAAGTTAAATTAAGGATTTCAATGATTATTATGGATAGTGTAAGGTACTGGATATTACTAAATTCCATTCATTCGACAAGCGTTCTTACTACCAATTCTACATATTTCTTTTAGGGATAAATCAAATTCGAGGATAAAATAATTACTCGATGACTACCGTTCATTTTAGCCTTGGAGATAGGTTTCGGAAATCTTAATTATTAAAAAAGAGCGTATTAACCCGTTTTTTGTTAAAAAAGCAAAATGCTGATAGTAATAGATTCATTCATATTATTTTAAGGTTATTACTAAAATTACCAATTACCAGTATTCGGCTTTCTGACCCAAGAAATGTGGTAGTCAAGTTTATTCATGTAGACTGAAAAAAATCTGAGTAATTTTTTAATATTCTATAATAAAGATATTTAATAAACAAATATTAAATTAAAGGGAACCGATTTTTTATTTAAATATCGGTTATAGACTCCTATTCTGCAGCACTAGAGCGGTCAAATTTTCACGTTAGAGCTCCCAGTTTCGTTTTGGCTGGTATACTGCGTAGAGTGTTGCTTGTCTAGTTTTCAACAATCAGTAAAGAAGTGCAAACATTTTGGATAATTATACCCTCGGTTATTTATGGCATCCATTTGAAGGTAAGAAAGGTTTTTATCCACATTAATATATAATAGATTGCAGTAAATAACTGTTTTGACTAATATAGAGGCTCATTCATACTTGGTTTTGAAACCCCATATCATTATCAATCGAAAAAGTGAAATTAAATTAACTATACATAACGGTTTGTTTAAGTAAACCAAATATGTATTACTTATTTAAGCATTGTTTGGAAAAGTCCATGTGGCACCATTTTTAGATGCATTTTTTAGATAGTCAGATAACTTTCAGAACAATTTAAATAAAGCTATTAAGGTCCTATATATAAAGGCCGGACAAACCGGGTCCAGCTTCCCTTTTAGAAAGTTTTCCACGATATTTCAGGCTGAGGTGTACGCAATTTTAATGGAAAAAACGATGAGGGAAGTCATAGAAGGAATAGAGGAGGAGATTGTCATTTGCTCAGATAGTCAAGCAGCGCTTAAGGCGCTGGACTCACCCTTGATGGGATCAGCATTGGTTCAGGAATGTGGTGACAGGCTGGAGCAGTTGGCACGGAGAGGGTTGGTTTGAGTGCCGGGATATTGAGCCACCAGCACATATGAAGGACCAGAACCGGCTTTATGTATAACTACACAGCAGATAAAGACTGCAATATACCAATGGGGGCACCAAGAACTGCGACGTGAGTGGGACCAGTTTAAAGGTGGTACGCAAGCTAAAGATTTCATTGTGAAGCCCGATAAAGGCCAGAGTGGCTGTTAACGCGGGACAGGAAGATCCTGAATTCCATCGTATGTGTAGTAACGGATTCACTGTAAAAAATTGTGTTAAAATTACATAATTTTAACTGTAAAAATAATAAATGGGTTCTGTTATTCTATCTTAGTTAAAATTTTAGTTAATTGTTATCAATGTTTTACTATTAAAATGTGTTTTTTACTATTACACGTAAAAAAAACATTTTAATAATGTAAGTGTATAATTACTTCGCGAATTTACCAAAGTTGTGTGAAAGTACTTTGCGAATTTACCAAACATTGTGAGGTGATAGTAATTTTTGAGTTTAAGTGAAGTATTTGTGGAAAAATCAGGTAAGAATTTAGAAAATTGTTACGTGTTTATTGTAACAATAGATGCATTATTCACTATACTGTAAAATGTTCATTAAAAGACTTGATTTCAATAAGTTTAGTTAATATCTGTTATTGTTTAGTTTTATGTCCTAAAATAAATTTTTTAAAGCTAATTGTGTGTTTTTTTTTTCGAATAAACCATACCTACCTACTTTCGTTGCTAACAGCATGTTCTTTTATGTTTGTTTAAAAGCCATCCTTATTTTCAAGCTGTATATTTGGAATATTTGTTACAAATGAAAAATTAGAACTGAAACCAAACATAAAGCAGCATCTTTTTCAGCAATAACTTCTGCCATAAGACTGAAACGCTTACGTCATTACGCCCTTACCGATCTCTATTTGTGTCATTAAAAAAATGAACGTAGAATGAGATTTTGAATAACATTTTAAGTTAGCGTGACTTTTGTAAGGTTTATTATTTTTAGTTTTGCAAATCTCATCATAACATATATAAAGTAATGTTCTTTTCCATCATTTTACTTGAAAAAGCAGGTATTTAGAGTATTGAATTAGTTTTTATAGTAAATTTTAGTAAGAATGAAATGTTTTCACCAAAAACTAACTTAATCTTATACAAAGAAACAGAATTTTTAAGTGACACTTTTCCCTGGCATAAGGTTTTGTTTTATGTGCAATATTTAAGAATGCCAAAAAATATACTAAAATAGTATTCCAAAAAATACGGTTTCAATAATTAAATTTTTACTACAAATATGACGGAAATTTCAACTGTATTTTTACCTGTATAAATTTATTTTTACAATTACTTGCTTATTTTTACAGTTTTAAAAGTAAAAATAATTGTATTTTTACTGTAAATATGACGGAATACTCAACTGTAACTTTACCTCTAGAAATGTATGTTTAAGTTTTAAAAGTAAAAATACGTAAAATTACGTTTGTAACATGATTACAACGTTTTTTTGTGTAAAATCACTATTTCTTTCTAACATTGTTCAGGAGGCACCTCTCTATATTGGGTATTGAGAAGGACTCTACCTACACGGAGTGTCAGGAGGTGCGTGGTGCATTTCCTGTGCAGGTGTGAAGCACGAGCAAGACTACGCCAGGTTATTTTTGGCACTTAGGTCTTGCATAGGTATGCAGTCAAGGTACTACCCAAACCTATATAGACAGGATGGATAGATTTAAGGATGGAAACCTGGTGGCGGGTGGTTGTTGAGGGAGTGTCTGGGGTAGACTGAAAGGGTCTTATAGACCTACCCCCCAACAATTCCTGCTACTAGAAAAATGCTAAATGACCGATCTTTTATTTACCCAGCAACTTTTGCTTTTCCATAACTAGCACTTGAAAATTAGACTAGTAACACTCTAAACAACCGCATATTTATTTCTTATACAAACAAATAATATACTTAAATGTAATACCGGCCATTAGGCAGGACTTTTTTAAGATTTTGCATTAGATAATAAACTATTTGATCAAAAAAGAATGTATATTTAAAACAATTGTTTAAAAGTTATTAGTTATACCAAACTTTATTTGGGTGCAATAACATATTTATTTTGTTAACAGTAATGTAATTTAAATGCAAGGTTCAAACACATTTTTTAAACAAATATTTCTTTCGCTTATAGGAAACAATTGATAGAATGCCATGAATATTTGTTCGATTATCTAGAAACGGTAAAGGATTTAAATCATAGAGAGTGTGTTTTTCAGCTGCGACTGAAGGTATTAATAGTAGTAGAAAAATATTCTAGTATCTAATTGATATGCCTTTAATTCTATTATGTCGAGATTATTGAGCTACATTTAAATAATATATCGGTAAAGGAAGATTATTTTTCTGAATCTTCTAAATCGTATGTAGAGATAATTGAATTGTAAAAAAAATTTTGGTTTAAATCAATATATTTGTTTTTTCAGTGTACTACTCG
This sequence comes from Kuschelorhynchus macadamiae, assembly GCA_030620095.1. Taxonomy (NCBI): domain Eukaryota; kingdom Metazoa; phylum Arthropoda; class Insecta; order Coleoptera; family Curculionidae; genus Kuschelorhynchus; species Kuschelorhynchus macadamiae. The sequence continues at coordinate 2,305,892 of JAUTXW010001143.1, forward strand.
TCGAGAGCTTTATGAGGAACTTTCATTCCAGACCTGCCAGAACGCAATCGTTCTGTGCACGTAGACACTACCCGAGAATTAGGGAAATATAGATTAGACAGGCCAGCCTTCTACTACACGTAGTGTCTGTAGTGGTGTCAAATTATTTCAGCGCTGTTAGAACAGTTTATACTCTCGTTTATAGCCCAAAATAACGCATGTTTTAATGAGACCAAAAATTCCCTGTCAGGTAGAAATACTAGACAAGTATTTATTTGAATCATGTTAGAATTGTTGGTTCATCAGATACGCACTCCTCTGGCTTGTACTAGTACGCCCTTTTTTATTAAAAAGAAATACATTGTCGGTAATAGATTTATTTATATTACTCCAAGGCTATAATTTTAATTACTCGTTACTATCATTCGAATAAAATAATAGTGAAGCTGTTCCCAAGAATTTGGACTAAGTAATAACTTCCGAACACAAATCTAAATTCAATCTTAGCAGTCTCTTCGAAAAAACTGTGTTTCATAACTAGCAATTTGTCGATAGCAAAATTAATGAGATTCTTTTAATTAATATTTCGATATTGCTTCCGCTATTTTTAATTACGTTGAGATAAATCAATGCTAAAAAAATCAACTGTCCTCATTGGGAGACCTACATCTAGTTAATATACTATAAGGAAGCAGTAAAAATATTTTATTTATAGGATGTAACTAATAAATCATGTTTCTTAGGATTATACCGAGTCAAATTGGGGTTACCTTCCCACGTTTCGCCTGCGATTGCACGTGGTATTTTCAGGAACTTCTTCTGCTTCTTCCTTCAAAACACTGAATATAAACATTGAAAGCAATTCCAGCCGTGAAAGCTTTTGTACTATGTTTGGAATCTCTGTGGGAATGACATTAAAAAAGAGACCAAAACGATCTTTGTAACAACCAGAAGACGATGCTCTGCCACTTGACATTTCTCCTATGATGCCGTGATTAAGAAATTGCTCCAAAATGTCTTCAAATCAAGCATCGTGTTTCAACAAGGAAAGCCAGGAACATTTATATCATATATGGGCAACCAGCTCCAATCCGCCCCGCCAGAGATTCAAAAATTTCAAATAACGCGCAAAAAAATTAAAGATTTAGCACACATAGTTTAGGTGTAATTACTGTCAACCAACCTTAAACTGTATTCTTCAAATCATAAAGACTTCGAGAATCGATAAATAATTTTATTAGTCGTACGCAGTGGAACGCCAGTTAGTCAGAGTCAGAAATAGTCGTTACAAAGAGACAAACAGATAAACATTCGGGAAACCGCCCGATGAACTAGAAGCGCTCCGAGCGATGCGTTATCAACAACAGTCCGCTCTCAGCGCTGGCATGACATATTCGCGTACGATCGAGACTCTCGATTCGAGAATATTCCAGTTGCTTATTACGGGTAATACAAAAACCGCTCAGCGCGCCTGTCTACTCATTACTTCTTAACAACTGATAAGAAAAGACGCGGGAAAAATTCAAGCAAATTCAGCTCAGACGAAAAAAAATCTATCAAGATGTCTGGTTTAAAAAACCGGAGTGTTGGACACAGAATGTCGTCAATTCCAAAACAAATGGACTGACGAATACTTCTTTATCATGCACAGTGGTAAACCTAGGTGTTTGTTTTGCAATGAAACAATCATTACTCCAGCAAGCATTTCGTTCAATATAATTTACTGACGGGTCACTTAAGAAAGAATAAAATTAAAAAACTCATTACCGATTTAGGGAAACAGGAATTCCAAAGGAAAGAGCAACCGCTATGAATGTCATTTAATAATTCCGCATTGCATTATTCACCAACAAAACTTTTGCTCTAAGTCCCTTCGACTGAAGAATCAGAAGTTTAAAGCATTTTTGGATGAACTCTCTTCACAACACGATGATGTGACATACTATTGCGAAGTAACGGTAAAATGCAAAAAAAGTTTTAGAAAAGAAATTTATTTTATGGAAATGAAAGAGAAAACATTGTCGCAAATTAACATGGCTTTTGTGACTTGGCATTCCTGGTAGATATCACAGGACACTTAAACGACCTGAACTTGAAGCTTCAACAAGAAGGGTAATTGGTAAATCAGCATGACTGTACATCTTAAAACTTTTCAAAACAACATTCGCTTGTAGGAAACAAAATGAGAAATAAAAACTGTTTTCATTTTTCAACATTATCCAGTCACGAAAACATTGAATAGGGTCGCTATACTGAAGAACTGAAACTGCTGTCAGAGCAATTCACTGATCGGCTTTCCGATTTCAACAATATGAATAGCACTTTCAATATTTTTGCAAATCCTTGTAAGTGTAATGTGGAAGAGGCTCCGCTTCAGCTACAAATGGAGTTGATCGAGCTTCAAGAAGACTCATATTTGAAGTCTATTTGATGATGTGGAACTAAGCGAATTTTACAGAACATACCTTTCCGAAAAAAAGTATCCACAACATAAAGTTTTCGCACGAAAAAAAAATTTGTATATTCGGTAGCACGTATAAATGTGAACAGCTTTTTTTTTTGAAAATTAATAAAAATAAGCATCATACTCGGCTTACAGATGTTAAATTAGAAAACACTTTGCGCCTATGTACTATTTATATGGACTCCAATCTAGATCATCTGGTTTCTCAGCTTCAAACTCAAATCTCTCATTAATTTTTATTTGATTTCTCCACCTGTAAATTTGTTTTTTATATAATAAATAAAAAAAATGTGTGAATTTTAATCGCTTCTTTATTTCATTTTATTTACTCAATACTTATTTCTTAACTACTAAATTACCCCAGGAACATGCGGATTCAGTTCACCATGAAACCGTGAATATACTTCAGAGTTCTAAATCGCCAAAACTTGTCAACCGCAGAACAAACATCCAATAAGAAGCTCAACAGCAAAGCAAAACTATAATTTTGCCAGCAGATAAAGGAAATGCAACAGTGGTGTCTACGTAACTATAGGGAAATGAGACACGTGACATCAGGATGACAACTACAGGATAATAAGGACTGATCTAATCAAGAAAATAGAGTGAATAATCTGCGAGCTAATCAATGATCTAGATTTGCCGGACCTAGAGAAGATGAAATTGAAGCCAAGCGTTTTGAAGATTCCCAGATATTACGAATTTCCAAAAATACATACGTATGCCGCATCGTCAGTGAAATAGGTTCGTCATCTTACAAAATAGGTAAATATTTGGCCAATATTTTAAACACTTTTACAGGACGATCTAAATTATATCAAGAATTGCAAAGATTTCGTAGACAAGCTTAAAAATTTTAAATTAGATCCTGGCGATATTTTAGTCAATTTTGATATTGAACCCCTTTAAACAAATGTGCCTACTGACGATATATGGTCTTAGCTGAATTGATTAGATCGATTAGACATGATAAAGTCCACATACTTTATTTTTCAAGATATTCTTTAGCAACAAACTTCGGACGTGGCCATGGGATATCCGCTATCTTCTGTGCTTGCAAATATCTTTATAGAAGCTTTCGAGGAAATTGCTTTAGGGTTTTCCCTCTTCTTACAACTAAAATGTTGGTTTAGATACGTTAATGATACTTTTGTAATATGGCCACATGGACAAAAAAAAATAACTATTAGGTCAATCTGTTTACAGATGTAGCTCTCACCATCAACCATCTCTGAATTAGTCGGTTATCAATTCAATGGTCTTTAGGGCTCTGTCAATATAAGATGCAAATTCAATTTCGAATGAGTCAGACAGACAGAGAAACTGACTGGACTTTAAAAACAAACGGATATTGCATTGAAGATATTAGGCGCACAATTAGATCAATAATTCTTAAGACTGCCGAAAGATGTAATTTCTTCGCAAACAAAAGGGGTGTATAAACTTCTCTCTTTCCGAGGTAAAGTGTATATAGGAGAAACTGGACGATCTGTGTCTAGACTTAAGAAACATAAAAGATGTATAAGTAAAAATAAATTGTTACATCAGCACTCAATAGGACACTTGAATAATGTTAAAGGTTTCAGCGTCAGTCTCGAGATATTATAAAAAAAAATTAGAGAGTCTATTGAAAAATCAATCGAAATTTTCACGCTGGCTACGTACTTCATCATGCTTGAAACCAATTAAAATTATAGTGAGTCACCAATCGGTGGATACAGGTCAGGTATAAATACCCGAACTCTGCTCAATGCAGCTTATTCAATGTTTTGAGCTTGTGCAGTGAAGATCTCTGAAGAAGCATCGTGCAAAGACAGGCGAAATGCCTGAAAGTAATTCGAATTTAAAACGGTCTAAACCCAAGAACCATGATTTCTCTAACCACGAGAGCTTGCGTAAGGTTATATAGTTCAATTTATATGCATACATTAGTTTTAAAGCTAGGAAGCTGGTTTAAAATTAAAAATTTGTATTTTTGGCATAAAAACATAATAAATAAGCTTACTTTCATTTAATTTTTTTTAACTGGCTTTACTATGCACAAAGCGACAACAAATGCAACTGCGACATGTAATGAATAGAGGCAAATAGGTCCGATTATCAGAACAATCACAGGCCGTAAAATTAATAATATAGTCAGCAAATAGTAATATATTAAACTTTAAATAACAAATACGAATAGCAATTAATTTTATAAATATAAAAAGGACAACAAATCAGTAAAGGAGATTAACCGTGAGACTAATAATGTCAGTCGACGGGCACACCTACAATTATTAAGTCAAAACACGATCCTAAAAGTTGTGGTGCATTGCAAAGTATTACTACATTTTCATGTAGGCTCTTTTATGCAAACAAAAATTTAATTTTTATGTTGTGAAATTTATCCTCGCGTTTAAGAGCGCGTTTTAGTAAATGCCGCGGAAAAAAGCTAAACAAAACTTGTGCGGATTTCTGGTACTAAGAGAAAGGCACACACAATTTGATTCATTAACTTAATAGTATCATCACCTCTTTTGCTATCTTCTGTTCTCTTTTTGTTCTTAGATCATAATGGAGGTCATAATTTTCCTTATTAAACATAAGACATAGTTCTTGGCATTAAATCTCAGTATTAATAATTAATAATAACCAAATATTTATTTACCTTTCGTTTGTTAAATGCCGCGCGCAATCACCACTTTAACATTTCAGTGAATAGTGAATTAGGTAAAATTAGGTCATTATTACTTCGCAAGCAATATGGATTTATGGGTAGTGGACAGCGTAGCCATACTTGGTAGAAATCTACTTTATTGATAGATTTTTAACATAAATACAACATTTTTGGTAGGTCAGAAACCTGTAGTAAATGTTGGTAGCATCTGATAAGATATAATTTTTGCTTTACTGGTCTTTTGGCAAAAACCTAAATTTTTATTTTGCCGATCACAATTTTTAAAAGTAGGATTTCGATATTAAAAACCGTTTATTTTTGCGCGGCATAACACTCAGTAAGATGTTTGCTGGAAAGTCTACAGTCAGCACTGTTATAATGTCATAAAAAATTACGATTATTTTATAAAAGCTGAAATTGTATGTAACTTTATCAGACAAAGGGTTAGAAGACTTTTCAAAGAAAAGGTTAGAAGGCATTCTCAAGGGACTAGCATCCAGGTAGTTGGGATAGAGTAGCAATTTGTAAACGTGCGCGGTTCACTGATAAAGGATGAGTGTTTAGAGCGAAATTTTCATCTTTTGTGAACAAATTTATTAAACCTTTAACCGGACAGATTAATATACTCAAAATCGAGACGAGTTTTTTTGAGACGAAACAAGGCTCTGGTATCGTCTCCTTTCGACCAAAATTTCGAGACTAGACGAGACGAGATGAGATGAGATTAAGCCTTAATCTCGTCTCGTGGCATCAACATATATAATCATGTTAAAAGTTTAACCATTTTAATTCCAGCATTCACATTTCGGTTTTCTGTCAATTTATGGGGTCCGCTCTACTGTCTCACGAAAATTAAGCTTCAGACTACTACATATAAGTTCGTATGTATCTAGAACTAATTAAATCATCAATATAGCACTAAAAGTGGTTACATCAAGGCTTCTCTCAAAAACTTAGCAATTCAAATCACAAAGTAACGCGAATTGAATCTAATAAATGATAAAATACTTGAAAAGAGGAAAACTGGAGTGCTTAACTGATGATAATTCATTATAATTTTATATATATGTTAAAGAGATACTTGAAGATTTAATCAATCTTATGGAATACAAGAGCTAAAGATTCACCCAGCAAAATGTATTTTGGAAGCAAATACAATTTAAAAACAAAATCTAGCATCCTTTCGGCCGCCCAATTTACATTCACACTATCGAAATCGAAATGAATAGAAATATTTCCTTTAAATTTTCACTCGAATGACAAGTTGTTACCAATTACGAACAATAAATAAAACCAACAAATAATTTCGGCTTTCCTAATAGCAAATACGAGGACAGGGTTATAACCCGCTAAGGTTTATATTGAACAGAGGTGCCAAGTTTTATTTTTACTTTTTTGTCTCTTCTAGAGTACTTTCTGCCATACATTTGGCAGAAGGTTACTATTATGTCGAGACCTATGTGGAATGCTTTGGAGCTCTATCCTTAATAATTTTATAGTCGTAACTTGCTTACTGTAATAGGTTTCATAGGTGATAAAGTTATTATCCAGGTTATTATCTCCTTTATATCCCTTCGAAGTCAAAGAGAACTGACATATTTTGTCGCCATAAAGTACTCATTAGAAGAGATAGTACAAATTATTACTTTGTATGACAAAAGACAAGAAAAGGCAGGAGAAGCAAGAAGATTTATTGCAAATTTTTAAAGAAATATAGCCGGAAATTTAATTGTAAAGATAAAACCCCTATTTGAAAAATAGGTCTAAATAGTCTACAAGATAGAAAAAGAAATTAACAAACAACTGATAATTTAGGTTTTCAATGTGACCCGAATTTTTCTCAAAACAACATAGATATCCTCTTTGAACCCTTTCTAAACTTGCTGTTATAATGTAGTTGTCTTGATTGAGCCGATTTATTCCATTAACATTTTTTTCAATGACCTCTTCAATATTTTGGGTTCTTTGTTGGTATGCCACGTTCGTTAAATGACCCCAAAGAAATGTATCATAAAGCGAAAGGTCAGGACTATTAGTTGACCAAGAAATTGTTCCATTACGACCAATCCATTCATTATGGCGCTAGTTTAAAAATTCAACATCATGCGGAAGAGCTTCATCTTATTGCCAAATTAGAGTTCGATATTCTTCTAAGGGTAATTCATCTAAAAAATGTTCAGTTTAACTTTGCACGAACCCATGATATCTCCGTTCATTTAGTGACCCGTTATAAAATATTAGACTCAAGATTATATTATTTAAGATACCACCCCAAATATGAATCAAACGCCTTTCTTGAAATTTCATTATTTGAAATTTTCTTGGGTTTTTTACTGCCCAGAAGGTGGTATCGATTAAATATGCCCGATGTAGTAAATGCTGCCTCGTCCGCTCATCATTTTTTAAAAATAAATTAGGATAGCTGTCTTGGAACCGCATTACAACTTGGAAAATAAAATGAAAGCCAAGTTCGTTCTGTGCAGCAGTTAAGTGCTGAAGTAGAACATGAGACGCTCTAAAATTATTAAATTTTAAGGTTTTTTGGACAGTTCCCTGGCTAACTCTTTAGTATTTTTTTAACATTCTACTAGGCTGTCATTTTGTTCGGCCATATTGGACTTTTAACAAAATTTTACCATATCATCCATATAACCCTTAATTTTTAACGAAAATTGAAAGTTAATTAGGTAAGTAGTGTTTAGCTATATCGGGAACAGACAGACCGATGGAAATAAGAAAACATATTTTTTGGCATCTATAGGGACCCTGAACCATGAACATAAAACTCAACAGAATTTAATTTAGTGATCATTTCTGCTGATCTTTGTTGCTTTTAATTAATTAATTAATCTCGGTATATCAGCCAAAACCTGAATAGCTGATATTAGATACCGCTTTTTGTGAGTTCCATAACCAACTGTCAGCAACTGCGCTAGTGAAATTTCACTGGCATTGTATTAAACTATTGGTAGCATTTTATTACATAATCGCCTCGAGTTATTTTCTGTTCGGGTCTAGATACTACTGCTTTGCATTGTCCTCGTTTACGCGTGATATATGCATAAAGCTTAGTCAAGGTGAAGGTAACACTGCTTATTTTTATCAATGATTATTTATCAAATGCCGCCAGATAATGCCAAGAAACAATTTGTATGTTTTCGTATGCATACTTATATATTTTATGTTTTTTTTAGGAAATATTTTTAAAGATAGTGCCAGTGCTTAAGGCAGTGACTTTAAATTATGTTTGTAACCAATATAATGAAGGCATACAAAATTGTAGTTACTAATTAATTTGAAACAGATTTACAATAATTAAAAGCATTGTAACCCTATACGCCGGGCCTATGCCGACCAAAAAGAAAATGAATAGATAATACTGTTAGAAATAAGCGACAAAGAACGCATAACATAACGCCGAAATATTATGTTTATATGTATTATTGTACAATTTTTTCTCGTGTTTTTATTTAATTTTAAATGTACGATTAAATCTTTTGATATTACAACAAATATTAAATTACACTTAATATTTTACTATAATACTTTTATTAATAGCTATTGCTATTACCACAATTTCTAGCATAATTATATTCTGTAAGCAGACTTCTATGTCTCTAAAACTGAATTATACTCCAGTACATAGTTCAAAATGACTAACAGTAAAACAAAGTTACATATAATTTCGTCTCAGCTGAATTAGCAGTTTATATTTGGGTGCAGCTACTCACTTATAAATTTTGAGGTAAGCTAGCGTCCCATAATAAACCCGCCACCCTGTAGGGTATCTCATTTCCGGCATTTTTGAGCGGTATCTCCCTTATTTTTAAAGATAGAGGGTTGTGGTTTAATAAAAATTAAAGAAAAATAGCTTTTAATGACGTTATTAAAATAAGAATAAACAAATTGAAAATTATCTATTAAAGTTACTGGATTTAAGAATAAGTTTAGTAGAGTATTTTATTTAGATGTTGTTAGATTTGGAAATTAAATTATTAATTGATTACAGCGGCTACCACATCTACTCAGCTAGTCCAAGGCGATTCGTAGGTTCATATTGATTTATGACTTATAGACTTTTATGGGCGCCACCAACTTTAGTAATTGGACATGAAAAGATAATAGACCGATATATTGTTTTGTAATTGAGTTCTATGAACCAAAGATTAATTAGGCTCTAATTCTAATCCACAATTAACCTGAAAAGAAAAAAGCTAACTTTAAAAAAATTCAGATTTATTATTTGAAATCTACAGTTATATAATATCGACTATGTCAAAATGAGTCAAAGAAAATTTTCTAACTATACCTATTTTAAATTTACCAAAACAAATAATGAAATATTCAATTTTAAGTTCAAAATATATATAAAAGTTAAACATTATAAGAAATCTATCAATTTAGTTCAATTAGCCAAATATCAAAATATTATTTTACATAAGATATTAAATATACAATTTTTATAACAAAAAGTGGTTTATTATATATTTGGTTATTTATTTTCCAAATATACATATACATTTACAACTGTGATTTATGCACTTTAATCAAATTTGAATAAAAAATTAGAACATGTAAAGGACTAGGCCTTATCTAGCTACTCAATCATAAAACAAAAGTTGAAGCAGAATTACATTAGTGGAATAAACAAAAAATTGCAAGTGTTAAGCTAATAAATATACTCCGTTATACTAAGGTTAATTATGTAACTATGTGAAACACAATGACCGATATGTAAAATTGCAAATTTGTATGCTAAATGGCTAATATAAATAAAAACTCAATAAATGTTCGGTTGTCTGAGAACTAAAAAATAGTTAAACGTTTAAGCTGTAAGAAATTTATTTTTAATTTATTTGAATGCCAACGGCTAATATGAACTAAAAACCCAATATATGTTCGGTTGTTTTTGAACTAAAAATTAATAAAACATTTCAGCTGTAAGAAGTCTATACTTATTTTACTTGAATGCCAAAGGCTAAGAATAACTCAAAACAATATATATTCGATTGTTTTTGAACTAAAAATTAATAAAAGGTTTAAGCAGAGTTAAATAATTAGAGATATTCAAAAATGAACGTACCAAGCTAATAAAAAAAATGAAAACTCGAGCAAAAATCTTCTCCGCGGTATTCTACAACTCGGGGAGATGAAGTAAAACACCTCCACTGTAGACTCGTCAGCTTTCACCAGATACAGTTCAAATCCAAGATAGGTTAAGTAAAAGTATCTAAAAATATTTTGAAGCTTTGAAGTAATATAAATATAAACTAAAAAATCTTGATTGATCCAAAATTAAAAAAAAAGTTTGAGTCAACATTAAAAAAAAAGATTTTTCCAAAATTAAAAGACTAAAACAAAGCAAAATCTCGTGTCAGCTACACATGCACAAAATGACGTCCTGTAAAGAATCTTTTACCTGTTTTTCGGACTTATAGTTCAGCTAGTTGAAATTCGAACTTCTTTCCCTTCTATATACAGAAGATTAGAACTGGACGATTATTTGTGAAACTAATCCGATGATGTCGCGTGCTAGTAACAGCACAAAAATCGTAAATAAGTGTTTTCACTAATAGCGTCGATTCTATCTAAAATGAAATTCTATAAATATGAAATAAACATAGTCGTAGTTAAGCTTTGAGAAAATTAAAGAGCATTAATCATAATTTGATTCCTTTTTAAGATTAAATTTGAAAACAAGTTGTAATAAACATATGGTTGTATTTGATATATACAAACAAATATAGAGTTTCCCATTTAAAAATCAAAAGTAAAAATTCGAAAAGAATATATCTATGGCAACGCTATCATGGTAAACATAAAACAGTGTTCAATTAATCAATAACCGAAATCATTTTACGCACCTTTGTTTCAACATACTAAAACACTACTCTTAAGATATCAATATATACATATTAGTCTACAATTGACTTCTTGTTGCACAAATAAATTTCTAAATTCTGCGTAGTAATTATACTTTATGTAATGACTCCTAACTTTAAATGTACCCTCCTTTGTACGACACAAATGACGACACATTCAACGACTAGTTCCAATTTGGGATGGAATCTGTTCTCGATGGATTGTTATCAATATATCTAATAGCAATTTAATTTTTATTCAGATGCAAAAAAACTATAATTCACTACAGATAAAATATGGATTAACATTAGGGTAATCAAGAAAATTGAATCCGTAGAAACGAAGCTATCAGAGGACGAATAGGGCAATATTTTTGTTAGATTGCACTTCTTAAGCAAAAATCTTGGCAACATTTTAAAGCTGAAATACTAAAAACCAGCAGGGTCGCATTATTTCGCAATTTTTTTTGGAGCCCCATGCCATCATTTTACAAAAATACTTGCTGATAAAATGTATTTTTCATTTACTGAAATATTTCTTTGCATTTAACGATTTTTAATGGAACTATATTCTAAAACGTTTGAGAGAATCCAAAAAATGAAAATACATCGGAAGTAAAAAGTGGGGACCATAGCTCTCTATCAGTTTCGCATCCTTTTTCAATAATAAGCAACAACGTTACAGCAAGCTTATTAAAAATGCACAACTCTAAGAATTTAACGTTATGCAATATATTAACATTTTAACCAGAAATAATTCGGAATAGCCTTTTGTTGTGATGTACCTGTGATTTAGAATTGCTGTCAATCTTTTTAAAAAATGTTTCTAATTTAGGGATTTTTTTTATTAAAAACGACAAATGGATCTTAAGTCGCGAAGAAAGGGAATGGATTATCAAAAACAGGCTATTTCCATGGACGTGCAGAGTTTTAGCGATTCACTAATGAGTAATGGAGCATTTCCATAGTTAATCGGATTCTTTTTATACCCCCAGATTCATGTGTCAGACTTTAAATGAGTTGTTTTTCGCATCCTTATGAATATTTCTTCTTTGAGTCCTATTTAATTCTCTGAAGCTGTATCAGAAATCTATTATTTTTTTATTACAAGTAAAAACTTATTCCGTAAACAAATACTGAAATAAAAATAAACACCTGCTGCGCTGAACAAACAGCTCTTATGATAAAGGGCTGAAGGCGAAATAATGTCATATTTCCGGATGCTCTGCATATTATAGCATATGTCTATATATTTTGAATCGTTTAAGTGAGTTCTATAATTTGATACCTCCTATCACAATGACTTTTAAAAATATTTATTTTTTCACGTTAAACAAAATGGTGTACTCCCTACTGTCATTTTGATTTTTTCGTAGATACTCTTAGCTAAAAATAGTTGCGGGATACAGACGATCTTTTGATGTCTCACTCATAAAAATCGGTTCAGGTAATCAATAGTGGATACAGACGTAAAAAATATGTCCATTTAATAATTGGATTTTTATCTTTTAATACTTTTTTATGTCATCTATACTTTTGTTTACATTTCACACATTTTTCTTTTATTCTGTTATCCGAAACCAGCACCAATATTTAGTAATCATATATCATGAATGGTAATTTCTCACATATCTATTAAATTAATCAATAAAAGAAACGGACAATAGTCGTGATGAAATAAATTCAACCTTGTATTGAATGAATTTACAACAATCGCGGTTCACAACCATTTAATCCTTGTATTTACGACATGAACTTGAAAATGTACAAACATGGGATTATTTTTAACATGCTAAAAATTATCCTTGTATATGTATGCATGTACGTGTGTACAGTACTTTTTTTAAAAGACTAGGGCTTTCATTTAAGGAGATGGGCCATTACTTTCAAAAGCAAATATAATTTGCTTTCACCTATTTTCTTGCAAGCCACATGGTCGGCAGTATTTGCATGTTTTAGATTCTATTTATATACTTTTCGTGACAATTCTAATAGTTGTTTATGACTACCTGCTATTTGATAAGTATCAGCTATTTCATATCCCCGGTTTTATTTTACATGAAAAGTAATTCTAAACTTTTATCTATTGCTTTATAATGATAATTCCATACCTATGTAGATACGTTAAATTATATTACAAACATTGTACTATTCTCTACAGGTGACTAAGATTTTTTTTTGTTTTTAAAATATTCATTTGAAATACATACTGACATGTGTGTCAACTTTTAACACATATCTGTTCACTTCCACTTTAACGCTTTTAAGGGTTTTGCTCGAGGGGGAATCCACTGACAAAAAATTGATTCGAAAATTCTCTAAAAAGGTTTAAATGGAAAATGGTTAGGTTTTGCTTGTCATGTCATATTTTATTGTTTTGTAAATGTTTTATTTAGAAAAATTATTTGCCCTATTATTGCTTATGTTGTCTTACACCTACACTTTATAAAAAATGTTCGCTATTAATATTTTTTATAAAGTCCTATAATTGATACTATTTATTAAATCATTACAGTGCATCTTACATCTGTCATGTTTTATTTACCTTTTTCCTTTGAAGAAATATTGAAGGAAATACCAACAACAATGTCATATGACCTTTTGTGATAAAATAATTATTTATTTAGTTGTACATTTTTTATAAATGATAAAATAAATAGTTTTATTTTGCCTAAGTGTATAATTTTTAACGTTTAGCACATTTATTTTTAAAATCCATATAATAATTAAATATTTTTATTACATATGTCCAGAAAAATTTCATTGTTTTAATGATTATATTTCAGGACAGTGGCAACAATAGGGGTAACCAATTTTTAATTGGTTCGGCCATATTGCTGCTAAAATAGTTTTGTTTACTTTTTACCTACGTGGGTTTCTTATAATTTGTTGTTTTCATGTATTATTTTATTAGTTTTTGGGATTATTAAAATGAATACTGATTCGAACAATAAATTTTAAGCCATGAAAATGTGTTTAAACCTGGTTCACCTGCTTTTTGCTTGTAGTAATAAAGAGTTTGTGATCAATTTGTAAATGACTATGACCGTAAAAATGTCTTAAGTTTAAGTGTACTCCAAGAAAATTTGTTAAATATTGCACATTATTATGATTTGGTTTTATTTTGCTGTAAAAGACAATATTTTTCATGTCTTAGTGCATGTTTTACTTCATTCAGCACCCCAATTTGAGGTAGAAGCTCTCAAAGATTAGCATAAAAGAAACTAGGTATTTTTTAACAAAAAAAAATCGTCTTTGTTTTATTAAAAATGACATACCTAATGTATCATATTTCTCTTTTTTTATGTAGAAAATTTCTTATGTTCAGAGGCATTCATGTGTTTTATATCAAAAATCTAAACTAAAATTAATATTTCGTTTTAGAAGTAAAGTGATATACTTAATCCCTTGCAGGTGTAATCCTAGAAGCAGCGTATTATACAATTTGTTTTTTAGAGTTAACACCACATGGTTGTGCTGCAGTAATTCTGCAAAATTAGATAGTTCGAACAGATAATTAGAGTAAAACATTAACATAACCCTACATTTACAACTAACACTGACAAAGGTTATCAGTGTAAAGGCGGGAAATATAAATTTCGATTTTTTTTGGCGGCATAATAATCTTTGTAGACTGAAATTAATAATAATTTCATTAATTAACCTTTTAGCTGATCCAGTTTTTTTATATTAATGTATTAAAGTAGATTAATTTAGTCATATTTTGCAAAAAACTAACGATAATAATACGTTTGCGCCCATTTAAATCTGTAGAAATTTTAGCATCAATTTGGCGAATGGGCTTCTATTGTCGCCACTGTCCTTATAAAGTCACTGTATATAGTACACTACCGGATTTCTATATGCAAACACGATTTTTTATTTACATTTTGATAGAGTTTGAAATTAGCTAAATGTTCGTTAATATTTTTGAATTTCGATAGAGAATGGAGGCTTTTAGCATCTCGTGAAGTGAAGATCCCTGAAGATACCTCGTGCAATCTAAGGCAAAACGTCGGAAAATGATTCCATTTTGACACGGTTTAATCCCAAGAACCATGATTTCTTAATGGAAGCACTTTAAATTTTAGTTCCAAATTTGGGTTTGAGGGAAACAATACAAAATATATTTTGACATTCTTTCATTTCCTAACCATTTCAATTTTGGTTTCATCATAACCTATAAGCAGAACGATAAAATAACATTTGCAAGTCCATCTTTAAAAAGTATAAAATAATAACGAGTCAGTTTTTACCAAAATATAAACCAAACATTTCCTTACGCTCTTGTTTTTAGAAATAAATGGGTCTAAACAAAAAAAATGCATCTTTCAGAAAAAAATATTATTAAGGTTCTAGAAAAACCAAACATGAGAATCGAAGGATGCTCGGAACAATGCCTCAAATCTAACGTTTATTTTATATTAGTCTAAGAGTAATTGTTCATAAATATTTGGAAACTTAAAATCTTATTATCCTACCCGAATGAATATCAATATCATTCGGACATGAAAATGTATTTGATTGACTTGACAACATGGGCTATGATGGAAGAGTACAAAAGCTATGTCGGCAAAGATCCGCTTTATCTCAAATGGTCAAAAAGGAGCATCGTGCAGTTGAAAGAAAAGGCATTTTAATTTCAGACCCCGATCGAAAAAGGTATTCTCCGGGGTCAGTGCCACCGACTGATTCCGTCCCTAACTGTTCTTTACTTAAGAACCGTGGGTGATGAGATAAAAATACGGGGTTCCTCTTGTGGATATACTTGATAAATTGTGAGATTTTATTACTTAACCTGAAAAACTTATGTTGTATGACCTAAATTTTTAATGAAAAATAAACTAAATAGATTTTTGAGAAAAAAAATTTTTTTCGGTCTTCCTGTCTGTCGATCTGTTATTTGCTTAGCATAAAAACTGATCAGTAACCAATAAATGATCAACTGTTCAGAAATATAGAATTTTCAGTCCTTGGTTCAGTCATTACTCGGGCAACATGAAGCACTATTTTCGAAAGGCATGCCACAATATACACATTCATCATTATCAACCAGTTTCAAGAGCAGTATAAGAACCACAAAGGTTTAGTTAACAAAATGGGAAAAGACCCCAGTTTTTTTTCTGTAAATTATGAACTTATGGTACCTGGAACCTCACCCATTCACTTAAAAATTGCCAGCCGGCTTAAGTCGGCAGTTCCCAGTTTTTATAAGATCTTACTGACAGTGACATGTTATTTAAGTGTCGTTTAAATTTCTATACGTTGAAATCCATTCGATCCTCGTCTATGTGTAATTGTTTATTCAAGATGGTTGCTATTATTTGACAAAACCAGAACAAAAAATAATTTTGATTTCAAGAATGTTTTCGGGCATCATTTCGTTGACAATTTCATGATTCCGGGAAAACGAACAGCGAGATACAGCGAGATCAGCAGTGAGATAGATGTTCCTCGGCCAAACGTTATTTTGCGTTGTATCTTTGATGGTACTTTTTTTGAACACTTTCTGAAAATATAGGTAATATTTACCTCAAGAACCAAAATTATTACCCAATAGTGTATCACGTGTGTACCTTATGTTTATATATATTTTAACATGTTACTCTTTAAGAACGTTAAGATAATGTTCAACTGCAAAATATTTTTTCTAGGGCATCTTTAGGATTTTCAAGGAGTGTTATAAATATAAAAACTTTTTTTCAGTCAGGGTTCCAACAAAATAAGCAACGATGAAATGAATGCGGTTAAAAGATGTAAAGCTTAGAACTTATTTAAATCAATCCTAATTATACACCAAATCAGCGATTCCACTCTATATTTAAACTAACTATTAAAACATTAATATAATATATAGTAATAATTATATTATTTTATTACTAAATTTATTAGAATAGAGAAGACTACAATATCAGATTTAAGAAATATAAATAATAAAACATATAATGGAACTTAACCGTCCTAACACCCAACCTAGCAATCAACCAAACACCCATAATAAGGACTTATTCCTATTGATAATGATGAAAACATTTTTCCAGAAATTTATATTTAATTGTAATTCAATATTAAATTCCAGACGGAAAATATATAAATATATAGACGATAAAAAACAGATCAATCATGTAGGAAGTTTTTTGTTGCCTAGGGTATTGATATCTGAATGAAGGGCCTCCGTTTAATTATGTTGAGTTTAAGCAAAAACAAAAAAACAATAGTTACATTTAACCTCTAAACCAGGAAATAAGAAATGAATTTTCCATATACTAAACCAAGTATAGCCCATATCCACGTCATTCTATAACAAGCTCCATCCTCAAAATATGAATATCAGTTTTAAAAAAAACACGTTTCGTATCTTTTTACACGTAAAATATTATGCATCCTAAAGCTTTGGAGGCGCGTTCTCCGCATTGTTCAAGTATTTCTTTAAAAAGAGCAATGTAGATCTGTGTATGTTTAAATAGACTTGAATTAAATTTATTGTTGTAAATATAATACTATTCAAATATGTCCCACACCATATTGTTAACAGGGTAGTTATTTTTTAATTGCTACTTAATGGTTTCTAACTTTTGATTGATAACTGCTATTATTAATCATTTGGTCTCTTGGGGCCTTGCCAACTTCGGTAATCTTGATATCATTACCCCTGTACCTGACAGGACTCAAGCAAATAAAATTGAATATTGTAAAACCAACCATCTAACTGAGAGTCAAAGATGTACAAACTCATTATTAGATATTGCAGACGAACATTCCCGCAGGGAAACTTCTACCAATTCAAATAAAAATACATGTAGGGCCGAACTAAAGGATTTATTACATGCTGATTGATATTAACACCTGGAAATTGACTAAATAAATAAATAGGAATATAAATAATAGTCAAAGTTTTAAATACTTGGTATAAGGTTCGCTTGTATGATACCTTTGATTGTGTGTCATTCAAATACACATAATACTAGAGGGCAAAATACAACATGTATCCAACATTGCCCCGCAAGATATAACGTTTCGGATGGAAAACCCACCATCACCACGTTGAGGTACCACAACCTGGTCAAATCATTGCTAATACCCATACTTTTATAAATAGTAACGTTAACATATACATTTTTCTAACTTCACTCATAATCAACCCAATTCTAACTTTAATTTCCACCACCGACAAGCGATACAAGAACAATGATCCCTGGTAGGCATGAACTACCAAATTGTCTTGTTCGTTCTAACCTTTCTAATTCAAATGGAAATAACTTTTACCACCATGTCACACCATGTTAGAGAACAGTAATAGTAACGAGAGCTAGCATCACTAATTTTGGGTCCTTGTCAATTTCCTCGGTTGTCTTTAAAGGTAAAGATATCAAACCTGGTATTTTTTATAATCAGTAAGAAAGTGCCCAGTAATTGAAACTAGCGAGTATACGCGATTTCCTTCGCGTATGGCGATAACGAGAGCGATCTAAAGAGGTACTTAAATCGCCTTATTTAAATACCTCTCTAAAAACCACGTTTTTTGTTGAATTGGGAGATTTTTGTTTATAAATTATTCCCGATTTTTTGGAACACCCTATACAAATTTTCAAAAAATATGTAGAAAAATAAAATAAAATAAAATTTTTAAGTGTTTTTTTTTGAAAAACTAACCTTTTTTTAAATAAAAAGTATTGTAATATTTAAGGGGCGGCTTGATCCCCTTGAAATTTGATAAATCCCTTCTAGTCGAACCTTTACATCCTATAATCAACATGTATGTCAAAATTCTGCTTTTTACATTAGCGGTTTGAGCAGAGTCGTGATTAATCAGTGGTCCGATTTTTTGAAACACCCTATATACGTTTTTAAGAATTTTTAAAATATGCAAAATAATGAAATAAAATACACGATTTTAAGCGTTTTCCCCCTTTGAAGAAAGGCGCAATTGACATTTGGGACCCAACCGTAAAATGGTTATCCCGTACCCTTTATTTGATAGAGCTTTTGTTTTACATCTAACGGAAAAATCGGGGTAAATTATTGGACGATTTTAACAACCGTATTTTCTTAATGATGTTGAATCGCAAGACGTCATTTTTGTAATCGTTGAGATTCCACGATATACTTGCTTTTCTGTCAATTATTATGCACTATCTTAAGACAAAACTCTTCAAAGGCTAGTGATGCTACAGCTTATTTGGGTTTCCTCATTAGTGAGCCGTTGCTTCAGAGTGTGTGCTTTACTCTTCGTATTGGATCAACCGGCATCTGATATGGGATTGGACAAAATTCTCTTCACTATAGTATCTGGGCCAAATCACATGTTTCTTTTGCAGCAGCACTAGTGTTAAGTCCTGTGTTAAGTATATAACTATAAACAGTTTTTACAGTTTCCCCGATACATGCTACATGATATTTCGTAAAAAGATATCAAAACCCCCTCCACCAATTTTGTTTTTATGGCCAAGCTCTTGTCCATACAATGGGAACGACAGAGGTTATTTTATCGTAGTGGTTGACTCGGAACCATTTTTTCATGAAATGTACTGTAATTCATTATATAAAATAATATACACTACTGTAAAAGCCTCAGTAATTTCTTTTAAATTAGAAATTAGAAAATAGAAAGATTAAAAAAACTTATTTTCAAAAATATATGAGAAAATTTTGTATTTGATCAGTAGGTGAAACACTCGGTACAACTCTAAAACTAGTGAGAGTGTTAGTTTTGTTAATTTAGGATGCGTGGAATTGTTTTAAAGACCGTGTTTAAAAAACATTTAAATTGAGATTTATTGATGTACTTAACTTTGTTGATCGTATTATCAGAAACAGGATATATTTTTAACAAAAATGATCCAAAACCAATAGCCCATAAAAATTTGGAGAAATTAAATTATTTACTAACTATGGTGTGTCATTTACAAAGATGATGAATTAATAATATTTTGTAGTAATTTCAAAGTAATTTATTTTCGATTTGCCGCCTCCGCAAAGCAACGTTTAAGAATTTAAGATTATGAATTGTTATCTGAGCACATTGCGTCATTATTACGTCGCATATTATGCACCAAATATGCGTTGTGTAAACTAACTAGGATGTTGGCATTGAAAGGTATAATAACTCAAAAAGTCTTGACACATATTTAGAGGTTTATCGAAGGCTTAGTTGAAATGGAACAGAGATTTTTAAGTTGAATGTTTATACGTTCTATATTTTTGTACGCTAAACCACGTCAGGACATGACATGAAGGACTGGAGGTATGAATGAATAGTAACAATCCTAATTATTTATATTATTTATATATACAAAAATATTGATTTTTATGGAAAATTTAATATCAATTAAATGAGAAATTAGTTCTATTACATAGATATTTTAAACATTTTATTAGCCCACCATACTAAATTTTCAACAAAATTAGACAAATTACAATATGATCTTATATTTTGTATCCAAATTTGAAGTGATTCGGATAAGTAGTTCTTTAGCTATGCCGCGAATATACAGAGAGACAGATGGACGGATAAAAAGACAAAGAAACGAAAATATTTTTTGGCTTTTAGTGACCCTAAAACATCTGTAAAAACCTGGGGCGTGGGGAAGGGATTTTCACGTTTAAATATTTTAAGTATTAATTCAGCTCCATTGTTTCTATTTTCGTCACTCTATACCCGACTAATTAATTAGTAATTGGTTATTCAAATGGTTCATTATTTCTCAAACAACATAATATGATCCACTTTACGGTTTGTGGTTGAACAAGATCGTCTTACACGAGATGTTATTATATTTTTGCCTATAAAGCAAAAACGGGTGCTAGGTCAGGGTCACTGCCATCACTGTCGGGTTCAACTGGTGACGAAGTTTGGTTTGTCTCGTTCATGTTTATCTGAATAATTCACGTTAAGGCGTTGGCGTTCGTGTTTTCTTTTTTTATTGATAAATAATCTTTAAGTCCAAGATGCCATCAGAGATTCCAAACGAGTATAATCAAGTTGTTCAAATAATGTATTGAATTTATCATATATACTTTATATTTTAAAAAACTACAAAGTAAAATTGGTTTAATACATCTTATGGTTTTATACATAAATGTTGTGGGATTTTGCATTTAATTTTATCAGTAGTAATATTAAAAGTACATTGATAATTATTGATTCATTTCCACAATTTACAAATTAGATTTTAAAGAAGCACGAGTCATTTTATTGTTTGAAGATTTAAACTAACTATAAGCAAATTTTCGTTTAAATCTGATAATGATTTGGTATATGGAAATGGAAACAATATTGCAGTTCCATATCCATATGAATAAATGCAAATTAGTTTATATGTGTGGCAAGTAGGTATTAAATATTTCAGCATATTAAATAAATTTGTAGGTTGTCGCCAGAGAGATTAAGATATAACTTTTGTCCATGGGTAGGCCTCGAAGACTTAAGCTATGTATGTACTACTGCTTTGGTTGCCTTGAATTAAGAAAGCGACATCTTGTTAATCCGATATACAGACCTTTTCTGATAACAAGTTTCACAATCGTGACTCTCTGGGAAGAAAATAAATAACAAAGTTGGTCAATTTTAGGCTCGGTTACAAAAAGCATAATAGATGATAATTATTTAAAGCAGAATCCGTGGTATTTGGATTTAATTATTTATTTGAGAGATATGGCTATTGAAGGAAAATTTACGAGATAGTAACATGTATGTGTATTAGTGGTGTTAAATAGCTTGGTTTGAAAAGAAATTGGCAATCCAAACACATACATTTGGAGGAAGATTTTAGCCTGGGGCCTATAAAAATCACTGTATAAAAAATTGTTTAAATTTTTAATAAATTTAGCTTACTAAAAATATTCCACTACAAAAAAGCATTTCATAAACGAACTGATACGCAAGCAAGCAAAAAACGATCGCTATTACATACCTTATGGAAACCAACAGCAGCGCTTTTGTATGAGTGTGCAAAGATGGTAAAAAATAGGATGAATACAATAGACAGAAAAACATGACTCTGCATGTCGTAGCATATTGCCTGGAATCGGCAAATCGCTGCATCACGAAATATTGGTTAAGATCGCTGAAGGAAAGCAAGCCTATAAGCTCCTAAATTAAATGTTAATGATGTTTGTTAATATAAACATCGAGATATCAAAATGGTTACTCATAGAAGCCATTTATTGATTTTCGAAACAGAACTGGATTTTGATGATTATTGCACACATTTATAACGAACACACGGGCAGGCACTCAGTGCTGTGCAGACTTGACCTGTGTAAAAGAGTTTCTATGACGAAGTGTTATATGAGTTTTTAAAAAAGATCGCCGCGTTGTATTTACTGCAGTGTTTTTTCATATTAATTTCAAATAGGTTTAAACCAACTGTTTATGTAGATAGAGATGTAAACACAATTGAGGAAAGGCATTTATATGTATATGCAGCAGGGTGTTAATTAATGTCGTGGACATATTTCAGGTGGTGATAAAATAGGAAAAAAATGCCAATATATGAATGTTCAGAATCACATCATTTTCGTTATACAGAGTGTCAAAGTTTCAATTTTTTACACTTTTTTTGCGTTTTTCTCCAGTACAATCCGAGATAATTAGTTCAAATTTAGTACATGTATTATTTTTAAGAACGTCTACAATAAAATATCAAAACTGTCCGTAGTATACAGGATGTTTCATTTTTTTGCATCACCTACAAGTCTATCTTTCGGAACTTTTGATTGGAGCACCCTGTATGAATTCTGATATAAAATTTAAACTCTCTATTCATTTCTTCCGCTCTTTAGTCTTTTGCATTATTCTCGTATCTTTCAGAGTTTCAGACTTATTTGAAAAATTGCCGTCGATTCAAATTAAATGTAGACGAAATAATGAAACTCGTTTTTCTGCGTTTTTCTCCAGTACATTCCGAGATTAGTTCAAATTTAGTAGATGTATTATTTTTAAGAACCTCTACAATAAAACATAAAAATTGTCCATCGCAGTATACAGGGTGTTATATTTTTTGCATTACCTAGGAGCTTATCTTTCGGAACTTTTTTTGGAGCACCCTGTATGAATTCTGATATAACATTTAAACTCCCTATTCATTTCTTTAGCTTTTTAGTCATTTGCATTATTCTCAAAATGTAAGCAAAATAATGAAACTCGTTTTTTTGCGTTTTCTCTACCAAATTTTGAAATAATTAGTTCCTTGAAATTTAGTACGTATATTATATGGGTAAACGGTCTGTATAAGAGCTCGTTAAAAGAAGAGTTTTTTCTACTAGTCCGAGCTTTTGGAAATTTTTATTTCCTTTTTCAATGCTACAATGTAGAGTCGATGTAAAATAAAAAAAATTATAAAATGTGTGAGCTAAAGATAAATTTTATATAGATACATATATATATATATATTTTTTTTTATTTTTCATCAACTCTATATTGTAGACTTAAAGAAGAAAATAAAGATTTCTGAGAGCCCGGCGTAGTCTTCTTTTAACCAGTTCTTATACAGACCGTTTACCCAATATTTGTACTCTGCTGTCTAGCTAGTCGGTCAAGATTGTATTAGTCCAAGACGCTATTTCAAAGGAAGTACAGGCCTACTTTAGACTGGAGGACCGGGTGCACCGACTGGACCCCTTCGCAACATTTAGTTTTAGATAGTAGTATGTTGTTATGAAGTTAACAACACCCAGCTATTATAATAAATATATAAAATATACATTATTATAAATTAGTTTATAGTTAAAGGTAATTTAAAATATCAGATTGAGAATAGGTACTTATCTTACCTCTTAATTGAAAGTAAAGTCAAGGGTCTTTAGTTAGAGTGGGGATTTTTTAAATTCCTTTTAGCAACCGACTGAACAGTAGCAGTTTTCCAAATGTTAGAAAATTTACCATACCATAATACACTTTCGGTATACTTTTTTATGATTGAGGCCAGAGAACTTTTTGATTCTTTTTTTCAAATCCATTTTCCGTTTAGACAATGAAGTTTAGGTACCGTGATTGCTTTAAGTGAAGAGCGGGATTTACAGATTAGAGAAAAAAGAAAATACATGGCGGTAACAGACTCCATAATCGGGACATTCTGAGAGATGCTTGTTTTTCGTAGCTGGACTATAAAGACATGCATGCGGGTTGATGCTCATGTTTTCCTGATTGATATGAACTGTAAAATAGAGAAGGATTAGCCACAACTCCAAATACTCCGTCGAGTTGTTCCAGTATGATGTTTGGATCATCAAACATACAAATAGCTCTTCTTTGAACCGAGTCAAGACTGTTAAGACCCAAAGGCTGCTTCTCATATATAAGAAATGAGATGAGTGCATTACTTAAGGCGGGGTCCTGGATCTAATTTGTGGACTGTAAAGTTAGCAGAAGAAAAGTACATTCTGACTAGAAAGCTAACTTGACTCTTTATCACTATATTTTATTATTAAGTCAGTATCTAGTTTCAAATATAGCAGACTACTTTGTTTAAAGAAGTTATAACTAGGTAATTAAAAAAACCCAGTTTTTGTACCGGAGGATAATTAAGCCATACAATTTAAATAAGGGGCCGTAGGCTAGACAGACATTGTTAATATGAAATGCAGAATTCTTTTTAAAATCAGTTTGTAGTATACACCAGACGATCTACAGTTGCCGTGTAAAAATTCATTTTATGAAATTTTCTAATATATTAGTATTTTACTTGGAGAAGTTATGCTTTTTCTATTCTAAGTAATTTTCAGTTTATCCAAATTACGATAAATGACCTTGATACATTTTTCGTAGTATCAGTATCTTCTATTCAAATGATTGTCAACAAAATGTTTTTAGGTCATTTCATGTTGAAATTAAAAAAAAATAATAGAACAATGATTTCAACAGATAGCTCTTAAATAAAACTAGTAAAATCTAGTGAAGTAATATAATATTCCAAGAACATTTCTCAAAAAGAAAATATAAAAGCGAATCGTGAAGATTAATCATTCATAACGATAAAGAATCTGATTATTTATTTATCTGAATTATTTGGTTAGCGATGGGTAATTTCCTCGGTAATTTCCTAGGGAAGTAAATATGGCTAAAACTAGAAACGGTGAAGTTTGTTTGATTTATTGAGTGTGGCGACTGGAGGGGTGCTATCGTCTGCGAAGCTTTAAATAGGATTACTGCACGAAGAAAGCAGGTAACCAAATAGACTTATTCACCTATACATTTATACATACACACATAATGCACTTACCAAAATATATAAACAGCGAGATAAACAGCTTACCTGAAACAATAAGTAAGAATTAAAATATACAAAAGTCATAAAATGATTTAACGTTTTTACTTAATATCATTCCTTTCATCAAATGAAGAAAATACCACCAAGAAAATTGTAAAAACTCTTCTGTCGACACTCAGAACGTATCATATTAAATTAACATTAAGCAAATCATGATCATTACTTTGGAATAAATATACAAACGTGATACTTCAGTTAATATGAATAAAAGCACCACAACGAGATTAACGTAGGAGAAAAACCTTGCAATATTAATTTGATGATTATTTACATAATTTGCTCATTTTAGATACTTTTGCCGCTAGTTTAAAGGACTTTTATTCAGTGAAATTCAGAAAAATCGTTACTTATAAGCAGGTCATGGCTTAATGACTTAAGCCAAAAAGCTTGCAATAAAACAATGACTTATACTAAATTACACATACTCTAAACAATCTACACACGTTATTTTTTAACAAAAATTTTGATTTTAAAGTGGACACATTTAAACATAAAATGCATGTTCCTATTTCAGACGATTATTTAATCAAAAGGATTCTCTACATGACCAAGTTTTTAGTTTGCATTTTAGTGACAAATTTTTAAGAAAAATATTTTCAAATATTTCTTCACTGTTGTTTCAATGTGAAATGGCATTGTTAAAAAACCACTTAAAAAGATAACAGAGTCACTAGATAAAGAAAAATACATTACTATCAATAAATCGAGAAACAACTGAAGTAGTTCGTTCACATGTTTTTGTTGTCGCTAGATTCGATAACAAAACTTGGATCTCTAAACAAGGATATGTTTTACTTTAGACGGTTAGCGACCGTTCTCAAAAATAATAAATAAATAACAGAGATCCGAGTGGCTGTATCGAAGCTATATGTGGCATATGGATGGGCGTTTTACCGATAGGTCAGCAACATATCGAATAGTAATAGGTAAATAAAAAATATCGATATATCGATAGTTACCAATAAGTGTGCAATAATACCGATAGGTATCCGAAGATATCGATAGGTAGCTGAAAAACCAATAGGTAGCAGTGAACTATCAATAGTAGCAATACCTATCGATAAGTCGATAACTCTCGGCATATCGATAACTAAAATTTAATCATCTCTAGTCCACCACCTGAAAATTTGACCGAGTTGCGTCCCGGTATGTAAAATAGCATAAGCAAGTTGCGTCCCGTGATTTTGTTACCCTTTAATATTATTGACATGGAATTTTCATACACGTAACTTTTTTGTATTTCTTTACTTCCGTATGCGACGAACACAGAAAATCTGATAGAAAATCGTTTTACAACAACCCAACAAAAAAGTCAAACGGGATGCAATCTGGGATTGGAAATCGCGATTTGTTAAATTACCTCACGCTACACAGTTACTACCGACGACTATGTTTGGGAGTACTTATTAGAACGCCTAGTGTAGGATAATCTTACGATTACCCTAGCATTATATATTTTTGTTTAGTTTTATATTATAAAATAAGTTTTTTAAAGCTAATTGTGTGTTTTTTTTGCGAATAAACCATACGTACCTACTTTTGTTGCTAACAGTATGCTCTTTTATGTTTGCTTAAAAGCCATCCTTATTTTCAAGCTGTATATTTGGAATATTTGTTATTTAAATTTGTTACAAACGAAAACTGAAACCAAACATAAAGCAGCATATTTTAGCAATACTTTAGCCTTACGACTGAAACGCTTACGTTATAACCGCGTTACCGATCTCTATTTGTGCCATTAAAAAAATGAACGGAGAACGAGATTTTTAATAACATTTTAAAGTTAGCGTGACTTAAACGTAAGGTTTACTATTTTTTAGTTTTGCAAATCTCATCATAACACATAAAAAGTAATGTTCTTTTCCATCATTTTACCTGAGAAAGCAGGTATTTTTACATAAAATCCATACACATTTTCAGTAATATATTTAGTGTCTTTAATTAGTTTTTATAGTAAATTTGAGTGAGAATTAAATGTTTTGACTAAAAACTAACTTAATTTAAAACAAAGAAACACAATTTTTAAGTGATATTTTTCCCTGTAATCAGGTTTTGTTCTATGTGCAAAATTTAAAAAAAACAAAAAATATACAAAATTTAAAAAACCAAAAAATATACCTAAAAATACGGTTTCAGTAATTGAATTTTTACTATAAATATGACGGAATTATCAACTGTAACTTTACCCCCAGAAATGCATTTTTAAGTTTAACGTAAAATAACGTTTGTAGCATGAATACAACTTTTTTTTACGTAAAATCAATATTTCTTTCTAACAGTGTAGACGCATAAGTAGACTCGTATTAATGAATGAAAATGAAAATAATGAAATGTCTAGTTTTTTGAGCAACATTTGAGCTAAAAAAAAAGACTAGTGAAACTAGTATCTAACCTAAATTTTTCAAAGCGGCTAAATTATTCACAAAAGTATCAATTAGTGTTTTAAGCAATTGAGGATTTTCTTCAGTTATATAGGAGTATTAACAATTACCTGTCAATGCGCGGTGACTACACTGCGCGTTTATTTGGAAATATTTTCTTAATGCATTATAAGCTACTAAATAATTTGCGACTGTCAATTGATAAATACTATATTTTTTGGAAGATTCTGACTCAATATCAAAATCTGATAATGCACGTGACATTCTAAAGTACCCGAAAAAAATCTCGAAAATTTAGTTATCAAATAGTTTCGTAAAGCGTACACTGGTCTGTTAACAATTCCATAAGGCCGTGGTAAGAAGGCATGTCTGTAGACGCATACGTACCCAAAACGCGAAATTAAAGAAGGTTTTTAAGCTTCATTTGAGCTAAAATAAAAGACTAGGGTAGTGAGGTAGAGGATATCCTAAATTTTCCAAAGCGAATAAAATTTTTACAAAAGTAGCAATTAGTTGTTTTGGCATTTGGGGCTTTTCTTCAGTTAATATCGGAGTATTCTCGGGAGTATTATCAATTTGCTGCTAATGCGCTGTGGTTACAATGCGTTAATTTAAAAATATTTTGCGACATGCATTATAAGCTGCTAAATAATTTGCGGCTGTCAAACACTGTACCACATTTTTGGAAAATTTTGACTCAATACCAGAATCTGAACATCCACGCGATAATGCACGTACAGGGTGTCCGGATTTGGTTCCAAAAGCAGAGTATCTCGCGTATTTTTAAAGATAGAACCTTGCGGTTTTCACGAACCTGAGCTATTTTTTTGTGAAACTCATGAAGCCGTAAACAAAATTTTCATAGCCTTCTTCGTTTATGAGATACAGGGCGAAATAGAAAATTTTGCATTTTGGGATCCCCCTCGTATCTCGGTTATCCTTTAACTTAACGCAAAGGGAAAAATTGCTGCTTATGCAGTTTTTTACGCTGGATCCAGTGGCGTAGTCATATTTTTCATTTGAGTTGTTATTTTTTAGATATGACCCAAAGTTGTGTTTTTTTAAATGGGACACCCTGTATATTTGTCCAGAAAATGATTTGTCCTTTTAAAAGCTTCTCAAAAATATATAATAGTATGGGTCTATTTTAATAAACAACAACAAAAATCCTAATTTTTATAATTATCATCCCAAATTTTGCAGTAGGCCATGCAAAACGATGCCGTTTTCTTTTGTTTTCTTGGAAGCAAATGACATTTCCCAATTTTGTACGCGTATATAAAATATAGCGCTAGTTGTTTGTATTTATCTATTGTGTAAAAATATATTTGTATTATTATGGAAGAAAACCAAACTTTCGAACATTATGAAAAGTACGATATGTTAGCTTGTTTTATATTAAATAATGAAAATGTTGAAGCGGCTTCTGAGATGTATTTTAACAGGTAAATAGTTAATTTTTAGGTATGTTGAAATACTATTGCTTAATTTTTATTTAGATATCCAGAAAGGAGGCAACCTAATATATCCACTTTTTATCGGATAAAAAAGAATTTACTTAATCACGGATCATTTATCAAACCTCGTACGAAAACATATAATAAAGAAAATCGGGAGGCTGAGGAAATTACGGTTTTGGCTAATGCAGAAGCTTACCCTACAAACTCTTGTAGGGCCAGTGAAAAGAGCATAGGGATTCCAAAAACTAGAGTTCAAGAAATTCTAAAAAAGCACAAATACCACCCATACAAATTTAGGCTCGTGCAGCACTTACAGCCAGGGGATGCAGAGCGTCGACTAGTCTTCTGCAATTGGTTTCGAGAAAGATGCGATATAGTTAGAGATTTTGAAAGGAAGGTTATATGGTCAGACGAAGCACATTTCAGTAATTCTGGTATACCCAATAGGCACAATAGTAGATTCTGGTCCCAGGAAAATCAACACCAAATATTTCCCAGAAGACAGCAGGGCAGGTTTGGTCTAAATGTGTCCTGCTTCATATTAGGAACACATAAATTTTTTTATATATTTGAGGAAAATCTAACAGCCAATCGCTATATAGAAATTTTAGAGGCAGCTATACCCGAATTACTTGACGATGTTCTTCTAGCGCAAATGAACGAAATTTATTTTCAATAGGACGGTGCTCCTGCACACAATTCTGGAATGACGAGATTATTTCTGGACAATAATTTTACCAATCAATGGATCGGAACAAATGGACCTATAAGATGGCCCCCTAGGTCCCCAGATTTGTCGATTTTAGATTTCTTTCTATGGGGATATCTGGAAAATAGAATTTACAAAGACCACTATGATAATGTCCAAGATTTAGGAAATGCAATAAGAGAAAATTTTCGCTATTTACAAAATCATCCCGTTATTTTGCTTAATTCCTTAAAACGAATACGAAAATTGTGCGAAGCATGCATAGAACAAAATGGAAATCAGTTTGAACAGATCTTTTGATTTCCTTGGTTACTGTAGTTCTTATACGACAGTTGATTTTTGCTGAAAGGCTTGTTACATAATAATTTATTACTGTTTTGTTCTTGTTAGGATGTAGATATTGTTAACGACTTTAAATAAAAGGCAGCATTGTTTTGCATGGCGTACTGCAAAATTTGGGATGATAATTATAAAAATTAGGATTTTTGTTGTTGTTTATTAAAATAGACCCATACTATTATATATTTTTAAGAAGCTTTTAAAAGGACAAATCAATTTCTGGACAAATATACAGGGTGTCCCATTTAAAAAAACACAACTTTGGGTCATATCTAAAAAATAACAACTCAAATGAAAAATATGACTACACCACTGGATCCAGCGTAAAAAACTGCATAAGCAGCAATTTTTCCCTTTGCGTTAAGCTAAAGGATAACCGAGATACGAGGGGGGTCCCAAAATGCAAAATTTTCTATTTCGCCCTGTATCTCATAAAGAAGAAGGCTATGAAAATTTTGTTTACGGCTTCATGAGTTTCACAAAAAATTAGCTCAGGTTCGTGAAAACCGCAAGGTTCTATCTTTAAGAATAAGCGAGATACCCTGCTTTTGCAACCAAATCCGGACACCCTGTACAATTCTAAAGTATCCGAAAAAAAAAATCTCGAAAATCTATTTATCGAATAGTTTCGAAAGACGTACGCGGTTTCGGTTTTCGTTGTTTTTATGGGGTATCTCTTTTATTAGGGAAGATAGAGGATTGCTGTTTTCGCGACATGGTGCTACTTTTTTGGAAAGATGACGCAAACAAAATTTTCATAGCCCCTTCCTTTTTAAGATTCTCTGTGAAATTGAAAATATTGCATTTTGGCATTGGGATTGGCGGTTATCCATCAATCTTGAAAAGTATTATTAATTGAATAAAATGGACATGTTAATAATTCCACCTCTAATACCTCTAAACAAAAACTAATCCTACCACTAAAGTCACTAAAATAAACAGAAAACTAACTAAACTAACTACATAATCTCCGTATTCTTCTTAAGGCATTGACAATACTAACCGGTCGTTGTTGAATTTCATTGAATGCCCTTCTTGTGGCGTTTATTAAATCGGCTAAGGTGTCATGTCTTGTATATATATATATATATATATATATATATATATATATATATATATATATATATATATATATATATATATTGTTTTCTAAAGTACCCCACAAGAAGTTATCCAAAACCATCTCACAGGATCATTGGTCCCTATCCATTTTCCAAGAAAATTATTTTCCAAATACTACCTTATTCTACCGAAATTATGCTGAAAATATATGTCGCGTAAATAGGCCAAAGGCAGATCATCGAGTAATTCCGGTAGAATAAGTTCCAGTATTTGGAAATACCGATCTGTATCTAAGCTCCCCTGGTATATACGATACATTATTTTTGAACCCAATATGAAACAAGAAATATTAAACCCAAATCTACCCTATCGTTCGCGAGGAAATATTCGATGCTGGTTTTCTTGCAACCAGTATCTAGAATTATGGCTATTTAATACTCCGGCGCTACTTATATATGCCTCATGGGACCATATTACTTTTCTATTAAAGTCAAGGTCATTATCGCATTTTTTCTAGATATCAGTTACACCGATCTGAATTTAAACGGTTTGTAACCTTGTTTCCTTAAAATGTTTTGTAGCCGGCTTTTTAGAACTCCAACTTTCTGATGGATTTTTCTGCAAGAACATTAACTACGTGTTCCTCGTTTTCGTTGTTATAGGTTTTGCTTCCCGGCTTATTGAAAGATCCGAAATCAAATAAATTTCTTTTCATTCTAAGAAATGTAATATCACAGGGTTGTCTTCGTTTTGGATACCTATGGTTTAAAACGCTAACAGCTTTATAAAAATGATTTTATTATAAAATACGACGAATGCTAAGCATACCTTAATAAATATAGTTCCGAAGCCTCGTTAACATCTTCGTTATATTGTGTAAAGCAGAGCAACATGTCGTATTTTTCTTTATTAGAATACGTTTGGTTTCTAGCCATTTTTATTATAAAAATTAAATTAATTGTTGCGGTTATCTAATCTAGCTTCAAAACGAACCAGAGGTTTTTGACAAGTAATTTATTTAACATGACAACAATTTTCGTTTGTTTAGGCAATCCCAGCCTACTACCAAAAACTGAGTCTATCTCTAAAAAAAGCCAATTACTGAGCGATTCGAATAGAAAAGTATATACTATTATATATTTTCGAGAAGCTTATTGTGAACTGAATAATATAAAATAAAAATATACGGGGAGTCCCATTTAAACAATTATAAGTTTGTGTTATATCTCAAAAATGACAGCTTACATAAAACATCTGACTACGCCACTGGATTCTACGTGAAAAACTGTATCAGAGCCAGTTTTTACCTTTTCGATAAGTTAAACAACAACCGAAATACGAGGGGGACCCAAAAATGCAATAATTTCAATTTCACACTGTACCTTAAAAAGGAAGGGGGCTATGGAAATTTTGCTTGGGTCATCTTTCGTTTCACAAAAAAAAAGCACCATGTCGCCAAAACCGGAACACTTTATCTTCACTAATAAGAGAGATATCCCATAAAAACAACGAAAAGGGGACACCCTGTACACTCGTTTATTAAACATTCCATATTGTAGTGGTAAGAAAACATATCTTTTAATGAATCGCCTAGCTTTTTGAGCAACATTTGAGCTAAAATAAGACTAGTTACGAACAGGATATCCTAAATTTTGAGGATTTTGGAGGATTTTCTTCAGTTAATATAGGAGTATTATCAATTTCCTGCCAACTCGTTGTGGCTACAATGCATTTGCCTGACAATATTTTGCGTAACGCATTAAAAATAATTAAATGATTTCCGGCTGTCAATTCATAACTCTATGTTACATTTTTTTTTTGAGGATCCTGCAGACAAGATAACAAATAAATGAGAAAACTTTTCTATGTTTGTCAGTTAATTTGTATGTACTGATGTATCGGAAACATCTATAAAAGAATTAAACTTTTTTACGTCAACAGAAAATGTCATTAGCGTTAGTTTTGGTAATTATGGCCTTTGCTTTATAATTGGCGGGCTTTATTTGGATCTCGAAATTCTTTCAGAGCCATTTTCCTGATCAAATATTTAATAACAAATTATTATAAAGAGTTTTGCAGATTCCTTCTTGAATTTTAAATTTTTCGTCAGAATCAAGCATATAATTGAATACAAAATTAGATTAATTATAAAAAGATTATTTAATTAGATCTATATGCTCAAATCTACTTTTGAAATTGCGTTGCCAGGACTGATATGATAAAGAGTTTTGGCTATTTTCAATTACACTTCTATACGAATTACTACTACAGTTCTAAGAAGTTTAGCTGTCTTATCTTTGTCTTCTGTAGAGACCACTTTTTCACAATAATAGATGCGATATGCGATTACTAAAACGGTATAACGAATATATAATTAAGCTATCAACGTAATAAATAAGAAAGAGCTCAAAATATTAAACACACATACCTACTTGTAACACACTATAAAATAGTTTCTGCGATGCGAGAAAAGTAAACAAACTTAAGTGAATGTTTTGGAAACAAAATTCAATTCACTGGAAATTTTTTAAAGATGACGACTACTGAATATTCCGGCTCGAAGGACTATTTTATTTTTATATTAGAAATGAAAAAAAAAATATAAATACAGGTTCACGGACCTTAAATCTTGCTTTTTTTCAGGATGTTAGGATCCAGGGTGCCCCTAGTTCTTTCTAAATTACTTCTGGATGTCTTGATATTACTTATTAAGACACAGCGTTAGAGTGAAGTAAAAAATATTTACTTTAGCGGATTTTAAGTTTTTTTTTAATGCCGAACGTTTTAGCGATGTTCTTTCATTCGTTGCCTGATGAAGATTTTTATTTATTCTTCTGAGCGCATGGTCGTCAAATCGAACAAACAATCTCATTACTACGCGTATATTTTAATGTATATATTTAGAATTTAGAAGGCAAATCACGCTTTTGTTTTACTTTATCAAGATTAAATTTAAAACTGAGAAAATAAATTATAAAATTAATATTAATTATAAACAGTAATAAATTCTGACAACTAAATCATTAATCTAGAATATTTACAAAAAAAATATAAATAAAATATCTTTGTCATTGCAATTTACTCCGCCTAACCTAAAATTATCCACCATGCAATCTGAAATTCCACAAATCTATAACACCTATTTCAATTCTTGCTTTACTGAATAGTTTCTGAGCTGGTTTTAAATAAAGATGAAAAGAAATTTGGCTCAAATATAATGGTTTGGTAGGACGCACTACTTCAGACTATAAGGTCAACACAACCTTCAACCCACTACCTTCAGTAGTAATCATTAAAAATAATCATTCAGCGTGCACGCACGCAAAGAATATCAATAGTTGAGATTTTTTTATGAGGAAATGAATGAATGTTGACTTTTATAAGAATAAGAAATATTGACTTTTATAAGAATAAGAATTTAAACACTGCTTAATAGCATTAATTTTTTTCGTTTCAGCTTATTTAAACTTTTTACAAGTACATTCTTATATTCGATCTAATCTTACCAATTTTCAACAGTTTCTAATATATATAAAATATTTAAACCTCTTCAGGTTCTTCTTTTCTTTGTGTTTTTCAAGGATAGGTAGATCAAACATCAGATAATTCCGAGTCAAAATTTCATTATACAAAGTACGTTGGTGTTTACCCCAAACTCCCATCACGGAGCCAGTTCCACCAAAAATAGATTTACGCATATAGAAAAAGTTTACTTATACTCTAATTCTTTTTTAAAATTATTTTTTTTTTAATAGGGGGTAAACCGCTGGAGGCATTGTGGTGTACAAGTGCTAGGCATTATCGGGCATTGTCGGGTTTGTGTGGTATAGGAGTTATTTCTTCCTTTAAAAAAATTGCACCATTTATATCAGTTATGGGCAACGTTTGCTTAGCCAAGGGTGTAATTTCGGGAAAGGTCGTAGGCCGTAGGTAAGAAATAAGTAGGTAGTAGTGAATAAAAAAGAGATATAAATAACACATTTTTTTTATTTGTTAAAACAAATTAACAAAAAGAGATAGAAAAATCAATATTGCGGTCAATATAGGCCCAAAGCCGAGTACGATGCTTTTTTTATTAATTTTCATGATCGAAAAAAATCTGTTCACATTTATACGTGTTACCGAATATACAAATTATTTTTCGCGCGAGAACTGTCAGCTGTAGATACTTTTCTTCGGAAAGGTATGTTCTGTAAAATTCGCTTAGTTCCACATCATCAAATTTAGACTTCAAATATGAGTATTCTTGAAGCTCGATCAACTCCATTTGTAGGTAAAGCGGAGCATCTTCCACATTACATTTACAAGGATTTGCAAAAATATTGAAAGTGCTATCCATATTCTTAAAATCGGAAAACCCATTAGTGAATTGCTCTGACAGTAGTTTCAGTATTCAATGTTTTTGTGACTGGATGTTAAAAAATGAAAACAGTTTTTACTTCTTGTTTGTGTTCTCCACAAGCAAATTTTGTTTTGAAAAACTTTAAGATTACTGTACAGCTGATTTACCAATTGGCCTTGTTTTTGAAGTTTCAATTTCAGGTCGTTTAAGTGTCCTGGGATGTCTACAGGAATGCTGAGTCACAAACCCATGTTAGATCACAAATTTGCGGCAATGTTTTCTCTTTCATTTCCGTAAAATCAGCTATTACTTTTCTAAGATTATAAAATCTTTTTCTTCTTACAATAGTATGTCACATTGTCATGTTCTGAAGAGAAAAATGCTTTAAACTGGCGATGATTAAGACCGCGGGATTTAATAAAATTGATAGTACTACTACCACATCCATAACGTTCTTCAGTCGAATGAACTTAGAGCAGAATTGGTGAATAATGCAATGCAGAATTATTAAATAACATTCTTGCACATTCATAGCGGTTGCTCTTTCCCTCAGAATTCCAATAAAATCTTTTCGTGAACCGATCATTAAAGGTGCACCATCTGTGCACACTCTAACTAATTTACAACACTGCAAACCATGTTGCTCAAAAGTACTTTGTATCTCAGCAACTAGTGGTCCCTTGTAGTGGCCGTAAAGCCAGTAATTCTTCTATTACTACAAATTCTTCATCAATACCTCGTATAAAAATAGTTAACTGGGCTGTGTCAGATAAATCGGTACCGTCATCCAAAGCAATCGAAAATGCTTGAAAACCAACCAATCTATCAGTCAATGTTTTTTTTGATATCACTAACCATCATACCTAAACATCGAACACTGTCTAGATTTGTGAATGGAACATTTGTTGCTGTTTCCCTAAATCGGTAATGAGTTTTTAATTTTATCCTTGCTTAACTAGCCCGTAAGTAAATTATATTGAGCTAAATGCTTGTTGGAGTAATGCCGCTTCATATTGCATTCTTTTAAAACAGAAATTATTTCATTGCACAACAAACACATGGGTTTATCACTGTGCAAGATAAAAAAGTATTCATCGGTCCATTGACATTCTGTGTCCACTTTTCGCTTTTTTAAACCATACTTCTTGACAGATTTTTTTTCTTCTGAGCTGAATTTGCTTGAATATTTCCCGCATCTTTTCTTATCAGTTGTTAAGAAGTAATAAGTTCACACGTGCGCTGATCGATTTTATATATTACCTGCAATAAGCAACTAGAATACTCTCAAATTGAGAATCTCGATCGTACACGAATATGCGATGTGAGCGCGCAGAGCTGACTATTATTTATAACGCATCGCTAGGAACGCTTCAAGGTCATCGGACCGCTTCCCGAATATTTATCTGTTTGTCTCTTTCTAACGACTATTTCTTACTCGATCTGTGGCATTCAGCTGCGTATGCTTAATAAATCTCTCGCGTGCCGGATTGGAGCTGGTGGAGAGCCGGGGGTTGCCCATATGTGATTTAGAGCAACATGAAGTAGTTAAAAATACGCAATATACGTTCCGCAGTCATGGAAATTATTCAATGTAAACTCTGCGTGTTTAAAAACTTCATGACAATTTAGATGCAAATTATAAAATTGAAATAAAAATTGACAAAGTTTGGTAGGCGTGTCCGGTATTGAACCGCGATCAAAATACATATATGAACTTTGTACCAACTCCGGTCAAACCGGAAGTGGGAAAAAACTTTAATTAGAAGCATAACATAGGTTTATTTTAGCCATTGATAATATAATGTATAAATTTGTTTTCAAAACCAAAAAATGTTTTGTTTTTTATTTTGTTATAAGGAAACTATATTTACGGGATACTTACTGGGTCATTCAACGAGGACTATGTGAGAAAAACCAAAATAACATTTTTACTTATTTTTGCCGCAAAATGTTAATAAAATTCACATGCACACAAAAGAGCTATGACACAGACATTATATTTTTTTAATGAAATTACGTGTTCGTTATTTCATATTTGAAATCGTTTCATGTCTTTACATATAATTTGATCAAAAGGATAAATATTTATAATTATTTTAAAATGTGTTTTTAGAAACTTGGAAAATTAGATTAAATATTGTGGCAGGTAACACTCGGACAACAATTACTAAAATTAAAAAGTCAAAGCTTCTTGGCTTCCTTCATTTTACAGGCATCTTCAAATTCTTCCGACTATTTTAGTTTGATCATATAAAAAAGTTAAGCTGAGAAAATTGCCCTGCTTAGTGCTCGTTGTATGACCCCATACAAAAATATTTAGTTTTAAAAAACATGGTTCTTGGGATTAGACCGTGTCAAATTGGAATTACTATCCGACGTTTCGCCTTCGATTGCACGAGGCATCTTCAGGGATCTTTACTCCACGAGATCTGAACACTGAATGAGCTCGAAAAGATTCAGGCGTTCGCCCTGTTTCACCGTAACCCTGTGTTAAAATCGTTTTCCACGTGTGATGTAGACCGTAACCCGTACTGAATTTTTTTGTATGTTTAAATATTTCAATAGATTCTCTAATTTTTCGTTTATAAAATCTTGGAACCGATGCTAGAACCTTGGTTTCCTTTATATTTATAATATCGCCAGTGGTATGCTGGTATTCAGCTACAGCAGATTGAACAATTTGTTTCTTTTTAATACATCGTTCATGTTGGTTAAGTCTAGTTGATATTGAGCGTCCTGTTTCTCCCACATATACTACTCTACAGGAGCAAGGAATTTTATATACTCCTTCTATTTGGAAAGCGACAATATCTTTCGGGGACCGCACGCATTTTCCAATCTTCTTATGTGTATTGAAGCTTGTACGTTATGTTGGACCGTCGAAGTAATCATCCTATTTTGTCTGTAGTGCCATGTATGTAAGGAAGAACAACACTACCTAACGGTGGCTCTCTATCATTCTCCTTTGTTGGAGTTGGATTAATATATCTTTTAATTGAACGCGTAATATCTTCAGTGCAATAGCTATTCCCTCTGAGAGCTTCGGTCAGTTTCAATGTTTCCATGTTAGAGAATCTTGATCAGAAATCGAAATAGCTCTGAATACTAGTAAGTTAATAACCGATTTCTTTTGTGCTGGATGGTAGTGGGAATTTGCATTTAAATATGTATTCGTTTGCGTGGGTTTTCTATAAACAGAATATCCTAATGTATCATTTTCCTTCCTTTGAACACATACATCTAGAAAGGGAACTGTTCCATTAGATTCAATTTCCATCGTGAACTTGATATTATGATGTTTTGATTAAGGTGGTCCAGAAATATGAGGAGATTATCCTGTCCATGAGGCTAAACAACAAGAGTATCATCTACATATCTGAACCAGTGCTTTGGTTTTAGTGGAGCGGATGTTAGAGCAATATCCTCAAAGGCTTTCATAAAGATATTCGCTACCACAGATGAGATCCCATAGCTGCCCCTGAAGTTTGTTCATAAAAAGTTTCTGGAAAAATGAAATAAATAGATATAACAAAAGCTTCCACTAGGTCTATTAAGTTCTTATCAAGATTATTATTATCCAGTATGTCTAATATAACGGAAATTGAGTCGTTGACAGGAACATTGTGTATAGTGATTCTACATCGAAACTAACCAAAATTAATCTGCTGTAGCTAAACACCAGCATAACACTGGCAATATTATAAATATAAAGGAAACCAAGGTTCTAGCATCGGTTCCAGGATTTTATAAACGAAAAATAAGAGAATCTATTGAAATATTTAAACATACAAAAAATTTCAATAGAGATAAGGATTACGGTCTACATCACACGTGTAAACCGATCTTAATCCAGGGTCACGGTTCGGCTAGCACAAGTCGGGTATACAAGCTCGCGAATCTCTTCGAGCTCATTTAGTGCTCAGATCTCGTGGAGTAAAGATCCTGAAGATGCTTCGTGCAATCGAAGGCGAAACGTCGGTTAGTAATTCCAATTTGATACTGTCTAATCCCAAAAACCCTGATTTCTTAATTGAACAAAGCCGTGAAAGCTTCCGTTCTATATTAGAAATATAGTGTCATACTGAGTACTTTAATATTGTGTCTGTTACCTTAGAAAATATATGTAATTCGTCCTTTTCACATTCAAACTGTATTATTACTTAGATTCTTCTTAAACTTTATGGTTTCCTTGAGTTTTTATACTGAATTCTAAATTACAAAACCACCGTTCATTTAGCAACCGTTCGTTGGAAATAAACACGTTAAAATTACGGGCGTTGCAGAGCATTTCGGAGTATTGAAGGTCATTGCGAGGCATTGTAAGAACTTAAAGGACATTGTGAGGCATTGCGAAAATGTTGGGCATTGTTAGGAATTAGTGTACACGTTTTTGGCCAGTGGTCTACCCCTCGTTTTTTATTAAACGATTTTTTTTTCAAGTCAAATATCATATTCTGTAATTATCGGAATATACACAAAGTTGGTAGGTTGAAATAATTTCTTCCTATATCCTATATCTGGCTACTGCAGATTATATGTAATTTATGTGCAGCAGTATAAACGATAATTAAAATTCACTCCCATATCTTCTTAATTTATTATACAGCATATACATATACGTAAAAATATATTAAAAATATACACAATATTCGTTGATTTTCTGCCGATGAATGAACCCTAGCGGTATTTTCAGATATCATCTAACGGCTATTATTAGCACAGTTGCTCATCTTTTAAACATAAGTAAAAATAAAGTTCGACCTTGCTTCAAAAGAAATAGAACAAAAGCTTTCAGATCTTAATTTTTACGTTAACGATGAAGAGATACTTAAATCAGAAATCACTTGCACACATAATTTAATTTTTTAATTAAAAAACTATATGCAATCAGAATTGAATTAAAGCTGTTACAACTGAATAATTATTTTTGGCAAAAAATAGCTGA
This sequence comes from Kuschelorhynchus macadamiae, assembly GCA_030620095.1. NCBI lineage: Eukaryota > Metazoa > Arthropoda > Insecta > Coleoptera > Curculionidae > Kuschelorhynchus > Kuschelorhynchus macadamiae. The sequence goes on from JAUTXW010001143.1 coordinate 2,346,360, forward strand.
TCATTAGTTATAAAACTATGACCAGCCCTAGAAAATTGATTAGTTTTTCTTGCAGAATAAAGATACGCACAAAAGTAATTCTCGTAATTATGGGGCGAAGCGCCATCAGTGTCGAGGCAAATCGATTTTTATACAGCATCACACGATGGATGTAATCCAATGTCATCAGCAAGCCTTCTAACACAGGTTAATTAAGCAGACACTTTTTTTGTTTGCCTTTTAATGGTAAATTGGATCGCAAACGTCTCTTTATTCGTCGTCACATTTTGAGATATTTCATTTAAGCTAAATTAGATTTGTAACAAAGCAGATTTACGCCTTTCAAAACCAAAACTATGTAAATACTAATTTTTATTCTTATTTACATTTATGTATATATTCCAGCCCAGTTAATTATTTTTATTTTATGGTGATTTCTTTATTATAAATAGTTTTTTAAAAATATATAAGGTTTAGAAAAAAATATTAAATACAAATTTGTAGGATACAAGAATGAACACATTTGAAATATATATTTAAGGAGTATGTCGAAAAAAATCACAAATAAAAATCATTTTGGACAATTTGGAAATGGGAAAAAGCAAATTGTCCTACGCTATCCTTACTTTAAAAAAGCGTTTCGATGGTTTTTATAGGGAAAAAAAGATACAACACAAGTTATAGCGTAAAGCCAAATACATCAGGTTAGTCCTAGTAGGACCATTAGTAATGAAACGCAAGTTCTCAACCAGTAAATTACTCCTAGAAGTTGCCTGCTCTAATTGATTTGCTGTCCACCTCAGGTAACGAGGATTTATCTTCACCATCGGGCCAAGAGGATTTGCTTTTAACATCATAGTAATTTGATGCCGCTGCAGATCTTACATCTTGTTCCTGGACCTTCTAGTATAAACTTATATTTTTCCCCACAAGATTTACGACAAAGACTTGAAAACGACTAACTATTAGAAGACATTCATTCGCAGCCATTTGGACAGATAAGCCAAATAAAAAGATGTTGAGAAGGGAACACAAAATAGGGAAATAAAACTCCAAAGCTAAAAATTCAGGCACCAAGAGAAGTATCTGCAAATGTATTGTATTGTATTGTATTGTATCCAGGTGGATTCAACCCCTACCATCCAGGTCCATATCGGAAAACATCTTGCCTCTTAGGATCCCTTACACCTAGATCGGGTAGGTTTGAACGGTCGTCCTTTCATCCAAGTCCGCTTTTACCTTCGGTCTCTTTACTCAGTTTACCTTCCGAATTGAAGTCACTCCTGCCAACGGGGCATGTCCAACTGCCTTCATCTCGGTCTTCATTCACGGCGAAGACAAAGGTGGTTGTGATAGTGTCTATTGAAATGTAGCCCCACAACTGGGAAAGACAAATATAACACATGTCATCCCATTGTGTTCTCAGTGGACGTATCCACAATGAAAATCTCTTCTAAAGGATATTTGCACAGATTATTTTTCAAATTTCCGTCCACAAGAGAAATGAGTACAGTACAGTGCACAGATAAAGTACGTTTTTTGTTTGCCTCAACTGTGACACCGACGATGATATATACAAAAAGGTTGTTACAACCAACTTTATTGATGTTTGTGGGCAAAACTTTGTGACGTTTTGCGCTACCTACGTATATTATTAATAACTTTCTTTATATTACTTCTTTTGTTTCTTTTTTGTTAAAAGTTTGTCGTTTATAAATATTAATATTTCTAAATCAGGCATAAATTAATTTTAAAAGGAAAATACGAGCTAATAATAATGTAAATTAAAACCTGAGAAAACATCTCGATTCTTATCTCGAGAAGCAAATGTTTTCCCCATGTTTTAAACCTTTCTGACACCACCCTTTTAATAGATATGTCACTTACTAGATCAAAATTAAATAATACCACATCGCTTTTACGGAGGACGTACGGTAGAATTAGCAATGGCAACACTCGGCAACGGCGCAGAACCTGAATTGTCGGATCTGTGTCACGGCACTTTCTCGTTCACGAATCGGTACAAGTGGTGGTCGATTTATTAATTTTACCAGACGCTATAGTAGTACAGAACACACATAATAATGAAGTTGCTTCTGCCTTGCTTGGAAGAATTTTTTCTTAATACATTAAAAAATTATTAAAAGCCACTGATTGTGAAGGCCATAAATAAAAATACACAATGGAGTAGTCTAGTCAATTTTTAACAATTTACTATTAGTAACCATGGAAAGGTGAACCGCTACTTAAGACTTGTACACTAGGGTGAATTCTATTTCAGAAAGAATACCTCTAAATACTGAAGAATACACCTGGAATATCTCTAAGCAATCAATAATTTATTTTATACTTTTAAGTTTGTAAATATCAATTTTCAGTAGAATCTGCACGAATGTCAAAATAAATTGTACTATTAAATACCTCGAGATAACGGTTTTCAGTCGAATCTGCACAAATCGTCCGCAATTTTGGAGTCGCCATATAGAATTACCAGGGTCTTTAATTTTAAATATTGTGCCGACGGTATTGCCATGGTTTCGTCGATAATAATGTCAACAATATGACGTGAATGTACAGGGAGGTCTAATAATAGAAGACGTTGGCTGTAGCTCCGGTATCGTTAATGACAGAACTTAATGAAAAAATATTTAAGGTAAATCGGCCAAGAGAATCGCTGTTAATTATTTTCAAGTTCGAAAGTTGGCCGCTAGGAGGCGTAACAGCAACACAAAAGTGTAAATGTCAATTTTCTCCTAAATTTCCCTAACTGCTGTATGTTGAAAATATAAGCATTGTATTCTTCAACCAATTACGCACTTTTTGCTTGAGAAAATGTTTTTCCACAAATAAAGTGGTGGGGGAATCAAATATTTTTACTTTCAAATGTAGATATCTCTGTTTTGGATGAACCGAGTTTATTCAACTTGGTGTCGATAAAAAGTGTTTTTTTTACTCTACTCGTGGATCCATTAACTGTACCGCAATGACTTTATTAATGGTAACTAGATGACGTTGTTTCGGAATTCTCCGTTTTTTCGGTTGTTTTAAAAAAATCAAATGGTACGCTATAGCTTTTATATCACTCTTTATTTGGTAGTTATGAAAGCCTTTGAATAGTGAAATGAAAAAACCAGGACCGGATTTAAATTAGGAAAACTGATGATGGCCTCTCGAATCCTAAACGTCGGAATAGCAGACAATAGCAGAGTGGAAATTATTTTCACCTCTCATTGCAATTAATCCTAAGATTTTTAGGAAAACCAAAAAACTGGAACAAAAGGCTCCAATAGAAATTTTAGTAATCTTGCATAACTGTAACGTACAAAAACGACGAAATGAACTAACAATTAACAATAAACTAACAACAAATATATTTAAAATCACTGAAATCTACATTCGCAAATGCTCAAAATGCCGGCCGTCATTCTCAATACAAAGTTGCAATCTTTCCTGTCGACTGGACTGCAGCCTCCACTTCTGCTATAGAGATATTTTGAATGGCATTCCTAATACGTTCATCATATCGTTTCTTGTTGAAATAGGTCTTAAGTAGTTTTCAGTAATTTTAAATACATTTGTTGTCAGTTGTTCGTCGTTTTTTTTTGTGTTCTTGAAGCAAGGCAGAACTCGGTTTAATCTTTTTGCCCAAACCGGGTCCTGCTCTGCCTCGCCTTAGTTGCATCTATTTTATTGCCAAGCTTATGTGATTATGAGACTGCGTTTTAGAATTTTTTGTTTTATTTCTTTGTTAAGTTTTGTTAGTTACAGATATGCAAGATTACTAAAGTTTCTATTGGAGCCTTGTTTTTACAGTTTTTTGGTTCTTCCTAAAATTTTAGGATTCATTGATATGAGAGATGAAAATAATTTCCACTTTGCCATTATCGCTTTTACTCCTCCTTAAAACGGCAAGATTAATTTTCCAACGCGACGTTTCGGATTCGAGAGACCATCATCAACTTTCTTAATTTAAATCCGCAACTAGATTTTTTATTTCACTATTCAATGCCCTTCATAACTACCAAATAAACTGTGATATAAAACTCATAGCGTACCACTTGATTTTTTTGAGAAAATCGGCATTATTTGGAGAATTCCGCCAAACAGTGAGCCATCCAGTGACCACTTAGAAATTCATTACAGTACAGTTTATGGTTTCTCCACGAGTAGAGCAAAAATAGCACACCAAGTTGAATAAAATCGCTTCATCCTAAACCGAGATATCAACATTTGAAAGTTAAAATTTCCCCCACTTTATTTTTGAAATAGACGAAAAGGAAATTTAAGAGAAAATTGGCATTTACATTTGAAAGTTAAAATTTCCCCCACTTTATTTTTGAAATAGACAAAAAGGAAATTTAAGAGAAAATTGGCATTTACAGTTTTGTGTTACTGTTACGCCCCCTAGCGGCCAACTTTCGAACTTGAAAATAATTTACAGCGATTTCTCTTGGCCGATTTACCTATAAATATTGTTTTCCTTACGTTCTGTCATTAACGTTAAGTCTTAAAATAGATAGGTAATTTACCCCTAATAGCAACTCTACAACCCTATATAATATATAAAACAAAAAACCCAAAACACTAACAAAATAGAACCAAAATTGAAACCTCTAACAATTTTCTCTATAATTAATCGAGAAACCAAACAGGATAACCTTACTTACTCTTCTTAACGTAAAAACGAAAGCCATACAAAATAATCAAAAATCCAACATAAAATAACGAATGGTAGTTAGCTTGGCAAAAAATAGTGAATAAACTTCTCTGATCTATTGTCAATGTCGCCTCGGGACCTGTCGGTCAAAGCAGCAGTGTTGCCCCGTCTTAAGGTTAGTTTTCCTAAAAAACGCAGTTTTGTGGAGAGTTTTTAAACCAATGTGGAAAATGTACACCTCACATACGTGATACTCCTTCACTTAGGCGGCAATGCTGCACGGACTTGCCCAAGCAGCGCGCCTTAAATAATTTATTTAATCTTTGTTTTTCCATGTAGAAATCATAATAAAAACAAATAGTAAGTACATAGTAATAACACGTCCGTGGGTAGAGATTTAATTTTAAAAAATCGGTAAATTTCCTTTACCCCGAACTCTTTATAAATCATATATACCTCATCTTCAAAAATTTTTATTGGGCTCCATTTTGTTCCATCACATTGGATTCCTACCAATATTTTACCAGTCTCTACCTATACCTGATTATTGGGCATAATTTAAAATAAATTCAATAAGTAATTTTTTCATTGACACACAGCCATTTTGTTTTCGTACCAGTTTATCCCTATATCACATTTAGTTTTTCTGTAAAAAAAAGTCAGTTGAATACGATTTTTTTACGTTGACTTTTTTTCACTAGGCCGCATTTTGACTAAAAATCTGATAAGTAGTTTTTAAGCTATGCCGCGCATTGACAGACGAACGGACAGACCGACCGACGGAATTGATAAAACATATTTTTTGCAATCTAGATACCTATGTAAAATCTGAGAGGGTGATTTTTTTCACGATTACAAACATTTTAGGCAGTGACTCCCCGTCCGTTAAACGGACAGCTTATTTTAATTCCCCGCCCGTTAAACGGACGGCGTTTGTTATTTAGTTATCCGTTAAAAAGAAATAGATAGGGAGCGTAACTGTGTTCTCCTGTTCTTGAATTTTGAATACAAAATATAATTTTAATATTGTCTGTTTATTTTATTTAAACTAGAAACTTATAAGTCGATTGTAATTTTTCTAGACTCGGTATTTAAACCATCGCTTTCTTTCCAAAAATGCCGTTGCGTTATTTGAAATTAGTTTTTTTTTCAAATTTTATGACCTAAAAAGCTCCGTTCTCAAGATAAAAGTATTAAATTTGTAATTTTATTTCATGCACCTCGCACACAAAATGGCTCAAAACTTTATATATTTTTTTAAATCTACAGTGTGTTCCTTTTTTCCAGATCCAGATAGGATTCATTTTAATTTTACCTCATATTTTTGCAAAATCATTGAAATTATGAGATGTCCATTTGTGTAAAGTAAATTTGACAAAAAGCTTTAAATAAAAAATGGTTAAATTAAATGTATCGCTGAAGAATTTTTAAATTTAAATTTGCTACATATGAAGTATAAATTGACATTTTGCAAAATAACTTTTGCATCACGTAAGTACTTGTTAAATTATAGTAAGAGACCAAACTTTGTAATAAATACTTTTTAAATTATATAATAAACCAGCCTTAACATCATTCTGATCTCCTGATTGGTCATAGGTGTCACGATAGCTAAGTATAAAGACATTTGATTTTAAATATTTTGATTAACAGCGTTGGTCCGGTTTGATATAGCCACGGCTGTCTTAGCATAGAATAGTTATACTACTTACATAGGTCAAATCTGCGATAAAATTTTAATATTTACTGAATGTAATAAAACACAAATTATATGTATGATATAACATAGAGTATATTGCATTAGTTTAAATTATGACAGAGATTATATAACTACAGCAGGATACACAGTAGTCATTGACAACATAATGCACATAGCCAATTTGAATACATTCCATTATAAGAAATTTTTGAGTATGATAAATGAAACCAGTGAAGACATCGATCACATCTAATACATGGAAAGTTACCAATTTCTTCCTTGCAAGATCCACATGTCCATATTCCACTCAGTTTCTTCTTTGTTTTCAACACCTTTAATTTTTCAAAAGCTTCTAAGGTGAAAAATTTTTTTATAATTGCTATATTTATTTCAGTAATTCTAATATCAACTTCTTCAACGTCCTTGAAATCACTTTCTTGTAGACATTTTTTTGCATACACTTGTTCTGGATATTTCAGTATCCATGGAAGGACAATTTTAGTTTTTTCAACTGTGCTTAATTTATTAAAAGGCTTCTTTATTTTTTTCTTCTTTTTTGGTAATCCGATTGCCGTGACATCACTACCAGCAGGTCTTCCTCTTTTTTTAAGAATTGGTGGTAACTTTATACTATTTATATTCATGCTATTTTCACTGACTAAAAAATTAAAAGAAATACTTTAACATCAATAAATAATTAAAATTAAGCTGGCTTACCTTCCGTATTATTTGGTGTAACCATAACTCTATTACTACAGTAATCATGCTCTTCAAGATTGAATTGGAGATCTGATGTATCTAGAAAAACACATACATAAAGCAGATTAACCAACATTTATATTTCACAATATTACCTTGACTCCCTTCTCCACAAGCAACATGTGTTGTTTCTGAAAATAAAATAAAATTTTTAAGGCTCACTGCGAGATTATTTTGGGACTTTAGAATCATAATTGTATTTTCAAACACCATATACTCAATATTATTTGGTATTCAATTAATATTAATTATTTATTTAGGGTTAATAAATAAGTAATTATCAAATTACCTTCTATTACTTCATCTGCAACACTGTCAATACTGCACCTATTGATTTCGTCTCCTACTGGAATTTCTATTAATCCTAAAAATAATAATATAAGAGTTTAAGAGGAATATCTAAAATACTATTTTTTAATCAAAAACTGAACAAAGAATGATGCCTAAGAATGATAAAAACCTACCTTTGCTATCTTCTACATCAAAAATGTTAATATCTATGTCAGTTTGATCTGGTTGTAAAGTGTTTGTTAAACCTAAAAATAAAATTTTGGGATTACTTTTTAAACATTATATGATAAACTACAGAACTAATACAATTATTTCTAATAAGAGGCACATATCAACTAAATTTAAAAGTTTTACTAACTACCACCACCTGGTTGAATAATATTGTTGCTAACAGCAAGACCACCATCACCTAGCTGAATGTTCTCCTTACCACCACCCTCTTCAACTGTTATATCATACCTATTCATTTGCAAAAAGTTTTTCACAGAATCTAAAGTTTCTAGAACTTTCTCAAAATTATATCCTGTTGCCTCAGAAGCCAAAGATGCAATTTCTTTACATTTCACAAATGCTATTCTATATTTTTGCTGCTGATTCAACACTTTAACATTCTTTGGAGATTCTTTGTCTATACTTAAATTTAAATTTTCAACTGCAAGCTGCTGGAGTATTGAGGGATCACTCAAGTTTTGAAAATATATCTGATTTTTAAGAAAGTAGTCTCTAGTCCACCTTTCTTTAACAATTTCCTTATTAAAAAAAGGCTCATTTAAATGATGCAATAATTTAAAAATATGTTTACAGGGAAGCCCCATACTGTTAAAAAAATAACATGAGCAAGAATGTTTGGACACCTTGTATTCAGTTTCTTTATTTTTAAGAGTAAAACCTTCTTCAGTCACTGTTATGGCGAATGTCTCTGAATTTTTCAACTGATGTAATACTTTGTCAAAAGCATATTCTGTCAAATAATTGAAAAAATCATATTCTGGGGTACCTCTACATATATTTCTAACAGGCCTTTTATTAAGTGTTTCTGCCAACCTATTTTTCCTTTCCTTTTCAAGGGATTTTAAAATAATAAATAAATGCTCAAAAAATTCTCCTAAAGAACAATTTTTTTCAATAACCATCTTCAATTTCTGGTTAATTGCTTCAACCCTATTATTTGTTCTATTTAAAAAATTTAAAATGTTCTCGCCTAAATGAGGACACCACTCCTCGTAAATATTAAGCCACTGTTCTTCCAAATATCTCCAAGTACTCTGTGATACTGACCCCTTAATTTTATTGCAAATCTGATCAAAATATTTTTTATTGCTAGCATAGGCTAGTTCCTGCAATAATTCTAAAGTAAGAATTCTCTCCTCATTAGTTATTTTCATTTTTTCTGTAGTGATTTCCCTTTGAAAAACTTTAAACACATGAAATATGCAAATTAAAATTTGAGCGCTAGGAAAACATTCTTTAAAAACTGCTCTCTCAGACCAATCCTTATCAGCCATTATAGTCTTAGTTTTTTCACAACTTGGGTTTATTTCTTTAAATTTTTGAAGGAACCATTTTAAGCATTCATAGTCTTCTGAAACCAAAATTGAGACAGCTACAACTTGACTTTCTCCACATCCATCCTCAATTAAAATTAAGTAAACAGGAGTCCTTATGTTCAATAATTTGAATGTCCCATCAATACATAATAATTCAGGATAAGCTTCCATTGTGGGTGTACAAAAAAGAAGACCTTTAAAAATATTGTTGGTGTCCACCAATAAATGACAGTCGGAACCTGGAAAAATACAAAAAACTTAAGTATTATTGCTAGCAAATAGCAAAAAAAGCAATGAAACCATTAAAGTAGAAAGAATAATTACGTTTAGAGACTTATGGGGGATAATACAGCTTGTGCTTCAAAATTAACCACAAATTTGTATGAAAGCATGTTTTACTGGAACAAAACAGAAATTTTGATGGAAGAGTGGTATTCGGTCGGGTATTTTATAAAATTCTCATCATTCATTATCTCTACACGCATTCAGAAATAAGACTATTAGGAACAGTTTTTTTAAAAGCTATGGAATTATTGTGGTAGTCCTTGCAACTGTAAAATTATCGTAATTCTATGAAAATTGTACACCTCTTATGTAAAAATATTCAGAAACCTCAACTCACCAAATTTTTCCTGAATTGCAGTAACAGCAGTTTCAACAGAGTTTTGATATTTCAGTTTATCTCTGTGTTTTATGTTTGAAAGATCTTTCAAGCTAATTATTTGTTTTGTGTTGCCGTCTAATTCTTGTCGAACTAGATGTTTATTTGCCTTCAAACTTAATAACTTTTTAGCTTGCTGTCTGACTTCTTCAGGTAATTTTCTTTGTTGGGGCAGATGTTGAAACAAGTGTTTGTCTATAATGTGGTTATGTAGTGTATGAATTGAAACAATTTCTAATTCATTGCCGTTTTTTGCTACTCTAAGTGTAACATTTGCAGGACATGGAATATCTTGTCTAAAGGTCCTAAAAAGTAAATATTATGAATCTTCACACTTGAGAATTGAGGTATTGGCTTTCATGAAGCAAAAAATGGGGATATTAGTGCAAATTTTTGTATTTGGTTCAACAAATAAATTGTTTTACACTGAACTTGACTAGGTATCTTGAACCTAAAATTATTTTTAAAAGGAATAAAGTATTTGTTCTCATTTCTTGGCAAATATATGACACATTATATACATACCTAGTTTGCCTTTTTCCCTTTCCAGATGGTATAACATTCTTGCCACCGTGAATACAAGAATATTTTAACTGGTAATACTGTAAATCTGGATTTAAGTATCGTTTGACTACTCTTTTGGCGGTTTCGATTCGACGACTATCCCTTCTATAAAATTGTACATAGCGATTCTTCGTGTTATCTTCTAAAATAAATTTATTGAATGCTTTTAATATATGCTTATTTTCTCAAATACACTTTTGTTTAGTAGAGTTAACTTACCCAGTATTTTATCAAATTCTTTTGCAGAACTGAATTTGTCTCCTTTCTTTAATTCTATGGGAACATTAATAGTATTTAGACTATCCATTATTTTAACTTAAATAAACTCATAAAACAAAACAACGAAAAACGCGCGCCAAAACAATGGAATAACAGAATAAATTTTGACGTTTTATTTGGAGGTTAGGAAACCTGGAAACATTTCCTTTAACGGATCGCGAATTAAAATACGCCGTCCGTTTAACGGACGGGGAGTCACTGCCAACATTTTATTTGGCCGCCATCTTGAATTAGTACCATCATTTTACTAGTTCATCTCCATACCGCCATTTTGTTTTGCCACAATAGATTTCCACCAAAATGTTGCCATGTCATCCCCATAGGACCCTTAATTTTTGACCAAAATTTTAAGTCAATCGGGCAAGTAGTTTTTCTAGCTATACCGAGAAGGTATTTTAATAGGAGACCATTGTTTTTGCTATATAGGATTCATACCAAAATGTTACCAGTTCATACCTATGTGACACATGATTTTTGTGCAAAATTTGAAATAAATTGGATACTTAGTTTTTTTAATAATAATTTTTTGTTCCGGGATGTTGTATTTTTAACAAGACATCAAATCACCCCCGTATGACCCTTAATTTTTGATTAAAATATGATGTCACTCTGATAAGTAGTTTTTAAGCTATGACGCGAGCTAACAGCAGACAGAGAGACTGTGACAGAAAGTGAAGCTAAGTAAAACCTGAGAGAGGGATTTTTTCACATTTACAAACATTTTATTTTACCGCCATCTTGAATTAGTACCACAATTTTACTAGTTCTTCTCTATAACGCAATAGTTATGATACAATTTGAAATCAATCCATTAAGCAGTTTCTCAGACTAAATTTTTAAATATTTTATTAAGCCGCCATTTTGACCCGCCATCTTGTATTTGTACCAAAATTTTACCAGTTGATTCCTAGATAATACTTGATTTTTGTGCAAAATTTGAGAAAATATAGATAAGCAGTTTTATAGTAATGCCTTTTTAAGATTTCACTGGGGCGCCATTTTTTTTGCTATATTAGCAATATGTTACCAGGATCCTGATATTTGACCAAAATTTGAGGTAAATCGGGTAAGGAATTTTTTAGTTATGCCGCGAACAGACAGACCGGCGGAATTAGGAAAATATGTTTTTCGGCATCTAGGAACCTCTGAAACGTAAAGATCTGAAAAAAACTCGGAGGGTGATTTTTTTTCAGGATTACAATACAAAATCGATCTGAAAGCACAGAATTTTGCCCGAAATCATGTTTCGCCCTACAGAAATTATAAGCTTTGAACTTCACCTATTTTGAACAGTTCTGGAACGATCCTGTATGGGATTACGCAGAGCTGTTTGCGGGCTATGAAACGGTTTGCGAACTGTCCTCAGTGATTTTGTTACTATTTTCTATCTCAAACAGCTGACATCACAATGTTAAACAAAATTAAATCTATAAAACTACCCTAGTTCACCTATAAAAGACGTAAAAACAAAACATCTGATAGATAGTTGTGGGGACTAGTTTTAATAATTCTAGGACCGTTTAAAAACCGTCAGTTAATTAGTTCGAACAATACGTTATACCGTAACAGGCCAGTTTAGAAAAATTCGCACACGAAACTGCGTACTGCGCATGGTTCGTAGTTTTTGGGACGGTTCTTTCAAAAAATCGAAAATTTTGAACGATTCTAGGACGATCTTGGCATTGCGCAGAATTGTTTGTGGGTTACGGACTAAGTTTGCGAACTGTACTCATACCAATTTTGTTACTGTTCTAGGATTTTTGGAGCTATCTTGAACTTCCCAATTCTAAACATAATTAAGCTTATAAAAGCTCGCTAGGTAACTTATAAAAAAAAGTCTTCTATAAATAGCTAAATGCACGAAAAGTAAACAAAAGCCATAAAACAAGCAAACAGCTGATAGAAAGTTTGCGTAATGCGCATGTGTACCAAAAATCCGCAAACCGTTCCTACTTGAAAGCTGGTATTAGATTTGACGATTCTCGGATCGTTCAAAAATGTCTTACTGCGCATGCTGTATTATGTTCTACGACGGATCTTGTAGGAAGTCGAACAAAGCTATTATAATCTCTCTAAATCACTGTAAGTTTTTCGTGAGGTGAGACGCCCGGCCCCTCGGTTAAAATATTATGTAGAGCACAAAGTTTCTAGTCAGATTAGAAATCCCGTGCCGTCTATCACATATTAAACTATTATACACACCGCATTAATAAGAATTGGTTTGAATTACTGTCTTTGAACGCCAAGCATTTAATTATCATTCTAATTTAAATAGTCTAATAAACCATTCCAAAACAATTAGCTTTCGAAAAGCCCTTAATCGAAAATTGGAATAAAATTTATAAAAAGAGGAAAATAAATAATGACACTTGTTTACTTTGTTATGTTTCGCGAAAGTAAATTAATGGGCTGAAAAGCTAACAAGAGCCGATGAAAGAGATAAAAGGGAAATGAAAAACGTTTGCAAACGCCGTTGAAAGAGCCTTCCTCAACAGTTAAAACGTCAGTAATTACTTTTTTGCAAATAATGTTTTACTGCATTTAGTTTGCTTGTACTTTTAAAGGTATTTTCTTATTTCATATTATTTTATGGTTAAATCTTATATTTAGGACCACTGATTGGCTCACTTTACCTCGCATTTTACTAACTGCAAGAAAATGAAAAAATTCTGCTTTAGTAAAATAGATATACGGAACAAATGAACTGTCTGTATTTAAGTATTTTAACAACATAAATTGCTCTCCTCAGTAGGCCAGGAAAATGGTGAAAAAATCTTTTATGATATACAATAAGGAAAATGACTGCGACTTATTTAACTGCATCTAAATTATTTTATTTTATAAAAATCCATCCAAAAGATATTTGGGGAAAATAAATTACTATGAACAAGTGCCTAAAGTGCCGAACATTTTCTTTTTCTTATACTAAAATAGAATAGTTTAATTCAGGTTTGCTGACATTTGGTAAAGTAAAAAACGACAAATTTGTCAATTAACAGACTTGAAATTTGGCATATAGCTATAAAATCAAAAAAGAAATGACTTTTTCCTTTCAAACATTTGAAAAAAAGGTAGTTTTTTGCGATTTTTTTAAAAACATGTCAATGTTTTTGATGCATTATTTTTCAACGGTATATATATATATATATATATATATATATATATATATATATTTATCTAAAAACGTAATATTTAAGTACCTGATGAAAACGTCTAGGTTTATTTCTACAAGTATTTCAGTTCCTTAAAATAATTTGTGTAGGTGCACAAAATATTTGCAACATTTAATTCGGGCAGCTTCAAAAATAGCACAAGAATTAAGGAAACTAAACCTAGCATGTTTTAATTACATATTTATAATTTTCCGTTATATTGCACTATTTTAATAATAAATTTACCGCACAGATTTATCTCGAAACCTAATGAGAACTATAATATTAATCGAATACAGCCATGGACTCAACAAGCAATAAATAACAAATTAACAACTTTACGAAAACTTCCTTGTGTTTGTTGTTGTTGGTTGGGTTCGTAGGATTATTTTTACGAATTTTGGTTTTTATAACTCTTCATATGGTTGGGCTCGAAACGACACAGGAAACAACATTTTCATTCTCAACACTATGATTTTCTTTAACAGTTTCTTTATCTGATTTCAAAAAATGCATGCTTTATAGTGTTTCTTAATTTCTGGGCTATTTAAGCATATAATATCCCAATAATATTACCAAACAACAGAATAAATCCGGTGTTTACAAGTAATAAATCGTGGAACCTTTTCAAAATTTTGTATTTGACAAACAGGCAGAACGTTAAAAAAAAGAATTAATGAGCATACATTTAGACAATTCTCTAAACATTTAAATCACGAAAACCATACTTTTGATGAAAACTTTGATGTTTCACATGTAAAAGGAACATGTAAAAATCTTAATTTACTAGAAAGTATGGAACCAAGCAAACATAAAACTAACAAGACATTATTAAACGATCAATTTGACCTAAACACTGTTAAATGTTTATGAGGCTATAACGGAAAGTCCAGAATATTTTACCTGTATAATATCAAAAAACGGGTTCAGGTATTTAAGACCTACATTTTTATAGACATAGATGGGGAGCCCGACAGGGATAGCACTTAGGCTCACTGGGATCTATTGTGCGATCCCCCCAAGTAGACGTGTCAGGCCGGAGCCCACTTTTAGAAAGTAAAGGACCCTTTCAGGTCGAGCATGTCCCACAAGCTAAGCAGTCTGGTGTTGACTAATGCGTCACACTAACAGACCAGATGCTCGGTAGTTTCATGTAACTCAACACAACCTGCAGTATAAATCCTTGCCGAGTCCAATCTTATGAATGTAATAATTCACCAGCCAAAATAAGTCAATTAGAACGGCTCAAGGGGCTTGACATGAAGACTGTCTGAGTCCTGCTAGCTCGTGCCATTCAGCATGGAAATCTTCGACGGTGCGATTCTGAATCCTAGCCTTGATAGCTGAAGGAGCAATTCCAAAAGCAGATTCCGGTCCAGTGAAAGCAGTGGTGCTACCTTCCCGAGCCAGCTGATCCGCCCCCTCGTTACCCAATGCCCTGATCGCCAAGCACCCAAATGAGCCTAACCCTATTGGACTCACACAGCCTCTCTAGGGCTCTTCTGCATTCAAGTTTTAGCGGCAAATTGGCCCTGCTCCAGGACAGAGCCTTAATCGCGCCTTGACTATCACAGCATATATAGATATGCTTGTTGTGATATCCTCTGGAAAGGTTTTCCTGTACGCAGTCCAAGATTGCTGTAATCTTAGCCTGATATACAGTCGCATACCGTCCAAGAGCAAGACTAATTCTTGTCCTGGGTCTCTCCCCATATATTCCCGCCCCAGATCTCCCCTCCATTACTTGTCTTGTCATGGACTTGTTTGGTTTACAACCCTTCGATTTGAAGAAGGACGGGGACGAATCCCTCCATTGTTCTCCGTCAGGAACAATTACACAAAACCTCTCGGAGGCTATTAAGGAAATAATGGCATCTCTCCTAGCTAGTAGAGGATCTGATCTAATCAGTTTAGTACAGACTCACGTATGCCCAAAATTCCAGTCTCTGTGTATCCAACGATTTCAGTCGTTTAAACGAACAGGAGCCGTCCGAGCCTCTTCTCTACAAGCAAATGCAGAGGACTTACTCCCAGAATAACCTCCATAGCTCGGGTCGGAGTGGTTTTTATGCCTCCAGTTATGCCCAGACAGGGAAGTCTCTAGAGCTTGTCAAGCTTCCTCCTGTATATTGTCCTGCGAGTGGCGGGCCACCACACAAGAGCGCCATAAGTGATTACTGGCATTATCACTGACGTGTAAAGTTATTACACAATACGAGGTTTTAGACCACAAGTTGATCCGAAGGACCGTCTGCACGCCTACAGACACGCTGTGGTCGTAGCCTTGCGCATACACTCCGCTCTCATTGAGAGTATGAAGCAACCCATCCATAGACAGACACCACAAGAGCGGAGAAAGAACTCCGGCCTGCTAACATCCTTTGATCACGGGCAAGCACATTGTCACGCTCCCAAACAATTGTCATGTGTTTCATTTTTGTAAAATAACTTAAGTAGGAATTTTAAACACGTATTTTCGTTTACTTAGTAATAATATTACCATTGCTTAATTGAATGGTCTGATGGGGTTTAGTTATCAAGTTGGCCGGGCTGTCAACAGAATATTTTTAGAACCGATAGTAGCAATATCACCCAAAACAAAATTGTTTTAAATCATGAACGCCCTTTATAAACCACAGGGGGAGTCCAATATGCGCGCAAACGTATTGCAGGTTGTTCGCTCTTTTTTGCATGTGTATTTATTTTTTGTTTGTGACAAGACAAAAATGACCACATTTACACACCCTTAAGACACCCCCAATGCTTCCCCGCGCTGTAGGGGTGTAAAGTTACACTGCTATTATTATTATGTGATAATAATAACCAAGGAATATGCGTTACCGAATTAATAAAGAAACACTAAATAACTAAAACTATTTACATGAATTCGTATGATCCATTTAAAATTTTTATTTGGCGTGCAGAAAATGTGTGTTATGTACATAAAGCATAGCAAAGGTAATAATAATAATTACGTTGGTATTTCTAATGTCGAGCCTAATGTTTTTCTTATATAAATTACTATTGCTGGTAATGCTTTGTATTTTATTTAGGCCATATACCATTAGAACGAAAAAGTAGTAAAACTAAATTATATATTACGAGAACTATTAAAATATTCTTTACAAATATACAAAACATCAAATAGCTCACCTGATCTGCTAACGAGTTTTATTACGGCATGTCCTTTTAGTAAACCATGAAGTCCCGTTATTCGATGGTTAAGGAAATGATGTCATTGTGTTTTCTTCGAGGTTTCCTTTGACCGGCATGTGAGTATGCTTTGTAGGTAGTTAGTGGTAGATATGTTGCGTAGCTTAATGATTATATTTTCGACTGAATAGGAAATTATTCTCAAAACAATAATTACATTTAATAATACGAGTTCATTCTAACAAAATAAAAATGTATAGCTATTTATAACCGGGCCATGTATGGAAGTCTTGCAGAATCATCTAAATAATGCTCTTTAAATTTGTGGACGGATCACCAAGTTCTATATACCATAGCTGTATTACCCCGAAAAAGAAAGGTTTGTTGAACCGGAATTTGAAGACTTGCAAATTCCGGTATGAAAATACCCTTCTTGCACATATTATACATTATAGAATTTTTAGTTCGAAAAAAAATTATGCAGAAGGTGACTAGGGAATAATTACAACAATTAGACTTTATTTTAAAATAGTCTAGTTTCATTTTTCAAAAAAATTGAATGACTGTTAATTTTTCGAGTTACCGGGATTCATAGACGTACTTGTCAAAAATCCAATATTTATATACCAGTATATACCTACCTAATATATAACTTAATATTGTTTCTAGAACTCCTATATTATTAATTACAATTTACAAAGGGATTTAGTTGTTTTAAGCATTTATTATTTTTCAATAAATGTTTACTTAAAAAGAATCAAGTAAGATTAAAAGAAATCAGTAAACTTCCTTTACCCGGAACTTCCCTAGTTATGATTTTTTCCTTTTATTAGGAATGGTGAAGCATGGCCCAATTTAGTTTAGTACATAGTCATTTAGTAACATATACTATAATTTCAAACATTTTTATTGGACACCATTTTTTTCTATCATATTGAATTCCTATCAATATTTTACCACTTTCTACCTATACCACACTTGATCTTAGGTCATAATTTAAAATAAATTCAATAAGTAGTCACATTTAATTTTTCTGCAAAATTTAAAACCAATTGAGTAAGAATTTTGTTTAAATTTTTTAAAATTTTATTTGGCGACCATTTTGTTCCGTCTTCTTGAGTTTGTATCACAACTTTACCGGTTTATCACTATATCACACTTAATACTTGAAATTAATCGAATAAGTAGTTTTTTCAGACTAATTTTTAAAATATTTCATTAGGCAGCTATTTTGGTTTGCTATCTTAGATTCATAGAAAAAATTCACCAGTTCATTCCTATATAACACTTGATTTTTGGTAAAAATTTGAGGTAAATTGGATAATTAGTTTTTCTAGTAATAATTTTCTTAACGTCTCACTAGGCCGCCATTTTGTTCCGGCATATTGGATTTTTACCAACATATTACCAGGTCGTCCCTATATGACCATTAATTTTCAACTAAACTTTGAAGTCAATCTGATAAGTAGTTTTTAAGCTACGCCGCGAACTGTCAGACAGACAAACCGACAGACAGACGATCCGACGGAACTGATAAAAATTATTTTTTGGCATCTACGGGCGCTAAAACCTAAGATATGTAAAACCTGAGAGGGATATTTTTTCACGATTACAAACACTTTATTTGGCCCACATTTTGTTCCGCCATCTTGAATTAATTCTATTGAATTGAATTAATTTTACTGGTTCATCTCTATACCACAATTAATTATGGCACACAATTTAAAATCAGTCCTTTAAGTAGTTTTTCAGGCTGAATTTTTAAATATTTTATTAAGCCGCTATTTTGTTCCGGATTCTTACCAAACTTTTACTAATTGATTCCTACATAATATTTGATTTTTGTGCAAAATTTGAGATAAATTGGGTAGGCAGTTTTTAAGTAATAATTTTTTAAAATTTCACCAAGCCACCATTTGGATTTTTACCAAAATGCTACTAAGTCATCCCATATGACCCTTAATTTTTGACCAAAATTTGAAGTAAATCGGGTAAGTAGTTTTTTAGCTATGTCGCGAACAGACAGACAGCCCGACGGAATTGAGAAAACATGTTTGTCGGCATCTAGGGATCCTGGGACGTAAGTATTTTAAAAAATCTCGGAGGGTGATTTTTTCACGATTACAATACTTCCTTTTTACGAGGGAAGTAATATAAGAAAGAAAAGGTTAACGTTTGAAGTTCAATAAAAAAAACAGTACTACCAAAACTGGTGTTTATTTAACAACACAAAAAGGGAAACAATATAAATATTATAACACTAGCTCACTGACCTTACCTTTAAAACTGCAAATTCCAAGAAGAGACCCATCGGCGTGATAACATCTATTTGCTTATTTGCTAGCACATCACAAGCGACTCCGACAATAGTAGTGTAATAAACATAAACTCCGATGATTGGGAGCCTTGGGAAATGACTGGTTTCGACGGGTGGCAGACCCAGTTCCTTAGTGTATATTATAAAAGTACGAATAAGCAAAAAAAAAGACACCTTTATATTTCCGTATTATAGAGGCATTATTAAAGATAACTGAAAGAAGTGTCTAGTGAAAATTTCCTTCCAAATAGCGTTTTACACAACAAAAACAATAGGTAATTAATTATTTTCAAAAATTAAAGATAAAACGAAAATAGATAATAAAAAACTGATGCCATTTATCAAATTCCTCGCAACAAAGTTGTATAGATCGGTCAAATGTTACATACAACATTTAAAAAATGCATATACCAACATTAATATGACTCTTAACATAATACACACGGGCAAACCACAAAAAAATAGTTGATGAAAGGAATTAAAAAAAACTCTTTTCTTGGATATGGTCCATATAATTAAAAATAAATCGAGCGTTAACAGATTGTGTCAACCTAAGTAGAACCTACCATAAAAAATTTCTAATTGAAATATACAACCATCAGGCAAATAATTAAAAATCGTCCCCCTAAACAACAGTAAGCAAAAATTATTAGATATCCCACACCAGGAAGGAACTCTATAAGGAACTAGCAATCGCTCGCTGTACTCAATACGGTTAGTATAGATCGAAGTCCTGTGAATTTTAAAGAGGTAATTTTTACCAATTTGATTGCTTTGCACTACTTTTTACAGATTTGTCTCCCATGGATTTTATAGATTTTTTTAATAAACAGAAACTTTAGACACTACTGATGATCAATTGAGGTATGTAATAAGTATGTTTTAGATACCTAAGCTATTTAAAACAAGTTGATTGATTTTAATTTTAAATATGTTTATATTTAAGCGATTTAAAACTATTATAATATTGTTTTAAATCATGTAAAGCTTTAACAATAAATATATTTATATACTCATTTTTATATCAGTACGTCCGAGCTCTTACATTTTTGTCTTATTTGTTTAATTTTTCAAAAATTCTGTGTTATATTTATTTTAATTGTAGCCCTGAGGGAGATAGAAGCCAGACTATCTAAACGTTGGCAAAAATTTAAAACTATCAGCAACAAAAAGTCTGTCTGTCCAATATCTTTGATTTTTACTAGATTTTTATCGATCATTTTTATCTTAAATTATTCATGGCTATTACGAGGAATGATTCGAGTAAAGAAATTTACCTATTTTTTAACATATTATGAGGGAAATAAATGGCTATGAAAAGCAGATAATAAAAATATTGTTCCCGTATCACACAAGCTTAGTTACGACAGCTGGTTGTATGTCTCAAGGTTTTATTTTACGGCAATTCAGAAGTTTCGGCAAGTTTTTAATAATACGCTTTGAAACGAGATTTTCAAACAAGAATGCACAGTTCTGACACTTTCACAGGTCTGAAAGGAATATACATTTTCCACCTGCACAGCCTTTATTGTCAAGATCTTTGGAGGCATAAAGACATATAAACAAAAATAAATTATGGTAAATATGTGAAAACTACATTACGGATACCTTTTTTTACTTCCCCGTATAATTTTGTTATTAATACACTATATGAGGTATATGCAGTGTGTCCATGATTTGAATTACATGTAATGTTATCTAGAAATCTATTATTAAAAAATGGTGAGGAAAGCGAGTTTCATTAAAAATCTGATTATGACTGAATATTTAAATTATCATCGGCTGTTTTTGAGTTAATTAGGAAAAACTAAAAATGTGCGTTTTCAATTTTTCTCTATTTCTCACCAAATTCGAGTGTTGTGGTTTTAGAAATAATACATTATCAAGAGACTTTTTTAGAAGAATCTGATGGAGGTGAAAAATTCCAACTCTCCCTGTTTCCGAGATACATTTACGAATTTCCAAATTTCTTATAAACGGCATATTGGATTTCAGCATTTTTTGAAAAAGCTTGATAGGAGCAATCAAACGATTCGAAGAACAATTTCCAGATCAGCGACATTTAGTCTTAGTTACCCATTTGCTAACTTATGGTTCTTTTTCGAAACATAAACCTAAGCTCTACTCAAAAAACAATAATGAAAGATGATACAGTTATCGTAGAAAATATCAGGAATAATGCAGGAACATGAACACTTTCGTCCATATAAACGTCGTATAGTACAGGATCCCCACGGAAACGAATATCAGACAAAGAACTTTTTGTGATTGGTTTATAAATAAATGCCGAGATATACCTGGTTTTCAGTCTAAAGTTCTTTAGACCGACGAAACGATATTTAAAAATTGTGGACTATTTAATAAACAAAAACATCACTACAGGAGTACAGAAAATCCGCATAATTTAGAAGAAAGGTAATTGCAAATTTGAATTTATTGTGTGGTGTGGCCGAGGATGTGGAATTGTTGGTAATTTGGAATAAATCCTTAGATCGCTAATTTCACAAGTGATTTTAAGACAATCATTTGGGGCTTTCATTTTCGAAAAAATCGTACTGGAAATAGATATCTCCAGCTGTTGCCATTTAAATCAGCAATTAGAAACATCAGTCCATCTAATGAGGGTCTAGTGCGTTTCGGTGCGAAACAACCAATTTTTTTTCACCGATGGATAAAATTTGTCTTTTAAGGTAAAATGTTAAATTTTATATTCATTATTTAGGTGTGATTTTATGGCTCTAATGATAGTTTTAGGCTTTAATGATGGTTATATGGAGGAACCTGTGCTAACCTAACAATAATGGGACACATTGACTTAACAGTATATAGGTTATGTTAAAAAATAATCCTTGTTTTAATATAGAAAAGCATCATCCCCGATTTTAGCACTTAGTGCATCTCTGCATTGCTGTACTAGAGCTGAGTTCAATCATCCTGGGCTTACCGATGACTTTAAGGGCAGCCTGACTGGCTGAGTGAATGCGGATTTCATTATCCTCTCCCAGTCTGAATTCCTCCTTGGTTGCAACCTGCAATATAGAATAGACCTTAGCCTGAAAAACAATTGTATGTTTTACCAGCGGAAAGGCCTCTCCGACTCCATTGTCCGACCGGTATATTCCGGAACCGGTTGACCCGGAACTGGCCATCCGCGAGCCGTCTCTATACCACAATTGAACGTCAGTTTCATAAGGTGACCTATACTCCTTGCATTGACCCCTTGTTTGAATTTCTATTGCAGAAGACCTAGTGAGCCTAAGACGACTGGCTGGAAGAATCCCCCTCGTGGACAGGATCTCCTGGCGCATTATGGAGGCGATTTTCATGTGGCCCGTTCCTGATGAATTTTCCATCCTTTTACACGAGGCCATGGCTTCCTTTTTTATTCATATCGGATCCTCTGTGAAGCCCAAGAGAACGTTAAGTGCGGCGCCTGGTGTAGTCCTCATTGCTCCAGCAATCCTTAAGCATGCCAGTCTTTGAAATCCGGCCACCAGACTACAGATCCGTAAGTGATCCTGCGTCGGATAAGCGTATAGAGCCATTGGACGACCTGCATCATGCGGCGTAGCTGCCACACTTCTGCCATGGATTTTTGGTTACCTGCTCGACTGTGAGTTACACGTCAGTTTATTACGCATAACCACTCCGAGATATTTGACCTCTTGCTTCAGGATTGGTAATCTAAATCCTACTTGGTCCCATTGTTTGGCTGGCAAAATCACCAAGCCTTACACTTTCCGTTTTTTTTTTTATAGGCACACGCAAAAAATGAGGTGAATGCATTTTTTCCAACAGAAAACCACGAAGTATTGGAACAGAGAGGAGTAAGAGATGTTCTTATTAGAATCAAGGGGAAACACCTTCAGAAGAGTTACCCGTAAAGTTTTAAGACTGTGGAAAATGGAGGCAGACATGTGTCATGAGTTTTTAAACATTTCTTTAAGATTTTTCAATGAACAGGGTTGCTTAACTTAATAATTAATTCAAACCTTAACTGTTTATTGTTTCATTATGGCGGCCAGACGTAATCAAAGCTTAATATATGAAACATTCCAGTAATTTTAGTTTTTAGAGATTAAGTAAAACAATAATATCGACGTAATACATCATATGAAAATTCTTAAGGAGATCTTTCAAAAAATGCAAAAATCCAATATAGCGTCTAAGAAAATTCGTAAATATATATTTCGGAAACAGCAAGAGCTGGAATTTTCATTAATTAGATTCTTTTAAAAAGAGTGTCTTGATAATGTATTGTCCCTAAAATCACAACACTAGTATTCGGTGAGTTATAGAAAAAATTGAAGAAGCAGATTTTTATTTTTTCTTAATTATCTCAAATGTTTTTTCGACCATTTTCTTATATGCATTTTTTCTCTGTTTTTGTATTTGTAGTTTTAAAATCTTAATTAATAATTTTAAGTATTAAATTTAAAATAACATGAGTTTCGTTGATTTTTTAAACATTGTCTGCATTTTTTGAAGACGATTAGACAAATTGAACTTTTTCTTCAGAAAATATTGGCAAGTGAATTTATTCTTTGCTAACATAATTTATTTAGAAAATAAGAAACAAATATCTGACACGATTCCACACCATAACAAAAATGAATCTCGTGCCACCACTTAAGTTAAGCTAAACGATTCTATTTTCGCTTTTAAATTTCCGATTTGCACACCTGCTCTGTGTTTGACTACGAGGAAAATAAACATAATATATTTAGCGTTTCTGTAATTTTACTGTTAGCAAAACTGGGACCGCAACTCACAGTAATTATCACGTTTTTAGCTTTTAGTTAGTAATTAAAATTAGTACTACTACTCAGTTTCAGGCCATAAAGTAATATAAAAAATTGGTAAATTGATGTTGCCCAAAAATTCCTTCGTTATGAGTTCTTCCTTTAATCTGGAATAGTGAAATATGTACATAATACAAATTGTGTGATCTTCAACTTTTCTGGACAACATGAAGGATTCATTATGAAGAACTTCCAATTGAATAAAACCGATCTGTAAAAGAACTTAACTGAAAATTCTCTCGTAATGAATCTTTCCTTCTGTCCAGAAACGTGAGATATAGTACAAGCGACGGCGACGGTATAACAGGGATCATAAAATATTGTAAAAGAGCATCCAAATAGCGCCATTTTAAGAACGCACACATGTATATGATATGAAATGAAGGGTAATTGTTTATGTAACTTCAGAAAATTGACTAAATGGCATTTTCGAAGCTTTCTTTCTCACGTCCAAATAGTGATTGAAGTGTTAGTGACTGCGACGCTTCCATTATACCCCACCCGGGGCCGAACGTTATATCTGAGCGGTGGTTGGTCGTTATTTATATTTTGAGGATGTTGCTGTTGTTGTTGCGCTATTGAGCTTGATTTTTTGTTATTTAACATTTGTCGATTATTGTCTTCTATATTGATGGTAGTTTTAATGATTCGTCCCTTTTATTTAAATCACCTTGTTTTCAATTTCTATGGATTATTCTGGTCTTACAATGATCTATATTGGCAATCTCCCTACACCCATCGAAATTTATTTTGTGGCCGGTTTCGGGATGAGCTGAGGTTGTTTGTTTGTTTCTGAGGCTGATGTATGATTTTTTATTGTATTTCGGGGTTTATTGGTGAACTTTTTATTTTAATGTTAGGTTAGTTCTAGGTGAGTAGTCGGGTTCCTTAGAACAGGCTTATAACAATCGTCTTGTAGGATATCCTGCATTTTTTTTGTATGTAGTCTTGGGTATTTATAACTATGGTTGCGTTTCCTTTATCTGCTGGAGGGATTGTGATGTCTTTATTTTTTCGAAGGTTTGTTAGAGCCCTGTGTCCAGTGGCATTTAGGTAGTGTTCCGGTGGTTTATTTGATCTTAAAATTCTTGCCACTTCTTATCAAATCTCCTCTACTTTCATTTCTTCAGAAGAGTAAAAAGTTCTGCAATAAACCCCGAAATACAAGAAAAAATCATAACAAGGGAAAACTCTATGATTTACTAAAAATACACAAACCAGGGGCGCTCATCAGACCCGTTCTTAGTGCTGTTAACTCGCCGCTACAAATACTAGAAAAATACCTTGCTGAAATTATTCAAGCAGCTGTCGAAAAAGCTGATTCAATTGTAAAAAAACTCCAAGCATTTCACTCGAATTATTCGAGACATCGTTCTTGAAAAAGAAGATATCACAGCAAGTCTAGATGTCAAGTCGTATCCAAGTATTCCCATCGACGAAGCATTGGACAGGATTGCTATGAATGATAATTTCCAGGCACCTATAATACAACTCTTGGAGCATTGCCTCAAAAATACTTATTTTTCCTTTAACGGGCAAATGTATAAACAAATAGATGGTGCTCGAATGGGGTCTTCGCTATCACCAGTAGTCCCGAAATTATTTATAATATACCTCGAAAAAAAAGTTGTTGAGAAAGCAAGTTTAAAGCCTAAATTATGGATTCGTTATGTGGATGACATATTTATATATGGCAACATGGTCATACATAGCTTCAAAAATTTCTGACTCTGCAAACTTGCTTGGCAACATTAACCTTTTTTTGAAGCGGATTAAAAAGAAGTCCAATTTCTGTGAGACCAGAGGTTAGCCTTAATTCGACATTTAATTTCGAAATTATATTTTTGTTAGGGTTGTATGATTTATTAAATCTTCTAGTTTAAAATTATCTCGCTTACCCCAAACTGAAACCGCTTTTGCTTTGCGGTTTAAGTGTAGTAAACAAAATAATTGTCTGAAAATCTCATTAACTTGAAAATATAAAAAAAGTAAAAAAAAAATATAGTTCGGCACCTTAAACCTGGAACTGCTGCGAAAATTTCGGAAATAGATTTTTATGTACTAATTTTAAAAAGATATTTGTTATAGAATCGTTTTAAAATCTCATTTAGTAAAAGAGATCTTGTAAACAAAGTAAAAAAAAGTTTCAAAAAACCAACAATTATATTTTAAATAATTATTGTGAAAAAATTAAAAATACATTTCACCTCTTAAGGGTGGAATTTCGAAAAATCTGGAAATGTAATTAGATTATTATGTTTGAAAACCATTTACGAAAAAATCGTCTGAAAATATCATTTAGTTGAAGACTCGGTTGAAGATATATTGTAAACAGTTAGTTTAGTACTTTTTAACCCTTAAGAGTGGAACTTACAAAAATCCAGAAACGGATTTGTAATCAATTATTTTTGAAACTCATTGACAGAATAATGAATATAAAATCTCATTTAGTTCCAAGAATATTATAAAAAACTTTAAGCAATTTTTAACACTTTGTAACTTTCATATTTACGGGGCGAGCTTAAAAAAAAATCCTCTTATATCCCACATCTATATCATCAAGATATCTACGTAACTATTTTTTTTCCCAATTTAATTTGAATTTTGACTTAAGTTTTCATAAAATTATTTTCAGATTATTTTAAAAGTTTAAAACATATTAATAATCTACGCGCATTACACTAAAACGTAATCGGCCTCCCAGAATCATCGATCTAACTTGTGTACCCTGTAAATTTAAAATAAACGTATAAATGATGAATTTGCGGACAGCAGCGAAGGTTGTTGTGTTGGAATATTACTGAATATTAAACAGAATTGGCCGTTACTTGATTCGATGTAAATTCATTTTAAGTAAGTAATGAAAACATTTGTTTAACTTTCCACTCAATTTATTTCTAAAATATAATTGTTCCGTCAATACAGTGTTTTATTCAGATGAAAAATATTATGAAAAAGCGATCCAAAAAAATAGATAACAAATACCTGAATAATTGGGATTTTGAGTTATAAACTAATAAGGCTTTGGGTACCATATAGGTCCAACTGATCCTCAAAATGTGACCATTTCTCTTATATTAATTTTAATACCTTAATATTTTTATATATTGACGATTATAAACAAGAAAAATTATTTTGGGATTTAAGTATTATTATACATATTTGAAATATAAAAATGTATTAAAAATTTAAACTGATTTAAATATTTTCACGTCAGTCACTAACCCGGCTACTAACCATGTTTCAGTTGTAGAAAAAATAAAGTACGCTGTGACTAGCCTCCCGGTTCCGGTATATTATCATGCTGATTGACGAAGTAATGAAAGTGACGTCATGATTAGCTGGGACTTGTAACAATCCCGGCTAGACTCCTTATTTGTAAGCTGCCAACTGGTATTTGCAGTAATCCCGGTTAATGCAGTATATTAGCGTCACTGTTAATGCAATATGTTAAGTAATCCCTACTGTTAAAATATTAATGTCTTGTGCTGCTTGTGTTATATTATTTTGTGAAATTAAATGTATTCTTCCAGTTTAGTAGTAGTCAAATATTCAAATTAATCCGCAGTTAAAGTCCATCCGCTTTAAAAATGCAGCATTGATTTATAATGGATATTTCTTATATGGCATAAATATGAGACCAGTTCACAATGCCTAAATACCTTATGCGTAATGCGGCTTCTACTAAAGAACTACATTGACATATATAGACATTGCTTCTGGGGGGGGGGGGTTCTAAGCTCTAACAATCTAGAAGCGAGGAAACAATGAAAAATTTCAGAAAAAAAAAATCCTCGGTTTTTGGTTTTCCACATAACTGGACGTCTTTGAACGAAAATAATATAAAAAAAGCCCTTAAATAAAACTGGCCTCTGGAGGGTTTTAACCACAAACCCCCCCCCCCTCCTTTAAATACGGTACTGAAGAACTTACCACAGTGTTTGTTTTATTTGATCAGTTATATAATATGTGTTATTGTATATATTTGAGCAATTAATTGTGACGAACTTGTGACTGATGTTTGTAATTGTACGTAACTGTTTTAATTGTTCTGGAGGTTTAAGTATTGTTATGAGTTATGACCTTCGACTACAACATTTTTCCCTTTAAACCGTTTAATTATTTTAATATCTAATGGTAGACCACTGCTTCTATATTCTGCACTAAGATGGTATTATTTCATTTTAATGTATTTACAGACTATTGTATTTGTACTGTATTGTTTTTATTAATGAACATGATTTGAATTGAGGAATCCTAACTGTCGAAAGTTTTTCTTTAAATTGTATATACTATTTCAGGGGCAAATGAACTTTTAAAAGGAACTCTTTATGTACAAATTGGATTGGGAAAATGGATTTCATTTTATCGGTTCAACCATTTATTTTTACCAAAGGTTCTAAGTTATGGAGACAAATAGTGGAATATATAAATTTTTTTTTGAGTTTTAGTCATAAAACTTGTCTTTAGAATTTTGATAGAAACAGACTTAAATTGATATTTGTAAGTTCTCGGGGAAAAAAACATTTGTTTGCGGCAAAAAGGCGTTATTAAGGTGTTTTAAACGATTTATTACAAAAAGCTGGTAGTTTTTTTAGCTTTTGACATTTTATTTTATTGTAGGATCCATTAAAATAGGATTTGTATACGCATCCAGCTTGATATAAATTTTGCTATTTTTGATAGGTATTCTTACAAACACTTTAGATCAGTTTTTAATTTTTACTTCCCTCATGAAAGAGAAGCATTATAATCGTGAAAAAATCACCCTCCGAGATTCTTTCACATCTACGTTTCAGGGTCCCTAGACGACGTCTGTCTATTCACGCTTAGCTAAAAAACTAATTACCCGATTGATTTCAAATTTTGGTCAAAAATTAAGCGACATAACAAAACAAAATGGCGGCCTAGTAAAATGTTTATTAAATTATTACTAAGAAAGTGCTTATCCAATTTATCTCAAATTTTGCGCAAAAATCAAGTATTATGTACGAATCAACTGGTAAAATTTTGGTACGAATCCAAGATGGCGGAACAAAATGGCGGCTTAATAAAATATTTAAAAATTCAGCCCGAAAAAACTAATTAATGGACTGGTTTCAAATTGTGTGCCATAACTGATTGTAGTATAGAGATGAAATAATAAAACTGTAGTACTAATTCAAGATGGCGAAACAAAATGGAGGCCAAATAAAATTTTTGTAATCTCAAAAAATCACCCTAGAAGGTTTTACATATCTTCGCCTTTTAGCGTCCCTAGATAGCAAAAAATATGTTTGATCAATTCCGTGGGTCCACCTGTCGGTTTGTCTATTTGTCTGTCAGTCCGCGGCATAGCTAAAAAACTACTCAAACTACTCATTAGGTTAACTTCAAATTTTGGACAAAAATTAAGGATCATATGAGGATGACCTGGTAATATTCAATGCCGGAACAAGATGGCAGTCCAGTGAAACGTTAAAAAAATATTACTAAAAAAACTAATTTACCCCAAATTTTGCAAAAAGATCAAGTGTTACATAAAAATGAACTGGTAACATTTTGGTATGAATATAAGCAAAACAAAATATTTAAAAAATCAGTCTGAAAAACTACTTATTAGATTAATTTCAAATTTTGTGCAAGTATTAAGTGTTATATAGAGATAGGCTGGTAAAGTTGTGTTACGAATTCAAGATAGCAGAACAAAATGGCGGCCAAATAATGTTATAAAAATTAACGTAAAAAATCTCCTTATTCAATTGACTGTAAATTTTGGAGAAAAAGTAAAAATGATATAAGGATAAACTGGTGCGAATTTAACACGACGTAACAAAATCGCGGTGTGTGTCGATGTAAAAACTACTTATTGAATTCATTTTAACTTTTGTCTAAAATCAAGTGTAGCAGAGGGAAAAACTGGTAAAATATTGTTAGGGATCCAATATATTGGAATAAAATGGCGTCGAATAAAAACGTTTGAAAACACAGTATACATGTGTTCCTAAATAACTATGTACTGAACTAAATTGGTTCACATCTTCACTATTCCTGATAAAAAGAAATATTCATAATGAAGGAAGGTCCGGGTAAAGGAAATTTACCGATTTTTACTCATGTATGTCAGCTTTTACTAAAAAGTTATAAAGCGGGCATGCTCAAAATCAAATTTAGTCACTTCCGTATTCACAATTTTTTATAAGAATAAAGCGTCAATTCATGATGTTTATATTTATGTTATATTCTTATTTTTTTATAAATCTTTTTTATTATTTTTTTAACCTGGAAAGTAATAATAAAATTAACAATATAATTTGAGCTAAAGATTATTTTGTACATATATAGGGCGGTCACGGTGTGATCCATTAGTGAGCTGAAGTCCAACAGCTTTCTGGGGTTTACAGGAAATTGTTAAATACAAAAGCTGTGGATGTAGACATTTTAAAAATATTGTCAACTATTCAGAGCATTTCAAAAAAGTTTGACGAGACTAACTTATATTTTTAAAATAGAATTCGGTGCATGTTTTATAAATTTTTATTATTTTTTTAATTTAACCATATTTAACACAAAACTAATAAATAAGTCGTTCCTGAAAATATAATCCACAAAATAGTTCGGTAATGTTTTGGTATTGATCAGGCTACATCAAATAATATATAAAAATTTGAGAATAATACAGGCATACAAAATATTAAACGTATCCCATTTTGGTTTTTAAAGTTACGGTTGAATTTCAATAGGTCTGACAACAGCCCATTTTTTAAGACAAGGAACCTTTTTAACATCATTTCTATAGAAGAATTTAACAAAATATTCTAAAGTGAATATTGATAATATTCATTGCAAATTCGAATCAGAAACCGTAATTTGTTTTTAAAGACGAGATTTACAAATAGTGTTTCCCAATATAAACAATATAGAAATGCGACAACGGTATTTATATAAATCCCGGCTGTTTAGGACTTGATTTATTCAACTGAGACTGAGAAACTCGCATTCTTATAAATACTGGCTAATGATGACATCAGCCGGGATGGATAGGAATACGAGAGCCGGGAGGCTAGTAAGAGCGTATAATGTATAATTTTCAGGTCTGTTAACATTACGTTAAGCATGGTAAAACTACGATATAAATTATTGGCGCATCCGCTGAATACTAATTTAAATTTATGACTGTCCAAAACAATAACATATTTAAACTCGTATACTTTAATCTGGAAACGAATATATCCAGAAAACATTTCATATATTGACCAAAAGTAATTTCGTTAATTACTGGATGAATACGTAATGGAAATGGACGTAAAATCATCTTCATCCATACCCTGTTTATTGCTTTTTGAAATCGTGGTTTAATCGCAATATGTATATTTAAACTAGCATAAATGGAAAACAGAGACAAGTAATCCAGAATGCAATAAAGCTTGATGGTTTTGGGATCATCCGAATATATTAACAACTCTCGAGATAATTATAGCGCCATAATATATGAATATTTTAATTCTGTAGTGTTTTAATCTCGGTTTTAATAGATAAATAATTTGTCTTGTAATAATTAATAAGATAGTCATCACTGTAATTCTCTTTTTTTTTGGAACATCCAGTTTTTAGTTTGGGTTATAACCATTTAGCTACAGCTGATCTGCTGGTAGTTGAGCCTCCTTAACTACCTCAATCTCAGTTTTTTTGTTGTGCTTGTTATTTAATAATATTTGCTATTTAATAATAATAAGACGTCTATTAACCTAAAATAAAAATACAAATACGTAAATAATTAAAAGAACAATCGCTTGAGATTAAAAGTTCATTTCGTCAGTTTTTTAAACAAAAGTTTAGAAGCTGTTGAGGACTTGCCTTAATATATTTGACTTCTTAATGTACGTTCTGTATAACGACTTAATAAAAACTTGATACTTACAGAGAGAGATACATATTCCTAAATACTCTCAGTAACATCAAATATCAATATTGGTTTCAAATATATTTTAACAAGCTGGGAGCTATGTATATTATTATATATTTAGGCAGACGATACACAACTTTATATATCATTTAAACCTAGTAACGCGGCGGAAGCTAACTTTCAACTGAACAGTGACCTTGAAACAATCAGTACTATATCAAAAAAACATTTACTTCAAATCAATCCATGTAAGTCGGTGGCATTATTATTCTGTAATGAAAATAGAAGAAATTTTATCTTACACGAAATTAATCTGAAACTAGATAATGAAGTAATTACCTTTCAAACTTGTGCGAAAAACTTAGGGCTTTTTATGGACAATAAACTGAAATTTACAGAACATATAACATCCTGCCTACGAAAAGGGTTTTCCATGCTTAAACAGCTTTACGCTCATAGGCACTATCTCTCAAAAGAAACAAAAAAGAACCTATGCGACTGTCTAGTTCTATCTCATTTTAATTTTTGCGATACTATATAGGACCCTTTCTAGATGTAATTAATACGAAGAGAATTCAAAAACTTCAAAATTGTCGTATCCGCTTTATCGGTGGTATAAGAAAAAGAAATCGGGTCTCTCATAAATTGGCCGAACTGGGATGGCTAAATATGTATAATCGACGAGTTCTCCATTCACTCTGTTTTTTTTATAAAATCATAAAGTTAATAACACCACCATAGTTACATAAAAAATTAAAATTTCGGACAGATGTGCATAATTTAAATGTTCGTACACGCGATATCTTAACAATTCCGTCTCATAACAAAGAGTTTTTTAAAAAATCATTTTCGTATTGTATTTCCTCTTCTATAAATAAATATAAAATTAGAGATTTTTCTCAAACAGCTGCCTCTTTTAGAGTAAAAATCAGAAAATTATTATTCTCCGTTTAATCTGTGGACTCTCCCATATATTAGCAATATATCTGATAAGACATTAGACCTGCGGCACATTTCCCCTATCTTCCATGCCTTTTTTTTTTCTTTTAATTTCTAATCATTTTCTTTTTTTTTTTCTTTTTCAAGCAACCTTTCATCGTCTCATACACTTATTTAATCGTATTTAGAGCTAACTAGAAATTAGTTCCTAAATTATTGGCTTCAGCAGCCCCTGCGATTTTATCGCCGGTAGCTGAAAAAAACGGCTCTTATTTACCAAATACATTAAAGCATTAATATATTGTATGTAAATTCTCTACCTTGGAAATAAAAACTGTTTATTATTATTCCACTTAAGGATATTAATGCAATTATTCTTATTTTATGACAAAACGCACTGGCGACAATTAAGTTTTTTAGTAGTTAAATTAGATATTCCCCCGTATTTTAAACACTGACTGATCCACTTATCGAAATTGATCTGACCCTCCCTCTCTGCTAAGCTAAGCGGATCTTTATAAAAGCTAACGGAACCTAAACAAATGGAAGGTAATACACCAAAAAAAGTGCGACGCACTTGATTTTTGGCCCAAGTTAATGTCTTATATCTTTTAAACCAGTGGACCGATTTTGAAGAATTTTTTTTCGTAGGTAGATAATACTTTTTTCTTCCAACAGTAATGAAACAAAATGTTAAAATTTTCTCAAAGATTTTTGGATAATAATGAAAGAGGTCGAACCATGCTTTTTTGCTATTTTTTGACTTTCTTTGTGTATTAGTTGAGGATTCGTAAGAAACTTTTTACACCCTACATGAAAGGCCCTGTTTTGCGAGCATTTTGTTTTTTTATTCATCGACTTATCTCCAAAATTGATCTAATAACAGCGTTTTTGCCGTAATTTTTGACAAATTACTTGAATGTTAATGGAAAAACTTAAACATTGCTTTTTTTCTTGTTTTTTGGTTCATCCTGTGTATTATTCGAGCATTTGTATAGAAAATTCTTACACTCTAGATGAAAGACCCTTCTTCTAAGATAAATATGTTATTCTGTTCATTAATTTGTCTTGAAAATGTCTGAATTACAGCTTTTTTATTGTAACCTTGCATTTTGCCAAGGTACCTACTTGATTTTTCAGAAGTGATATTCTAATAAAATAAAAATGATATGAATTTTATAAAAACTTTTTTATTAACGCAAAATAACAATAAATGGATTGTCAAAAAAGAACTTGAAGAATGTGCTTAGTACCGAATATTGCCTCCTCTAGCAACTCTTTCTCTTTCCATTGGTTTCTTCTGATAACGCATCTGCCATTTCTGCTAGGCTTTTAAGAGGCCTTTCGTGTGAACTCATCCTTCTTCCTAACTCATTTCACAAATGTTCTACTGCATTCATATCGGCTTCTCGCAGGCCACCGTAATGTGGCGATACCCGCAGTTTCTAGGAAGTTCTGCACTATTGCTGCGGTATGCGGTCGAGCATTTTCCTGCATCAGAATAAAATTGTTACCAACTAAATCAGCAAGAGGTAACACATACTTCTCTAAAATATCATTGATGTAAATTTGAGCTGTCATTGACTGTCTAATGGGAAAAACATGAAAGTGTACTACTATTCATGGAAATTCCACCCTACACCATAACTGAACCACAATTAAAAGTATTGCATTCTGTTATCAAAGATCGATTGAATCTTTCGCCAGTTCTCCATACTCTTTTTCTCCCATCCACCATATTAATTAAAACCTTGATTCATCACTAAACAGAAAATTTCACCATTCACGATTAATCCATTCTCTATAATTTTGTACGAAGTATCATCTCCTAGCAGCACGATGTTGAGGTAGCAATTTAGGACATTTTGCAGGCCTCCTAGGCTAAAAGTTCATTTCGGCTAGACTTCTACAAACCGTGTGCTTACTCACTATAAAATCTCGAATTTGGCGAAGATCTTTTTGAACTTTCACAGCCGTTTTCGACCGATTCCGTAAAATCAGCAGTCTCAAAAAGGGTCTTTCATATAGCGTGTAAACACTTCCTAGCGTGTAAACACTTTCTCTACGAATCCTCAACAAATACACAGGGCAAGTCAAAAAATAGCAAAAAAGCTTAGTTCTAGTTTTTACATTATTATCCAAGAATCTTTAAGATTTATTTCATTTTTGCTGATAGACAGAAAAGGTATTACCTACCTACGCAAAAAAATTGTTCAAAAACGATCCACTGGTTTAGAAGATATAGGACGTTGAACCTGTGTCAAAAATTAAGTGCCTCACTTTTTATTGGAACTGAGTGTATATTTTTGGTTAAAAAAGGCGCCGCGCCGTTATATTTTACCAGGCAATGATCCGTTTATGCTCGCAGTGCAGTAAAAGAAATAAATTGATTGTTATTATGCTTGCAAGTCCATATCTCTGTAGTTGCATACATTTTAATGTTTTCTTTTAAGGAAATTGATAATTTTTCACAAATTACCAAAGAACATTTTTACGTTACCGAGTGGTAAGGATCTGAAGGTATATTGTAACGAGGAACCAATCTATTTAAAAGCCCCTTAAAATTCACCAAATTCACAATACTGAAAGGCTGTAGTCTATAGCTATTAATCCCCCAATATAATGGTGAATCTCTTTAAATTTAGTGTTATTAATGTCTAGGGTTGTCACCCATACTGAATACTTTATTTCGCATTTTAATACTGTTCTATTAAAAATGCAAAATACTGTTTTTATGGTATCCGGAGCCCTAAAACCTGTATAAAAAGTAAACATACAAATTTAATTTCAGAAGGAAACTGCCAACGTCAAATAGCTTGCCAAAAAACTCTAAAGAAATAACTTGAATATTTTGACAACATCGTATAGCCGAAATCTTCCTCTCCTAAAACGTTCATCAAATGCTGACAATTCAGTTTCCTTTCTATATGAATCCAGGGCAAGATTTCCAGACGAAGCCTTCGTCTTCACAGATGCATCAAAGGTCATCAAGGATGACCGAGCAATGGGAATTGGCATATAGGGCCCCGGCTTCATTTTTCCAATAGGCTTCCAGAAATTTGTCAATATGCTCTGCTGAGATGTATGCCATCTTTACTGCCCTTGAAA
Source organism: Kuschelorhynchus macadamiae (assembly GCA_030620095.1). Classification (NCBI taxonomy): domain Eukaryota; kingdom Metazoa; phylum Arthropoda; class Insecta; order Coleoptera; family Curculionidae; genus Kuschelorhynchus; species Kuschelorhynchus macadamiae. The sequence goes on from JAUTXW010001143.1 coordinate 2,382,152, forward strand.
TAACAAAGAATGTTAGATTGACCAATGTGGTAATATTTTCAGACACCCGGAGTGCATTGGACAAGATTAGTAGCAGTTCTAAGCCCACCGACGATCACATTATAGTCGCAACCAAGACAAAAATGGATAAAATGAGAAACAGGGACTTTAGGATACCTTTGGCTTGGGTTCAAAACACATGGGAATGGTAGGAAACGAAAAAACGGATAAATTGATCAATTTAGGAAGACTTAAAACTATTACGAATAATAAAATAGATTACAGAGAATTTATGCCTTCATACAAACAACGTTTCTTTGAGAAGTAGAAGGAGAGACGAAAACAGATTTGTCCCACCAAGGAAAAACTCTACGGAAAATCTACACAAACAACGTATATCAAACGTAAATCGTCGATAGCCTAAATTGCGAATGTGGAGAGTCGGGTTCACTACCTCATATCATTTTTGAATGTCCCCTACATTTTCAAGCCTCCCCTCTCTCTTAGAATTACCTACAACGGGATATAGAAACTGGTCCAATTAATCCGTCTTGACTAGCCAATCACCCTAATCTTGTAGCTGAGAACGTTTGCAATTTATTGAGAATATGTGGATTAGAAGTTTGACAATATATGCTTATTTCAGTGAATCCTTATAGCGCCTCAGCCAATAAGGGTAAGGGGCCTCCCTGGATCCACTTTACCGTGGAGCTTTGCTACTATTTACACAAAGGGAACCATCAAAGCGTCCGTACAGTCACAGCAGCTTAAGGATGTTAAACGGAAGAGTCAGTGAGTCATTCGTCGAGGGACAAGCATGAACATAACCTTTTTGTAGTCATTTGTTTTCGTCATTGTCGATATACTTTTCTAAAATACTGTTTGTTCTAGTTCTCCGACCTTAAAATATTTTATTTCCAGAAGAAAAAGTTGGCAACCCTATTAATGCCCCATAATTGCATATTTTCAAAGGATTCAAACATCTTTGGCTGTGTGGTTGTGCTTTCGCTTAAACATGCAGATGAACGGGATGAACCAGGTTTTTCGTGTGCTTCTGCACCTAAAAAACCGGAACCTTCTAAATAATAGGTCTCTAATGTTAATAAATTCATAATCATAAGTAAGGGCTCAACAGACAATTTACCAAGATAAAATTAAAAACAAAAATTATAATAAACCTGTGTCCGGAAATGCTTCGTTTTATAATACAAGGGTTGAAAATTTTAAATTAAAAAAATAATTTAACACCCTCCAGGTGTTGCATAAAAATGCGTTTGAGATGCGAATTATGGAACTTCAAACCCCAACCCAAAAAACCCCTAGTCACACAGTTTTGCACAAATATTTTATTTTTGGCAGAAGTTACTTAAGAAAATCGAAAATAAAATTTTAAGTTCAACACCCTGTATCTCCGAAACGAAGCCTACCCAAAAACATGTCTATAAGAACCTTTTTTCTAACATTTCATGAGGATTTTAGAATTTTAGCGCTAAAGTTATGGACCATACACATGAAACACCCTGCCTACGGAAAAATATTGCCTATTATAAGATGATAGCTATGATGAGACATAGCAACAGAAGCAAGAAAAAATGGGTGTAGGATAGTCTCAAATGTTTTTCTACTCGTGTCAGGAAAGTAGTTAAAGTACTCACTTAACACAAAAAAAAAGAAATTTAATAAATTGTAGATATTGCAGCCTAAATGACTAAATTCTAAAAAAAAATATTATTTACTTCCAAAAAGACTTCCACTTACTCTCCTCATTTAATTTTTCACTGTGAAACTTCGTCATGTCATGCTTTAAACTGCTAGTATTTGCTGTTTTCCCTGTACCTCCCGAGAAACAACATACACATAATTACATAATAATTTACAGGTGGCATTTGCTTTTGTTATAGAGGTATTAACTTCGTTCTTGGAGAAATACTTCCAGAAAATACTGTTACCACTAGTTATCTTGCTGCTACTTATTGAAGATAATGAAGTAGGCTCTTGTAAACATGACGACTGTGAAACGGGTTGAAAACGTAAGATAAATCGATCCATGTTTGTGAAAAATTAAAGCAATACTAGAAGTTTTATGAATTTACTATTTCCACGAGTATCTAGTAATTCTGGTATTCCCCGACCGAACGAACGCAGCCGAACGACCAAATCCGAAGATTCACCGTATCGATTTTTATTCCGCCCGGGGACTTTACAAAATATCGAATTTGTTCTTTTTGATTTTAGCAGTGTTTTTATGGTTAAGCCGTGTTAAATGATAACAGTATATCATTATTTATTTGTTATATTTAATAAGTCAGTTTTACCTCATTTATATAGCAAAAAATTAACGATTTTTTCCCGATATATCGGTATCGGTCATGCGTATATCGCCATCAGCCATAAAATCATATCGGTCGATACCTAGACTTAACCAACCATGAACTAAATTGAATACGATATTAAACGATAAATATTGTTTTGTTTGACAAGCAATTTGCTAGTTGCTGAATTGTAAATACTGTTTTAAGTGATTGTTTCGTGGCTTCGTCTACTAGCCTGTTTTTTTTGGGCATAGAAACTTTATTCATTTCCCTGACAAAACAATCAGTTCAATTACCAATGGATTTTATTTATTTAACAAAATTGATATGATCATAAAAACCTCGATAAAAGTACCACGCCACACCTCGATATTATCCCCTAACCACTATTTAAAAAAAAAATATTTATGAGTGAAGGAAAGGTCCCTCATTATTTAGGATGAAACAAGATAAACCAGAGGTGGGTAATTTTTAATTTGTTTTGATGGGTTTATGACTTAAGAATTTAAACATACACAGCCAACTCGCACTATAAAAATCCCTCGAAAAAGCCTATTAACTTTGCAAATTACACCGAAATACTGATAAACTTTGTATCCCGACAATGTTCATATCAATCATATTATCAAACAATAAAATGAAGGTCGTTCGCCTAAATAAAAAATCTTTGGAACTAAGCCTTGATACTGATAAGACGCTTTATCACTGATGTAGGAAACGTTCAAATCAAATATTATTTAATCAGCAAGTTCCTATTTATTAGAATTAAATAAACAAGCATCATACATGAAAAAAATGCTAAATTTAGAATATTTCAATAATCATATTCAATAAAAAATTAATTCCTAAATATGTTTTTTGTTCTCACGTTCGTGAGATACGTCTGCTTTTTCTGAAGTATTTCATGCCTCGGGACCACGGGAAATTGAAATTTGATTTATATTTGTTATATGTCAATTAAAAGTAGTAACTAAACTGCTGGAACTTCGAAGTGCACCAAGGAAATTTGTAGTGGAAATTCAACATGGCTTTTGTTTGATCAATATACTTAGTGTGCAGCCCAATAAGGGCTGCCTCAGGACACCATGGCAACCGTCTTATACAGGGGGTTAGATAAGACCCTGTCATTTTTTTAAAAGCCTGTTCGACCAGAATTCTTACTATGGAAAATTTCTTTTTGTGCAAACCAAAATAATGTAGGGCTAGGCACGACAAAAAAATTTCTAGCGATTTTGAAATTTTTTCTTCGTTTCCGCCATACCCGTTTTTTCGAAAAATTCATTTTTTTTAAATAATCCGCTGAACAAAGCCCAATTGTGGTAATCAAAGGTACATCTATCAGAATATGACCAAGGTTGGTACCCTTAAATTTTCCAACATGAATATTGTATACAGGGTTCACCAAAAACTAAGAGGTGGGCGTTAAATGGCGATTTGTTGGGTTTGGGTTTTTTATTCCAATCTTGAATTCAATGTTGCTTCTAATGTCAGTTTTAGTAATAATGAACATTCTCTTCTGTTTTTAAGTTTGAAATTTGCTCTAGCTCTTTCAGATATTGCCTTTAATTTAAAACAGATTTTTTAATAAAAAATGACAAATCGCCTTCTATCATTAATAGAGTTTCAGATGTTATTTTTGTTTATACAGACTTACTTAAATTGTCTACCCATCATTTCGAATTAACTAAAAATATGTCCCAATAATCCAGTGGGTAATAAAGATCTGGAATACTATCTACCTTGCGGAGCAGAAATTCAACATTGTTAAAGTTTAGAATAATTCGGATCAATCGGAGTTTTAGGTGCACTCTGTATACAATATTCATGGTGGAATATTAAAGGGTGCCAACCCTGTTTATAATCTGAGAGACTATACTGAAACTGATTGCTATAAGTGAGCTTTGTTCAGCAGATCATTAAAAAAAATCAATTTTTCTAAAAAAAAAGCTATAAAAGATTTCAAAACCGCCGGAAATATTTTTTTTGTACCTAGCTCTAGATTATTTTCGTTGCACAAAGAAAAAAAAATCTTCTACAGTAAGAGTTCTGTTCGAATAAACTTTTCAAAAAATGATGGGGTCTTACATAACACCCTACATAAGACGGTTGCGATGGAGTCCTGAGGCTGTCCTTATCGGGCTACATACTCTAGGAATTGGTCAAACAAAGGCGTAAAACCGTAACTCAAAATCGTCATTCATATTGAAAATATTTCATTTTCAATTTCCAGTAAAAATTTTCTTGGTGCACTTCAAAGTTCCAGCAGTGGATTTTAAAAAATGCCACTTTAATTACGCCATTCTCAGGACGTCTTTTTTTTTCAAATGAAAATTTAAAAACAACACACCCTAATGCACAACCACGATATCAGTGTCCTACTTACTTATGTAATATTGTTAATTGTGTTTAAATTTTTCACCCTCCTACCGAAGGCTTATTGTAAAGCCAAATCGTTGGTTAAAGCAAGTATCGTTATTCTTCTCAAGTTTGACCCAATCTTAAAAATTCTAGAAAAAAATACATACATGAGTCCAATAAAAAAAGTTAAAATACAACAAAAGTAATACCGTTTAAATAGTTTTTTCACCTCACTAGGTCCGCTGAATTTATATAGAAAAAAAAATTTGTGAGATGGCCAAAAAAATGTAAAATTGAAAAAACAACAAAACCAATAAAACTGAAGAACGTTTGGCAACCCCTCGCGTGTCAGGAATGGCGCGAGGTCGGAGATCGACGGATCACGAGTCGAACCTCGGCTTGCCAAGCCACTGGCCGTGGGACCAAGACCTACCGAGTTCCACCACACACAAAAATTCTTATATCCCATTAGAAAATTCCTCGGAAAATTCTAAATTGTATTCGAAATAATACAGTTTAAAATGTTTAATTTTGGAACTTTCAATTAAGTTCTTGTTATTTCTATGTATGTGCTTTAATCTCATCAGTTGTACTTTGCCAATAAACAAAAGTGGCATACACAATATCGTTGCAATAGCCGAGAACAGAGCTGTCAAAGATTACCGTTAACAGCGAAAAAAGCACTTTGAATAACCGGCGTTCGGTTAATCGGTTCGATCGGTTGACGAAAGTTCGATTAACCGATCTGCGAGCCCTCCGGATCAACAAACCCTTTGTATATAGGGTGAAAATGAAATCATAGGCTAAGGCGTCATTCAGGTGCTTTTTAAGATAGGGTTTTGATATTTGGATGAAAGATATAAGCCCTTAGGAATACTAATAATAGTATTAATTTGAATCTGCACAAGTGATGTTTTTTGTCAGCTTAATACAATAATATTATCGTATGCCGGGAATAAGAACTATCCAGTTTTAATAATCTAGCCCTGAAGATGACACTAATCAGTGTCGAAACGTAGGCATTTGATTTGAATGTTTTAATGAATTGTCCAAAAAAGCTGTAAAACTTGTTTCAATGGAACTACAACGTGGACGTGAACTAAGAAAATTCTTAATATTTAATGTTAATTAAAAAAAATACCATTTTCTATTTAAAATTTTCGATAAACTCAAGAGAAAGAATGTCATTGGAATGAACTACTAACATATAACCTAATAGGAGATGAATCGAAAGTTTATCAAAAAATAATCAAAGCCCTTTCTTTATTTGCCGTTTCATTAGGTTGCTTGACGAAAACTCGATCGATGACGTCACAGTGCCCCTATATTGATTTTAAAAACAATGTCTCCTGCGTCACCATATTGAAAACGGAATTTTTCGCGCTATCGCATGGCGTAAAAATATATACAGGGTTGGCATTGATCATGAGGTTTTTGAGAATTCCCAAAAACTACTAAAAGTACGATGAATCCATTTATGATTATTTACCACATCAAGGTTTTTAATGTTTCCAAAAACGAGGGATGAGCAATAATAGATGTTACCGATCTATAGACGATAGGTAAAAAATACTCGATACATTTTAGTTATCGATAATGATTGCTATTTATCGAGAATTGCAATAAAGGCGTTTTCCTAGGGAGGGAACATCTTGCAAATAAATCAGGTAGCGAAAAAAGGTCCTTATTTTCATTTTATAACTGTCTCCTCCTCGCAAATAATTCAAAGAACAAAATAATGATCCTCACCTTCATCAATATGTACTCCATTTACTAATTTTATAACTACCGATAGTTCTCAGATACCTATCGCTATTATTTGATGCCTCAGTACCTATAACTTTAGATATATCGATTTTTTAGTTTATCTGTTGTTATTTGATGTGTCGATAACTATTAATGTAATAAAATGCCCATCCCTATCCCAGAGCCTGTATGGAAGATAACAACATACGGACAAAGCTACTAAACACTTATAAAAATACATTTAAATATGTAAAAACCATAAAAATATTAAGCAAAGAAATTAATAATTTTTGCCATATTTTGGAAAGTTTGCACGTAAAAACTAATTAATTAATTTATTTAAAAAAAATTACTAATTGTCGCATGTAGCCACCGATTTCTCCTTTCAAGTTATTTTTTAAACATACAAAATGTCGGTAAAATTATTATAAACTTGGTCCAGGGATGTGTTCATAACGATATTAACAATATTCAGATTTTTCCTTCGAGAGAGCTGTCGGTGGCAAAAAATAAACTAAATTATATTTACGAAAAAAATCAACAGCTCCATTTTGCTCAGGATATCCTTACATTATTTTTTTACATTTTCACAATTGCTCTACCTGCAACATTTTAGCATATTGGAAAAAACTTGTTTTGTTGCAACTGTTTTGCAATATTTTGTTGCATTTATCAAGCTTCAAGTGAACATTGGTGTTTTTTTTTGTCGTTGAATTGCGGTTAAGAGATTTGAACCACCCCGAAATGAATTTCTGGTTAGGAGTCTGATAGTCCCATTTCCGTCGTGTGTCTGTGCGCGGCAGGCATAGCTCAAACCTATTATTTCCTTGAAGATTGACTAAAAAATCAATGGTCCTATGGGGATGAAATGTTACATTTTGGTGAAAACAAAATTGCGGCCAATGAAATGTAATAGAAATCATAAAAGAAACTACTTATACTATTTAAAAAAACTACTTATACATTTAAGCTAAGTTGATAAAATGTTGGAATAAAGCCATGATAACGGAACAAAATGTCGAAATATTGAAATGTTTAAAAAATTACTTATCCGAATTTTTAATGCGAATCCTCTATGGCAAAAGAAAACAGCGGGTCAATAAATGTTTAACATTCCTTAAATTCCATTTCATGAAGGAAAATAATAAAGGATATACTTTTTTAAGACTATATAAGTATGAAAAGTAAAAAATAACTAAAGAAAAAATAAAAACAAAATAAAAAATGGTATAGCAGAGTATCGATGCAGTGGCTTTATTTGAGTAGGTACTCGAGTAGGTATAAGTAAATCAAAGTGTGTATATATGTATGTTAGATCTGGATTTAAAAATATTTACAGATAGAAGGCGAGGATGTGAAAAGTATTAGTCCTAACCCAAATGACTGGTAGATATGTAAATGAAATAGACGAATTGTCATAAATTCTTATTGGTATATGCCCAAGTAGACTATTTAAGAGAAAGGTAACTTTCTTTCCGCTTGACAAGCAACATACAAATGTAGCAAGAACGGTAAAAAATATATGCAAAATAAGTACTTATCAATAAAAAGAATATAAAAAAATTTAGCATTTGCCTGGGAGTTTCTTCGTAACGAATTCCACCACACAGATTATTATATAGCAATATCTGTATACATATTATATGCATTGTAATATATTTCTCTTTTCTTCATCAGACGATTTATTGTAACGTAAGTTAGGCGTACTTGAGTAAAACAAAAGCAAAACTCTCTTAACAAAACTTTCCCTTTGTCAATAAAAATGAAACATATTACAAAAAAAATGACTAAACATATTTTAACACAGGAAAGTATGGACCACTTAAAACAAGAAAAAATATTATAAACCGTGGGTCAAATCCAACCATTTCTGAAAAAAAAAAATATTGATGAACTTATTTTGTGGTAATGTAAGCAAATTACTCACTTAGGTATTCTTTTCATTGTCCAAAACTATTAGTTACATAATTAATAATTCAATACTTAAACTTCTTGTTTAAAACAGTAGCAAGATTTAAAAAAATACCACCGAATGACCCTTATTTCAGATAACGGAATAATTTTATTTGCCGCACAAGTAGTTTTTCTCTAAATTATTTTATATGAACTTATTAATCCGGACACTGAAATTTTGTTTTGCAGTGATATTCCTATGTGGGAAGCTACAACAATTTACAGCGAAAGATTTTAGACAACAAAACGATAAAATATCATTTGTCTCAGTATCAACGCGTACAAGAAACAGAAAACGTAATTTCAGCGAACTAATTTTCTTAAAATTTTCTTTTTGCCGTCATGAAAAACGTCAGTGTTTCATGTGGTTTTTAAAAAACCTGATTCGTCATTCCCGTTTTAGTTTTCATTAATGTGTTGAGTGGTTTCCCTTTAAAAAAAAACTAGATAAAACAATGATAATTATACATAGGTTTTTTTTAGAATGACTAATCTAACTATCGTTCACGACTTTTTTTTGTAGAATTCAGAGTGTATAATTTCATTGTTTTCGCGATTCCAAAAAAATGTAAATTTTAAAATGTCCGTTACGCAGCCGTTGTTGCGTTGTTGACATGTTAAAATATTTCCCTTTCACTCTGTATATTATGCATAAAGTTATTACTAAATAGCTATTCGCATATACAAACTGTGTTATCTGTGTGTGAAGGAATTCGTTACAAGGGAGTTCCGGGTACAGAGCAATTTACCGATTTTTAACTTACTTACCACTGAGCTTCCCTCGTAAAAGGAAACTGTTGTAATCGGAAAAAAAACACCCTCCGAAACATTTTCTGCTCATTACGTTTCAAGGTCTCTATATGCCGAAAAACATGTTTTCTCGATTCCGTCGGTCTGTTGGGGGCGCAGCTAAAAAAGTACTTTTACCCCATTGACTTCAAATTTCAGAATTTTCAGAATTAACTAGTAAAATTGTTCAAACGAAACAAAATGGCAGCTTGATAAAAGATTAAAATTTAGCATGAAAATACTACTTAATAGATTGATTTCAAATTTTATGCAAGAATTAACTGTGGTATAGAAATGAACAATTTTGGTACGAATTCAAGATCTCAGAACAAAATGTCGGCCAAATAAAATGTTCGTAATGGTGAGGAAATCACTCTCCCAGGTTTTACATGTCTTCACGTTTTAGCGTCCCTAGATGCCAAAAATATGTTTTCTCAATTCCGTCGGTGTCTCTGTCAGTTCGCGGCGCGTAGCTAAAAAACTAACCAACTACTACGACTCACTTCAAATTTTGGCCAAAAATTAAAAGTCATATGGGGATTACCGTGTAATATTTTAGTAAAAATCTAATATGGCGCAACAAAATGACAGCTGAGTCTAAAACTAATTATCCAATTTATCTCGAACTATGCACAAAAATCAAGTGTTACTTAGGAATAAACTGGCAACATTTTGGTACTAATCCACGATAGCAAAACAAAATTATGGCTAAATAAAATGTTTAAAAAATCAACTTAAAAAAACATATTTGACTAAATTTTGCAGAAAAATTAAATGTGATATAAGGATAAACTGATACAAATTTAACAGGCCGGAACAAAATGGTGTTTTTAAAAAATCAGAATAAAAACTACTTATTCAATTTATTTTAAATTATACTTAAAAAGCAATTGCGCCCAATAAAAATGTTTGAAAAGACAGTCTAATATGTATGTGTTACTAAATGACTATGTGTGGAACTGAATTTGATTACACTTAACTATTCCTAATAAAAGGAAAAATATATCTTTCCGGAAGTTCCGGTAAAGGAAGGTTACCGATTCTTTTATATATGTATACCGAATACTCTGGGATGGTTTGAGCAATTTGGATGAAATTTTCATGATGTATTATGGGTAGTGCCGGAGCTTATTGAAAAAAAAAGGAACAATTTTGTACGTAAGAGTTTCCGCGATACATTTTAAATCTTTTTATATACTGCCTTGAAATTTGTTGTATAGTAGTAAATAAAAGTAATTTCGCAGCACCCTGAGGTATATATCCCCCTAGCAGGAATCAATTTTTTCGTCAGTATATTTCCGTTATTGCAAATCTTAATGAATGTTGAAAATATCAAATATCTTTATACTTTGCACAAAACATTTCTTGTGTCAGTGAGGGAAGTGTATAGCGTGGGGGGGGGGGGTATTTAGAGAATATCGTCTCTCATATGGTTTTCGGGGCTTTTAATGGCACGAAGTTCAGTTTTACTAATCATTTTAGTTGAAAATGTGCTTTGCTGATTTTCTATAAATATGTATAGATGGCGTTTTTTATATATTAATACCGTGATTCTGCCAAGGCTTTGAAAACTTTAAAGCTGACCTTTGAAATAAAACTTTGTATAAATAGAACTAAAAAAGGATAAAATAAAAATTTAACCGACAAAAATTTTTACTTTTCTTGGTGCTTTCTGGTTTTATTTTTTTGTAAATATTTTTAGTTTGTTGGTTTCTAACCAAATCCCTTAAAATTTAATATGTTGAAGTTCGCAACAATCTTAATAAAAGTTACCAGTATCGCGGCAAATTCGTTCGAGCGGTTTTCGAGATAGAGTGCTCAATTCCCATATTAAATACATAGGGAAAACACAATGACACAAAATAAGTCTTTCCAATAGCACAGCCGTTAAGACTTTAAAAAAAAAAAAATTAAAAGCTGACAAACCTAATGGACCTCAAGGACGTTTCTTTGTGTGCTAACGCTGATACTTCCCAATAAATAGGGCAAATAAGTAAATAACGCTTACATATTAATTGAGATATCGAGAACTTTGGATTTGCTATGCTAGTATTCTTAGCTATGTTCTAATTAAACTTTTTTCCTAATTTGAAAAGTATAATAAGCTAAATCTATTGGAAAGTCCTTAAGGATTTAAAGTCGTAACAATGATACATTTCACTTAGATGGTTGCGGAGTACGACATACTACAGGTTTAAGGTATTTGACCGAAGCCAATTTTCCATAAGATTCGGCTGTGTCCTTTATAAAAAACACTTATCAAAACTCTAATTTATAGCACCATAAAACATGAAATAAATCTTCAAACAACTTGAGAGTAAATGCTAAAAGTAACTACTGCTTCAATTTAAACAGGCACCCATGCGACAAAGCCAATTTTGTCGAACATATTCTACATAAATAAGTAACGTGTCCGTATATTCATTATCTGTAAATATTCTGATAATCTCACACTTTCCTACGCTACATATTAATCGGTATGAAACTGATCCTAATTGTCAATCGTCCTTTGACCCGTGTTTTTCATAGGCAGCGATGTTGACTTTTTTAAAAGGTAGAATGATAAAGTGCCGGAACGTTTATTTTCCTCTAATTAAACATGTTTTGTTATATAACTAACCGTTTTACATAATAAAATAAATAAAAGGATGTATTAACATTTTGCTATAAAATTTTATAAGACTTTTTAGTCAAAATGGTTCATACTGTCACATGTTACATGTAAACTTTATTCATATTATATAAACTGTAATATAATTCTTATTACATAAAAATATTTTTACCCCTTCCATTTGTTATGCCGAAAGACACAGTTTTCTTGAAAAAGTCGTTCTAAGAATTCCCGAAAAGATTTATGAAAACAAAATAATCAAAACCATAGATTTGTTTAATTCATATATCTAACAATAATTAATCTCCCCTACTTTCATCTGTCATACACACATACATATTTATATGCATTCGCTTGCCATTCTCAAATAAAAACATTGCTTCGAAACTCCAGTGTATTTTTGATTTTTTTTATATCTTTTTATTGTTTAATACCTTATATACCTTCTATAATAAACAAAGTAATTATGTTCCTCGATAAAAACGTTTTATTTCCAGAAATTGAATTTTACCCACTCTTTAAACATTTTACTAGGCTGCCATTTTTTTTGGCCATAAATGATTTGCACCAAAATTTTGCCAGTGATAAAAATCTATCACTCTTTAATCTTGTGCGAAATTTGATGTCAATTCGGATAGTAGTTTTTAATACTGAATTTTTGTATGATCACTGATCACTGCTTTCAAGACAATAAAGTATATAAGATATTTTGAGCTCGATCTCCTAAGGATCCTACAAGCAAAGATATGCAAAAATCCCTTCAAGGGAAGTAAATATGCGAGTTTGCCAGTTGACACCAAAAATTAACAATTTACTTGATAATAAACAAAGTTACTTGAATACAAATTCTTTAACATTTATTTATATTTAAAAATTATGTTATTGAATCGAAAAAGTTAGTTGTAAGGAATTACACACACGGCCAATTTATTGTCTAGGGATATTTTAACTCCAAAGTAATAAATTAAATTTAATTTTGTTGTGTTTTCTCTTTGAATATTATTTAAAATAAGATTAATATTTTCAACTTGAACTGTTTGCATTGTAAAACATAAACATATCCTTAAAATAATTTGAGACTAATATGAATGGTTCCCATTTCATAAACATGAAAATAAAAAACAAACATGAAACTAAATGAAAAACAGTTATTTATTTAAATATCTGTAAAATATTATTTTATAAATTTTCAAAAAAAATATCCACATATCTATAGACTTATTTATTAATGAACAATTTCATTATAGGAAACAATTATGGTAGTTGTTAGATCATCTTTTAAGCTTTTTTAGATACATTGTAGGATATGTATAGAGAACTTCGATAAAACTTACCCTAAATTAAACTTCAAGAATTAGGTAACTTGATGAAGATAATCCAAATATCCCTGAAAATAAACAAATACAAAATTAATTAAAAATATATGTATATAGGTTAAATTTTAAATTCACGTTTTAAAAATTAAAAAAAATGTATTTTTTCAATGTCTACCCTACACGATGGTTTTAGGCAAAAATGATGAAATGGTAAAATTTATAATTGGCACATTTCTACTGTAAATGATACCTAAGGTATTTTATCATTATTAATTATATTTATTAATTATTTAAAAACAATTTTTATATGGTAAATTTTAACTTATAAAGATTCTCCCAAAATAGGATCGATCTAAGCAAGGGATTTTTTTTTTTAAATAATTGACCTTAATAAAATTTGGGTTAGCGGAAAGTTTTTGCTAGAAAAATAATGCAAAATGAAAATAAAAAAGTTAGTCACGTGATTTATTTTTTTCTGTAAAATTTGACATTATTTTCAAAAAATGGGAGAAAGCCGCTTGATTTTTTTTAAACTTAATGCTATTTCACCTAACTGAATGTAAGCAAACCTGAATTAAACTATATATATATTCGATAAATTCATTCATTTTTTTATTCTACTCTCTATGCAAACATAAATGGGATATTTTTATTAAGTATTGTAATAACCTATGTAACGGGCATAAAACCTGTAGACGTCAATGAACATAATAGGCAACATGGCCAATAAAAAAGCCCCCCTGTATGGGGCGGTATCCAGGCCGACATCTTCAGAGCGGTGTTTCCGGCTATTGATCCTATACCTACCTAAAAAAGACGAAATGAGATTCATTACGCTGCTCCCGTTACTGGACAAAGTCTTAGAGCAGCTCATCAAAATAAGAATGATGGAGACTGTAAATGAAAATAACTTTCATCACTACGATCAATTAGAGGTCCGAAAAGGGAAAGATACGGCCGACGCTATATCCACGGTTCTAAATACAGTCGAGGAAACAGAACATAAACATGCTGTAGTAATACTCTTAGACGTTAAAGAAGCATTTGACAACGTAAAATGGAGTTCCGTCAGGAACAGCCTCGATAGGAAACGAATTCCAGAATATATTAAGAGAATCCTAAACGAGTACTTCAGAGATCGGGTGATCCGATTATATGTAAAGGACATTGCAGCCGAAAAAAACCAGCATGGCATCGAAGAGAAGGCTATGAGAGTTCTGGCAGAAGTGGTTACGTGGGCCAACACCAACGGCTTCACTTTTGGGAACAATAAGTCTAGCTACATTCAACTAAAGGGCAAACTAGAACGTGCACCCATCATTAAGCTGGGAAACAGTAGCATTAGAAGACTTAATGAGGTCAAATATATCGTCAAAATGATTCTAGACAAGCAGAGAAACTTTACATCACATTTCACATGGGTAGTGGACAAAGCAATAAAAATATGGACCAAACTCAAAAGAATAATCGGAACCGAAATAGGAATTACCTGCAGGACACTACACACAATCTATAGTATGGTCACGATCCCGATGATCTCGTATGGTATCGCCATAACGTACAAAAGGATAAGCATGACTAGAATAAAAAGTACGCTTGAAAAAACTCACAGGGGCTGTAGCTCGACAGATCACCAGAGCTTATGCGACAACTTCCACAGAGGCATTTTATTTTTTTTGTAATAACTAAATAAAGCCTAAATTATAACAACTCAATACATTATTCGTCTAAATTTTAGTAATAAAAATGCAGACAGTTTGAATCAGGTTTACGCATATTTCGTTATCCAGATGAAAAAACATTAAATATAAAAAGAGTAAAAAAAATTGCCAGGAAGATTAGTAAAAATGGAAAGAGGGAGGGGGCAAGGCCCAATGGATAGCCCTAAAATATCCTTGTGTCCACCCACTCTAACCCTGGATAACCCTCTGCCCTAGTCTCGAGCCGATCTGAACGTTTTTCTACCTCAACTCTCACAGATCCCTATTAAATGTTATCGGGTTTCCTCTCCTATTATACAATTAGGACAGAGTAGGCTATCCTGCTGATGCCTATGCAGAAACGTATAAGTACGGGATCGCAAGACCACGAGACTACTCTCGAACACGGTCTTGAAGCGAGACCGAGATCAAGACTTTTCTAGATCTAGTTTTTAACTAACTCTGAAATCTTTACAGTTGGGCTAGTGTACTACGGCTTGGAGCTTTCAATCTTAGTTACAGATAATCTGTTTAATGACAGATACTTATTCTCTTTAAACTGTACATTTTAAGATTTCGGTTAAACTGAAAGTAAAAATTTCTGCTTTAACCCTATTTTGGTGATGTTAGATAGATTATCAAAAATTAAGATAGGTAAGTGCAAACTGTATTACTCCAGTTTAAATAGTTTGATCTTGCGGCTTGTTAAAAGTGGAAAAGTTAAAACTGTGTTATTTTCACAGCTTTTGTTGATGATAGTAATGCCCCATAATATAAAATTCGCACCAAACAAGAGTCAATTTGACATTGTTACATAAATTCGACAACGCGCAACGTAATAAAATACGTAATACTATACAAGGTGTCCTATTTCAAAATATTCTCTCTGGCAAGACCTATAAGAAGAAGGTGAACAGTTAGTAGAACCATTGAAACCCTGACGACCATGAACATTTTTCGAGTAAAGAGTTTTTGTATTTGTGGGGAACAAAAAAAGGACTATATTCTCCCCAACTATAGAGAAAGCAGAAACTACAAAAAAAAATAAAAATTCAGATTTTAGTCAAATTGCATTCCTAAAGCCTTTTTTTTAATTATGTACACCTTAAAAAGAAAGCTCAACTTAAAAGTTAAAAAGCAGTATATGTTTGACTTTAACTGTAGATACTAGCATTATAAATTACATTAGCTTTTTCTTAATGGGAATATTTCAATCAAAGCAAAAATTGAGTCGCTAAAGTTTTTGCTTGTTTACCAAAAAAGTGTCGGTTTGCAGATACTGCCTTTCTCCATAGTTGGCAGAACATATCTACACAGTTTTAAAATAAGAAGATTGTTCCAAAAATATAATAAACTTTTCACTCTGAATACCATATTATGTATTCTGGATATAAGTTTTTAACTGATTGAAAATAAACAAATTCTTTGTTGTTTGAAAGTTTTTTGTCATTACTTGAAAAAGATGACATGACAGGTAAGATAAATAACGTGACTAGATTTTTTATTGTCATTTTGCATTATTTTTCAACCAAAAATGTTTTGCTAACTCAAATTTTATTAAGGTCAATTATTAAAAAAACCCATAGAATCTAGACTTTACACTGGTTCCACTGTATCTTATCAGATACTGCAATCCATGGAACAAAAATTTGGCACACTGTATATATATATATATATATATATATATATATATATATATATATATATATATATATATATATATATATATAGTAACATCTGTATGTATTTCAAGTACAACTTTTGATATAAACAATCAAATGTTTGACAGTTTTGCACTTACACATAACCTTAATTAGATCGAACATCCGATCCAACCCTATTTTGGATGAAGTTAAAAGGTCCCGGATATAATTGATTTTGAACTACACCTTTTTTGCTTCCCTGTATAATGTTAAAAATAATAATATAAAAAACGCATTTCCTGCCCTTGATTCCACTTGAAGCATGCTTTTAGACTCCGAAAAGCTTAGTAAAATCGGTTAAGAAATGTCGAAACGAATATTATGTTAAATAAGTCTTTTGCCATTTTTTTATGAGCAGTTTACATTTTTGGTAATATCTCTATAGTTTAAGAGTTCATGGTTCTAAATGGTCATTGTTCCGATCTGGTGAAACAAAGATCCCTGAAGATGCCTCGTGCAATCGAAGGCTAAACGTCGGAAATTGATTCCATTTTATATAGTCTAATCCTAAGAACGATGATTTCTTAATTGACCACAGTCGTGAAAGGTTTCGATCTATATCTCTATAGTTTATCCAACGTAAAGTTTGATTACATAAAAACATTAAAATTTATTCTAATATATAAGTACCGATCAAAATACAATATTCATGTAATACGCTATCATTATGTACACGACTTATTGATAACTTATTACAAGAATATTTCATTTTAACCGGTATTTATGTTTTGGAATAAATTTGAATCTTTTAAAATTAGTGCCGTTTCAAATGGAGCGTATAGTCAGTCCTGATACTCATTTAGTGCTGAACAAGATGCTAAATAAACATCAGCGCGGATGGTTCATTTCGACGTACCCGCTTTCACATGCAGTGAGTGCGTAGACGTATCAAAATCTATCTTCCAACCAGGCAAGCCGTTGTTGCCGTTACGTGGTTGATTAAGAAGGAAGGAAGAAATGAAAAATGCAAAAACATGTGCCTTTGTCACATTCTATTCCATTTTAAGAGAATTTTCAACTTGAGATATTTTAATTATTTTCAAATGTCAATAAAATCTGTTGATTAATTGCTTCATAATCTCTGCATATTTATACTCCAATTTGTTTAAACATTTAATGTAACGTAATATATCATTTTGTTTATTTACTACCTTCAAGTTGTTTCTGTTCTAATAAGTTACTAAAATTCGGCACTATATCAGCTGTCACGTTCCCGTAAACTTTGTTTCTAATACCTCTATGTTTTATACAAATACACTGCAGGAAGAATCCTAAACACATCTTTGCTTTTATGCAGCAGTTTGTTGTTAATTTTAAAATGGTCCATGGTGCGGCCTTAGTTTATACCGCTGTACCCATATGTTTATAACGCAAAACCGACAACACGGGATCACCTATGCAACCAAGGATCAGCGCCCATGCAAACTATCTCATATACACGTTTTTTTTAGCACACTCACCATCCGTTGAAGCACAGGCTCGACATAGGTAATCGTACGAGCTGATCATACGCGCCATGTGAAACTAGTGAACTTCATACTAGTAACTGGAACAATTACATTTTTATGCAACCCGCCATCTTAGTCCGTCTCTTTTGTGCAAGTTTTTATAAAGTGTTTTCCCTTTTTTTATCACATTTTTTTAATCAAACGACTTTTTAAAATTTTATTCGTCAATGGCTTTTGAAAATTATTTGATAAAACTAATCTCTGGATGTTTTTTTGAAATTAAAAAGAGGTGGAACATGTTTTTCCAATATTCACAATATCTCTCCAATTCAGTGTAATATTATCACGTCTATAGGTAAAGCTTTAATTTTAAAAAATAATCTAAATCGGCCATGTGAGAGCGGCTGGCGAGAGTATAAAAAGGCCTCGAGTTTTAAACAGGTAGTATATCCTATATAGTTTACACCGATCCATGCTGCAGGTTTTGTGCTGAGGTAGATGAAACTACCGAGCATCTAGTCTGAACGGTGTGACGCTTTAGTCAACGCCAGACTGCTTTGCTTGAGTGACACCTATGTGGAACACGAGCTTGTGGGACTTGCACGACCTACTTCTAAAAAGGAGTAGGCTCTTGGCCTGACACGCCTACTTATGGGGATAGCACAATGGGCCCCGGTGAGCCTAAGTTCTGCCCTTGTTGGGCTCCCCATCTATGTCTATGTCTTTATAGTATAGTTTACACTCAAAATCGTTTTCTACGCTGAAAATCTAGTTACCTACACGTAAAGAGTCAACGCAGAATACTAATTAATTTCACAAGTCACAGCACACTAAAAATGTATAGGTGTTGACTTCTCACGGGAATAAAACTAACTGAAACCACAGCTTTGCTAAATTTTTCAGCACAGTCGCAATCTTTAATGACTAAAGTATTTTACCGGAACAAATGCACTTTTAGCCAAAAAACAAACAAAACTACCTAAAAATTTGTTGATGTAAATAAACTCATTTAATGTTAGGAGTGGAAGCGGGACGCCAGTCCCACACGATGCTCTTTGTCACATTTGTCCTTGGCCGGCTCACTTTTAGATGACCTTGGCAATGGTTGGGGCCGTTCCAGTTAAATATAGAGTATACAACAGTTCACTGTGTGAAACTGTTTACTTCAACATGCGTTCTATCACGTACGTCCGGACGGTCAGTACTGAGTAGTACTGACCATACGCTCCATGTGAAATGGCACTTATCGAACTGACTTTAAATAAACTTTTTTTATATCTTTTTTTTTGCAATTTGCCCAACATCTAACAGGATTTCATTAAATTACTCTGCCTCGCCGACAAGGATCGGTCTATATATAAATATACAGGGTGGCTAACATTGGTAATCCTGTATCTTATCTAGAAAACTCAAATATAAAAATTTCTCTGACTTTTCTACCCTTTTATTTTGTTTTTGTATGCACGGGGTGTTTAGTATTTGATGAACAGGCATCAAATTTGTTATTTTAAATGGAATACCCTATATATTATCACATATATCGATTGTACCATTCACTCTGAATATATTTTGTTATAATATAACATATGCATTAAAATTAGACATCGTTTTTAAGTAAATTGAGTTTTCAAATTCATTTTTGACAAAACGTGATTTTATAAAATAAAAAATATCAAGTTTTACATAATAAAAGTTTAATTTAACCAATTATTATAATAAATATGCTTTTGTAAGAGGTCAAACCAACGAATTTTTATAAAGGTTTTGCCAGTTAAGGAAAACAAAACAACGTTTTAGATATAAAAAAATATCAATTTTTAAATGAAACACCTCGTGATACATCCTGTATATTTTGATTCAGTTTCAATTCATACTTATATGTCCTTCCTATACCTAAAACGAACAGCTTTGAATCTGTTCGCCGTTTTCTTTTTTCCTTCGCAATTTTGCCTTTAAATCAGAACGAAACTAGACAAATCAAGTAGGATATATTAAAAATGACATACAATAATTGCTGACATGTATAAATTCAAGTTTGCTTTGTTTTATGTATTAGTTGCAAAATTTTCCAAGAAATGGCACTATATAGTGGAGACGAACGTTTCAAAGTGTAGAAATGTTTTATTAGAAATAACAGAAGGCCAGCTTTAGCTTTAGAGAATACACTAAAGCATATCCGAATAACACAGCGCGTAAAAATGAATATTTCCTAGAATTGTGCAAGATTTAGAAACGGATGTGGTTGTTAATCGAAAAAAAAACGTCCAAATATTATTCTCACTGAAGAAAAACAGTTAAGAGGTTGTGCTAAATTCTGAAGATGATGAGAGATCTCAGAAGGCTTATAGGTATACTGAAAATATAAGTAGGGGAAGTATACAAAAAATATTATTAATAAACATCATCCATACAAATTTCTTCCCGTACATGCTCCGACGCCAGCAGATTTTGATGAAAGATCAACTTTTTGTAGCAATATTATGGATCGGCATTTCGAAAAGTGTTTTTCAAAAAGTCCTTTAGACGGATGAAGTTTCGTTTAATACAGGGGGTATTTTTAAACTGCAAATGTAAGATGCGGTGCAATTTGTGATCGTGTGATTGGACCGATATTTCTTGACAGATCGTTGGATGGAGAGAGATATTTGAACCTATTGGTGAATGAAATATGTTAACGAGGTGCCAGATAATATTAAAGAAAATATGTTTTCCCAGCAGAATAGTGCACCATATCATACTATAGTCCAGATTTGAGACCTTTAGAATTTCTCGAGGAAATTTAAAAAATAAAGTATTTAAAAATAGGTCTAATATCCGAAATGACCTAAAACGAAAATTAATAGAACTCAATAATATCAATGAAACGAATACTGTACGAGACGCTATTGAAAAAATGGAAATCATATAATACAATATGTATAGCAGTGGAAGAGTAACGTTGTATAGGAAGGCAGAGTAGGTCCTTGCCTTATATTTTTTTTAATATAGCCTACTTGATTTGATTTGTACATTTTAGTCCTGATTTAATACCAAAATTACCATACATCGAGCTGACACACTTTAGATGTCATGTCATCTATATGCAGCAGCAGAATCGAGAATTTAATTCACTAAAATTATCACAAGAATTGTTATTTATTCTTGTGCTGATATCCTCTTGAGGTTTTTATGTTTTGGGATATTCTATTACATATCTGTATCGGGTTTGTAACAGGTTAGGCACCGAAGCGTAACGGTAGCATCGTTAAAGATATAAGCTAAGCTTTTGTAGTTCCATAATGATTATTAAAATAAAATATCTAATATATCTTATGGGCTCGCACGTAATGGGAATCCCCGAAACATGCTCATAAAACTGATATTTGGGTACATACAAACATAAATAATGTAGAGATCGGAAATCCGGGCCATTTTAAAGACCCGGGTTAACGGATCTCGGATTTCTATAAATTATGAGTTAAAATAAGTGAGCCATAATGGATCGATACATCTCAGCAGTAAACTGTTCCATGAGTTTACGGCAAGTAGACGTTGAATGTACTTAATAGTGTTAATATAACGAATTTATAAAGTTGTCCGTTGCTTTTTGACAGTAAATATTAACCTTCGAAAATAAAAGAAAAAATACGAGAAATTTTATTCTTTAACTGTCACATAAATGTTTGCATTGATTGTAATTTCGAAGTACAACTACAGTATCAAATACAATGAATGAAAATACATTCAAGTAAGTATATACACAATTTTATTTTGATCCAAAAAGACCCGTCAAAAGAGTGGAGTACCTAACATCTGTTGACAAATTTAAAAGATTTATATACGGATCCGTATTATGTTTGGAAATTTCAATAGTTTCTAAACCGTCAATTTCCGACCCTTTTGTTCATGACGTAAAATATCCAACCAATCTATATGACGCGCAATGTTCTTTATATCTAGTGTTGAAATATCTTCCTTTTTGTCCTACATATAGGTTATTACCTTCAATGCATTTAACCAATAAACTCCAAACTTTTCAAATTTTCTTTCTAAAGAGAGGATATATAGAACTTCAAATGTCATGGCAATCGGCATCCAACAGCTAACAACCGACTGACGCGCCACATGTATCCCAGTCTTGCTTCTATCATCGTGCCTTTATTTCAAAGAGCTCAGCCCGGTTCGCGATATTGTCAAGACCCATCGGGTCAGTACAAAAAAACCTGATCCCTGAGCTGTTGTGAAAGACGCATCTCTACATTCATTGTAGCACTGTTTGCGAATAGACAAAACGAGAGACAAACCAACTTTCAACTGCTAAGTCGATTGAGAAAGTCCACTTACCGATACCGTAGGAAGTAAGAAATAATATTTAACATATTTGATTAGAGGAAGAATGATTTATTGTCTGAACGTTTTAAGCCAACAATGGGGTTGCAGTCAGATGTTTTGTATCAGCGAACGATTGTTGTCGCAGTCCCATACGTTGCGTTGCTTGCCGCGGTTCATAATAGAGTTCGCATCAAGGCCAACGCGATGCTACATTTTACAGATAGGCGTCCAAACCGTTATCGGGGGCCGGGGGGGAACGGACATCGCGGTGTGCAAGTGTGCGACGGCGCAAGTGGCGGCTTTATAGGAATTCATAAAGAAATATGTTCAGTTCCCTTTATAATTTCCTAAAGCATTATCTAAAAATATTTAAATAGTTATGTCAATCAGATCCTATTGACTATTCCTTTAACTGGCAACACATTAATGCAAATAAATTATACAGTGTAAAAACACGTGTAGTAGCCGTTTTACAAAACTTGACTGAGTTCTTTCTAATACAAGTAGACGCGTTTGGCAACACCGAAATAACCTGCGATACGAATAGTTGATAGGATTAATTTATTTGTATCTGATGGATTGTCTATTCTATTCTATATTATCTAATTTATTCAATTCTACCCGTCTATAGACCTACATAATGTACCCCATAGGTTAGATTAAGTTAGGTCACTGGTTAAGTAGTCAAGTATTGTTTATGCTCATGTTTATAAAAAAGTCGATAAGTGACATTTTTGTTAATGTTATTTGAATTTCACGTTAAGCAAATGCTGTAAATACGGAAGCAATTTAACAGCATGCTTCACTGTCAACTTTTTGTGTTAAAAGATGTTCGTGTTTTGGGAATCTCTGGCTGGCTACGCTGTCAAACAAATTTGTCAGTCTAAAGTTATTTCGGCCGAAAAACGTGAGAATGCTACGTTTAAATAAAAAATATACGTAGTACGATTTCATGTCATTAAGATAAGTGTTTTTAATTGTCATTGAAAACGATAACAAGTATAGATTAAAAAACAAATAAAACGGCGAATGCATGAATGTGCATTATGTAGTAGCAAAAATCCATTATACTTCGGATATAACCTCCCTAGGCAATTTTATAAATTGGTCACATCAATCGCTTATGTCGTTCACCAATATTTAGTTCGGTATTGCCAGAAGCGTGATTTAGGTCTACTGTTTATAAATACAATACACAAATTATGCTTTTAGGAGACAAATAGAATTTAGAGGTAGTAGCGTAAAATTGATCAATAAACGAATTGAAGCATCAGGTCGCATGATGTGCATGAGCGGCGATATTATATTTTATTTCATTCCATTTGTTGTATAATCGGTCTTTGGTAATAGGTATGTATGATGGGCGATATTATATTTTACCTATCGATAGACGATATTTTATTTATCGATATTTCGATAGTTATTGATAACATTTGGTCAAAAATCAAGTAATATGGCGGAACAAAATGGTGACTTCAAAAATCATTATTACCACGACTTATCGCAAGGGCCTCAAATTTTGGACTTAAATCAAGTATGATATAGCGATAAACTGGTAATGCGCATAAAATATATGCAAGAATTTTTTACACAGAATATATGAACAAAATATGATATAAAAATATTCAGGTGGTCCTATTAAAAAAAGTACGATATGTAAAAATCGCAACTTCCGATAGTCAGTTTGAAAACATCATTAAAAAATTAGTATAAAAATGTTCACACTCGTCGCAGGAGGCAGAGTACAGGCCGTCATTTGTTTAATTTCAAAAATATCAATTGTAAAATTACCTTTTTAAAGAAGTTTCGCATGTCAGCATTTATTTTCAAGATGGCGATATGTCAGACATTTCTGATAAATCAGGAGGAATTTTATTTGAAATAAATGTCTATTTTGCAGTCATTTTGAAAATAAAGGTTAGGATGTGATAAATCTTAACAAATGTGATTTTATGGCAAAAATGAATCAAAAAAAGTATACAAGGTAGCATTAAAAACATTGGAGTAAATTGCTCTTTAGGTAAAACAAGAAGTGAAAAAAATCTATTATTACCCAAAGCGATTTACAAATTGAAGTATTCCAAAAAAATTTAAAATAAGCTTATTATAGACTGTTTAAAACAAGTATTTTGTCAAAAAAGACTGATTTTTCTCACAAAGCGACAATGTTGAATTTCACAAAATGGCTGTCCAGCAGCCATTCTGAAAACAAAAGTTAACTTGTAATATACCGCTGAAAAGCCAATTTTAGGCTGAATACTGATAGTCCATAAAAACATACAAGGTCCTATTTAAAATGAAAAAATAGGGATCACTTCCGTGACCTAAGTAGTGCAAGTAACTTTCAATTGTTTTTTTTTCATAGAAAATTTGGGTCTTATGGAGTTATAGAAATGTCTCAATTTTCAAATTGATATTTTTTAAACTAAAAGAATGGCGGCTTGTACCCGTCTCCTGTGTCACCCGGTATAGAGAATTGCCCCCTTACAAGCCTATAAATGGCAAAAAAATATACATTTATTAATTTAAAAAAAAATATTATACAAAATTATTTTACCTACTAAAAAATTATTGTCTTTTATCGCTTAGTACTGCTCTAGAAGTCGAAAAATTACGTTCCACATAGACTGATGTAATAGGAACCTACTTCAAGCAAGTCGTTATGTCAGGAGGCATCTCAAATTTGCCACAAAAAGTACCAGACCATACATTCGATACTTTAACTAGTATATTGTATCCTTCGTTTTTACTTAAAACCTCATTCAGGGTTTTGACAACAAGGCTTCCAATGCTCTCTGTAGCTGAACCCATATTTCGTTTAAATTTGCAAACAAAACTATTGATTTTGTTTAACAACTCAATTTTAAATCACTTATCGTTTTTTTAACAAGCTTTGCAAAAACACCATAACATTTTAATGTTAATTTAGGATGCGTTTAACCATAATACTACTCGTTAGACATTTTAAAATGCCTAACTCAATAATACACTTCTAAGGGTAAATAGTTTACATCTAAGTAAACTGCTAAACGTGACTAATATAAAGATAAATTTTTTATGTAGTAAATGAGAATTCCGTCTATTTAATGCAATAAATGTTTGGGATGGGTTTTACCTAACTGCCATATATTTTTTACTGCAGAATTCAAATATGCTATCTAACTAGTGACAGGCAAATATTACATTTGACCCAAAATATGCAACTTTATGCGAAAATTGTTAAACTATGAAAATATTGCATACATGTGCATTTTGAATATTACCCGAGCTTTAATCATAAAGATAATACTAAAAATAATAATAATATAAAAACAAATTGAAAACAAAAAATATCGGTAAATTCACCTTTATCCATAACTACTTTCGTACAGAATTCCAATATACATAGACAACCCTTTTGATGAATCCATATAGTTGCTTTAGTAATAACTCTAAACAATGTTAAAATAAATTATAATAATTTATTGGATTTATATTATTCCTAAATAATTATATGCATATAACTGTATTTTCTGTACGTAGTGTATTTCTGAATGAGGGACGTTCTGGGAAAAAGGAATTTACCGATTTTTTTATAGATGTGTTCAAGTGATCTGCTATCACACAATCACTAAGAATGAACTGTTTTGAAAGTATCAACATGTCATTCCTCTCACGAAATAATGATAAATCTTGTCGGTACATACAGCCCTTAGTCTAAGCCTCAGGCGGACAATAGTTAACGAATATTTAATCAATATTCCAACTTGAACTTCGTTCCAAATAATTTCATCACGACGTTGAAATCTGAAATAAAATTGGCAGGATCAATAATAATGTCAGTATTGCTTGCATATACTGACAATATTACTGATTTATTTTAACGGGGCCTATTCATATGCTGTTTTGTTTGAAACCGTGAAAACCGTCCCAATAAATTATTCCTGGGAATCTATATATTTTCCTTTCTTTTTGTCGCCGTTCGGGGTGTAATTAACAAAAAAATATAATGTAAGTATCAAAGGCAGATTTAATTATCCTTTAATTTATAAAACACACTTCATACTCAGTCGAGCATTAGCAACGAGAAGTTCCAGTTTTTATGTAAATCGCAACCAAGTTTGTTTCCCGTTTCACATGACTATTATTCCGGAGTTGTTCGGTTGGAGACGACGAGGCGTGTCGTAGCACAGAGGTTTCGATATGCTAATTTGACGGGTCAAAAATGGAAATTCGCATGAAATATTAATTTTTAACAAATCGTATCACCGTACATTTTTTGATACGTCAGAAATGTATAAATACATAACAAATGTTTTCAAATAAAAATGTTTCTAATAACCAATATAATTATTATATTCTATTATGAGGGCTATTGGTTCTAGTCCAGAATATAGTTGTGACTGAGGTTGTGACATTTATCTACATTAAATCATTGTATTTAATGTAGAATATGCAGATGCAAAAAAATAAAAATAATAGTTAAACTGCAATTCTTGTTTTTAGTGACCTCGAGTATAATGAGTGGTAGTATTGGTTGGGTTAGGTCAACAACAAAGTCATAAACTTTGAAATTTGAAATCTGTTTAATTATCTATATTATATTTTTTACGTTTAGGTCTATATATATAACTTCACGGGAAGCTATGGGATCACCTGTAGTAGCAGATATCTTTATGGAGGCCTTTGAGGATATTGCTTTAACATCTGCTCCACTAAAACCAAAATACTGGTTCGGGTACGTAAATGATACTTTTATTGTTTGGCCTCATCAGGAAGACAATCTCCTCATATTTCTGGACCACCTTAATCAACAACATCATAATATTAAATTCACAATGGAAATTGAATCTAATGGAACGATTCCCTTTCTAGATTTCTTTGTTCAACGAAAGGAAAATGGTATATTATAATATTAGTACATTCTCTGTATAGAAAACCGACACATACAAATAGATACTTAAATGCAAATTCCTACCACCATCCAACACAAAAGAAATCGGTTATTAACTAACCAATATTTCAAGCCATTTCGATTATTGATCAAGAATCTCAATCAATTATCAATCATAAAAGAGGGGAATTATTCTTATCTGACTGGTCATTAAAAATACATTCAGAACGTTTAAATTTATTAATTTCTAAAGCTTCTAACAAATTTAATGTTTGACTTTTTTGTTCTACATGTAAAATTTTGAAATTGTCATCAAAAATGTGATTCTTTGTTTTTAAATGTTCAGCGTAAGTGGAGTATTTGTATTATTTTAGATAAGAGTCTTTTATCTTTGTTATTATTAATAATTGAACCTAAATCATTATTCGTTTTGTACGCTACTTTAATTGATCAAATTTTTCAAATCTATTAAATTGTTTAAACATAAAAAAAACTTCAATAGAGATACGGGTTACGGACTACATCACACGTGGAAACCGATCTTAACACAGGATCACGCTCAATTTGGGTATAAAAGCGCATCTGAATCTCTCCCAGCTCATGAATGACCTTCCCAGGATACCATATCTACGGATACGACCCTCCAAACCGCCGAGCTGTGAGAGGAGTCGCTATCCTGGTCAGAAAAGGCGTTTCCCATTCCTTCCTGGGGGTTGAAGATGTGAAATTAGACGCCATCTCCGTAGATGTCAAAACACGCAGGGGCCCGATTAAAATCATCTCTACTTATCGAGCTCCATCACACGAACTGCTGGCAGGGGACATCGAACACCTAGCAAGAAGGCGAAGAGCCAAAATCATCATTGGTGACTTCAACTGCAAATCAGAAGAATGGCATTTCTCCCATACCAATGCAAATGGTCGCAAGCTGTCCAGACCATGCGAAAACCACAGACTCGCCATAATGGGACCACAGCAACCAACGCACCTCCCCCGTGGAAACGGAAGACCTATTGGACATAAACACTCTGGATGAGGGTACATCCGACCATAAGCCGGTACTCCTGCAACTAGCAGTTACCTCAACACAGTTAACCACAATACAAAGAAGACGACCGACTGGAAGGCCTATTAAAGGCATTTGAAAGCTGTAAATACAGTAGTGGAAGACATAAGCAGGCATCGCACACCGAGCAGCTTCCCGAAAATCTCAAAAATGAGATCAGGAAGAGGAAGAGGACAGGATTGCTCTAAACCGTCACTCCAAATTTTTGAGAGATCTGTTACAAGAGCACAGAAACAACAAGTGGCAAGAAAAACTGAGATCCTTAGACACGCGTCACCAAACAGCCTGGCAATCCCCAAGAAAAGATTCAGTGCGATGGTCAACATCATCAACTCCATCATAAGAACAAGCCATTTCCCCAGCACATGGAAAAAGGCAGAGGTCATCGTCATCGAAAAACCAGGGAAAGACAGGACACAACCACAAAACTACAGGCCCATCAGCCTACTTCTTGCTTTAAGCAAAGTAGCTGAAAGAGCCATTGCCAGAAAACTGAAAGATGAGTCCCAAGAGTTAGATGCCATCCCAGATGAACAATTCGGCTTCAGGGCATGGCACTCATCTGAACAACAGCTACTCAGAGAGTATCACCAAAGGATTCAATAACAGAGAGGCCACAGGAGCAATTTTTATGGACATCGAGAGAGCCTTTGACAGGATGTGGCACTATGACCTGGTCCACAAAATCTCAAAGCTTATCAGGAGCTATCTGAATGACAGATCATTCAGTAAAGGTGAATGACTCACATTCAACTCCAAGAGGACTAACACCTGGAGTACCACAAAGGTCTGTGCTGGGACCCATACTATACTACATCTTCTCTCACGATGTTCCAATCGGAGAAGAGGGCGTAACAGCACTCTACGCAAATGACACAGCCATTCTACACTAAAGCAGAAGCACCCGGATCCTGGGTAGACGACTGCAAGAGGATATTGATAACCTTCATGACTGGTGTGTCCAATGGACGCTTAAGATCAACCCCCAGAAGTCCCAAGCGATCCTATTCCAACGTAGAAGACTGTCTCCAAGAGCCAGAATCCGAGTTGGAGATGTAGAAATCCCTTGGTCCAGTGAGGCCAAGTACCTAGGGTTAACCATGGATAAAAGCCTAACATGGAACAAGCACATCAATGCAGCGAGGACAAAAACCAGACAAGCAATGAATAAACTTTATCCATTGCTCTGTCGGAAAAGCGAAACGGGACTGAGGACCAAACAGTTACTGATCCAAACAGCAGCAAGAAGCCAACTCACCTATGGCTCCACAGCCTTCGGATACGCTTCTAAATCCCACCTTACGAAGCTAAAGAGGACTGAAAACAAACTAATCTACTTGGATGGCAGCTGATGCCCCATGGTTTATCACGAATGAGGACCTGCAGCGTGAGCTTCAATAGACACCTATTGACGACTTCATCCGGCAAAAGGCCACCCGAACTTTCAGGGCGGCCGAAAATCACCCCAAAACCTACGTGACCTGGTAGACTATGATCCACTAGCTCCGATTCGTAACAACTGGACGAGGTACAGGAAGCCTAGACATTGGCTCCTGCACTAACATACTCAAGGATGGATGTGGGCAAATCGAAATTTCTGAATCTCCGTGCTCCTCAGAAACTAGATCTTGCTCCCAGAAACTAGGCCACGGGACAGTAGGACATAGGCAGCGGAAAACCGGACAGACGAAAGGAGGACAGCAGAGAAATATCTCAACCTGGTAAACCGACACTTTAATTGCTAATAATATTTTTTATTTCATGTGACAAGTATCGAGAGGTGGCAAAAACATCCTGCCAAGCAAGGACCCTCCACGCCACAGTAAGGACCATGTCCTTTATAGGAGTTTCTCCCGAAAGGACGGCATCAACCCCATCGAAGGATCCTTGGCTAGTCCAATGATCGTCCATCTGATGGGGGCCCGTTGGGCTTTAGTGGGTATTGTTAACTCTGACAGGTGAAAACCTGACAAAACTAGTTCCACACTGTTTGTTGTCGAACTCGTGCGTAAAAGTATTCCCCATCGTCAAAAAAAAATCCCGGCTCATTCAGATCTAGTGTAGCAAAGATCCTGAAGCTGCCTCGTGCAATCGAAGGCGAAACGTCGGAGAGTAATTCCGATTTAACACGATCTAATTCCAAGAACCATGATTTCATAATATATAACGTTCATTGTGAGTTATATTTCCAATTGCTGCTAGTTATTGGAGTCACGTTCCATTTTGGCCCTATATTTAAACAACGGGTGTTAAATCTTTAAACCTTTTAACCAGTCGCCGATTATACAATTTCGATATTAAAAGCTAAACAAAAAACAAATATGCACTCACGAGCAAAAATGTGGCATAATAGAAATAAGTTGCAACGAAAAGTTGCATATTTTCTACAAAAAAATCAAGAAAGGGCTTCAGTCTGATTTCACATTTAGGTGTCTATAGAAATATGCAATTTTTTGTTACAACATATTTCTATTTGAATCTTATAGAAGCTTTATATATTAACGAATATTTTTGTGTGAGTTTATTAACCTTTCGGAACTTATTTTTTTAATTGTATTAAATTGTATAAACATTTATAGCTGTTGTTTACCCCTGTTTCTGTAACGATTATTTATTTTTTGAGGGAATTTTTTACGCAAAATTCGGGTTTGAAAAAAGAGATCTCAATAATTTTAGAGGTTGAATTACACCTAGAGTTATGAAAAATTTAAAATTATTTCGCTTTTTGTTTAAAATTTAATTCTGAACACAGTGGGTAATAAAAACCGTCAGAAAATGAAATTATCAAATAGTTAAGGGTTCTTAAATTAAATGTAGTTTTAACCTTTCATTACTTGGAGATTTAGATTGAAAATATTAATTTCCGGCGACCTATATTAACACCAACAGAACATTAAACTATATTCAATTTCTGTCTACTACCTGCAAAGGAAATTTACGAGGTAATTTACTAGCGCTTGAAAATTTCAGGATAAAAAATTGTATATATAAAAAGAGTAGTTGGCGTTTTCTCATAGACATAAATTTAAATTAAACTTTTTGTGGGTCGCTGTCCGACCAAAATTCCTCGTTTGGTTATCGAATGGTAATGAACTGATTAATATTATATAAGTTGTCTTTAACTAGAAATTATGTGCTATTCCCCTAATCGAACAGGTGACTGTTCAACCTGACCTGAGATACACGTGCCTTAAACCGCGATGAAACCAGAATGATTCTCAAAAATAGGCCGTTTCAATATCTATGCAGAGTTAGTTGGCAGGTGGAACCAATCACGAATAAATAAAGTAGCGTTTCATAGTCACAGATTTACTCTTCGGAATCTGGTATATGTGCCATACTATAATCACATGTATTGTAAAAAAACTGAAATTACAAATGAAGTTACCTGAAAAACCACTCCGTTCCCTGTGGACTTTGGCACATAACTTAGTAATACTTGGAAATATAAATTATAATTATGTAATACTACTACTACATTAGTAATACTTACTAATACCAAGAGATACATTGAAGAAAATGTGATTTTTATGTATCATAGTATATTCAAAACCAAGATGCGGTAAATTCAAAATCAATATCAAGCAAAATATTCCCGCGTAATTTCTGTGACTGTATATTCTATATTCAAACGTTGTCAGTTATGAAGATCACAATCACAGAAATTGCGAATACACTATAGTTTGTCTTTTGTACCAGAACTTTTCAAGGACCCCTAGGCGAAGGTTTTCCCAGGGTCCCCTTCTAGTGTACAGGGTCGAATTTTGGACTGGAAACACTTTTATATTTTACAAACGCTCATATTTATTTTCATTTGTGTCACATTTTAGAAATTTCTGGTAATAAACATGGTGTTTCAAAAAAATTATAGTGGTATCAAGTTTTATTTTTATATAGTATTTACGTTTTTATTATAACTCCTAACTATTGTGTTGACGTATGTAAAAACATTGTTTATTTGACATGAAGATTTTGAGAGGCTATAACTTTTTGCAATACGGATTGCAATATTCCATATTAGCAATAAGGTCAGTCTCCAATTAAATAGTATTAAACTTTTTCCAAATTATTTATAAGTGGATTTTTTTAGAATGGAATTTGATACTACATGATATAACGAAGCTCAAATAAGCTAAGATGTCGCAATTCGTTTTGCGATAAGTCAAATCGTTTAGATTACAAACCCTCTCAAAATCTGAAATTGTCAAATTTCAAACACGAATATTTTAAAAACATGTTACATGAAAAATGTAAACCTAAGGAATGTTTATTTAAAAATTTCATGAATTAATGAAAATAAAATTTTAATGAAATAATAATAATAAAAAATATTTTTTTTTTTATTATTATAGCAAGAGGAAGAGCATAAACTCAGTATCAGAAATAAACAAACAGCTCAGCTTTATTCCTACATCATCAGGAAACCGGCCATAAAATAAATTTCGATTGGTGTAGGGAAATTGCCAATATAGAACATTATAAAACCAGAATAATCCGAGAAGCCATAGAAATTGAAAAACAAGGTGATTTGAATAAAAGGGACGAATCATTAAAACTACCAACAGTATGGAAGACAATAATCGACAAATCTAAAATCGCAAAAACTCAAGCGCAATTAGCGCACCAACAACAGCACCATCCGGAAAACATAAATAACGACCAACGCCTGCGCAGATATAACCTTCGGCCCCCAGTGATGGTATAAAAGGAAGCGTCGCAGTCACCAACACCTCAGTCTTAGTCATCAAAACTGTTCTTTTCACAACGACAGTAGTGATATATATATATATATATATATATATATATATATATATATATATATATATATATATATATATATATATATATATATATATATATATATATATATATATATATATATATATATATATATATATATATATATATATATATATATATATATATATATATATATATATATATATATATATATATATATATATATATATATATATATATATATATATATATATATATATATATATATATATATATATATATATATATATATATATATATATATATATATATATATATATATATATATATATATATATATATATATATATATATATATATATATATATATATATATATATATATATATATATATATATATATATATATATATATATATATATATATATATATATATATATATATATATATATATATATATATATATATATATATATATATATATATATAGATATATATATATATATATATATATATATAGATATATATATTTATATATACATATAGATATATATATTTATATATATATATATATATATATATATATATATATATATATATATATATATATATATATATATATATATATATATATATATATATATATATATATATATATATATATATATATATATATATATATATATATATATAGAGAGAGGACCACAACAACTAATAGGTGAGTTGGACATAGTCAAAAACTTCAGTTCTGACATCCGAATGAATTTTGGGCTTGAAAAATGTGCAACAATTCATATCAAGCGAGGAAAATTGGTAGGAGAGGGCAGTGTCACTCTTGTTGATGGAACAGAGATTCAAAACCTGGGAGCGGATAATACTTACCGGTATCTGGGAATACAGCAGTCGTTTGAAATAAGGCAAAAAGAAAACAAAGATGTAGCAGAAAAAGAATTTATGCGACGCATTACAAAAATTCTTAAAACAGAGCTAAATGCCAAAAATAAGATAACAGCCATAAACGCTTGGGCAATACCTTCGCTTACTTACACTGCTGGAATCCTTAAATGGTCTAAAACAGATCTCCAACGATTAGACCGCCAAGTAAGAACACTCTTCACCAAGCGTGGTATGCTCCACCCCAACTCGGCAACAGAGAGACTGTACTTACCCAGAAGAGAGGGGGGACGCGGATTAGCGAGCATAGAAACCGTCACTCTGAAGGAGAAAAATAAATTGACAAGGTACTTCCTGACAAATAACTCACCATTCCACCGGCGGATCGTGGTCTGGGATAGAGAATACACCACGCTCAATCTTGCAAACCTCGAAGAACCTGAAAGGGAAGAAAGCCAACAGGAGAATCTAAGAGCTAGTTGGCGAAGTAAAGCTCTTCACGGAAGATTCTATTCAAGCCTGCACCGACCAGAAGTGGATAAAACCAAATCCAATACTTACCTTACTTCGGGATATCTTTTCCCAGAAACGGAAGGGGCTCTACTGGCCTACAAGATCAAGTTGTTCCAACCAGAAATTACGCACGGTTCATCATGAAGCAGCAAGTGGACAACACAAAATGCAGAGTATGTAACGCGGCCGAGGAAACTGTGCAACACCTGTCAGGGGGATGCACACCACTAGCCTCCACTAGGTATCTAGAGAGGCATAACAACATGGGAAAAGTTGTTCATCAATTACTTGGCCTCAAGTGGGGAATCTTAATGGATTTTGTAGAACACCACAGATACACACCACGACCTATAACCGAGAATGACCAAGCAAAAATTTACTGGGACATTCCCATAATAACTGACAGGACAGTGGAACACAACCGGCCGGCGGTAGTAATGTGGAACAAAGCGGACAAAACTGCGGTAATCATAGACTTTGCTGTGCCTCTGGATCACAACATGTCGCAAACATACACGACAAAAGTAAATAATTATACAGCCCTTGCGATAGAAATGAAACTCATGTGGGATCTCGATAGCGTCAAAATTATGCCTTTAATAATTAGCACTAATGGGCTCGTACACGTCAATACCATCAGACACCTGGAAGAACTCGACCTACCCGACACAGCCATCCTGTGGATGCAAAAAGCAACAATATTGGGTACGGTTGCAATAATCAAGCAAATAATCTTCCCGCACTGACAACTGTGAGTGTCCTTGGCTGAGACCCGGACACCCACAGAAACAAAAACCTCCACAATTGTGTGAAATCCAAAAAAAAAAAAAATATATATATATATATATATATATATATATATATATATATATATATATATATATATATATATATATATATATATATATATATATATATATATATATATATATATATATATATATATATATATATATATATATATATATATATATATATATATATATATATATATATATATATATATATATATATATATATATATATATATATATATATATATATATATATATATATATATATATATATATATATATATATATATATATATATATATATATATATATATATATATATATATATATATATATATATATATATATATATATATATATATATATATATATATATATATATATATATATATATATATATATATATATATATATATATATATATATATATATATATATATATATATATATATATATATATATATATATATATATGTAGATATATATATATATATATATATATATATATATATATATATATATATATATATATATATATATATATATATATATATATATATATATATATATATATATATATATATATATATATATAGATATATATATATATATAGATATATATAGATATATACAGATATATATATATATATATATATATATATATATATATATATATATATATATATATATATATATATATATATATATATATATATATATATATATAATATATATATATATATATATATATATATATATATATATATATATATATATATATATATATATATATATATATATATATATATATATATATATATATATATATATATATATATATATATATATATATATATATATATATATATATATATATATATATATATATATATATATATTTCATGGTCAAATAAAATACAAGGAAATCTATTAAAAATATAAACTGTATTTTGTACGCCTTTTCATAGCACCTTATACCCTCGAACATTACCTCATTAAGGAAAAAAAAATAAGAAAGGGCTCGTTTTTAGTGAAACTAATCATATCAATTTTAATATTCAATTTATAAGTAATGGATTTTTATATTGTTGGCAGTTAAGGAAAAACTGATTTCATAGTTTTATTACGTTATTTAATAGAAACGCTACTACGCCTACCCTTATGCTGAGAGTATTTACAAAATATACATTCAAATTTTCCGTTTGTGACATCCAATGTACAATTTTCAAAAACTGTCCTCCAAACTAAAAAGTAAAACAACGAAAAATAATAAAACACATTATATACGAAATACCTTGTAATGAATGTCCCAGCGTATATATAAAATCGTTTAAACGGACATCGATACCATAAAAAAATAAAACAGCTTGAACAAAGCACGAAACGGAAACAAACCATACATTTAATTATCAAGAAACTAAAATATTAAAAACGGAACAACACCAACAAAAATGGGAATTTATAGAAATGATCAACAATCTTATTTAATTAATTTTTAATATCACAAAGTAATTAACGGAAAAAAATCTTAACCATTACTAATTTTAACATCGATAAAATTAAAATTAAAGTAATAACCCTACCATAAACAAATACTCTAATACATTTCCCAATAATAAAAATATAAATACTAATTATTTCTGTAGATGAACCACTTAGGCACAAAAACCAAGAAAATAAACTGCATACCTTCTTTCCCATACGCATGATACCCGAGAAGCAGTACCGAATTGACAACAAAACAACGTAGGTACACTTCCACCTACTATTTACTCGTATTTTAACTCTTAGGAAAAATTAAAAATATTTATTTTATTTGCATGTGTGTAAATAGTTTTATGTCTGTCTTGATCGTGTGCCGTTGTCTAATAATGTTTTATGTAATTAAATAAATAGAATTTTATTCAAGGATTAATGTCAGTATCTTGAAATAAAAATACCATAGAAGAAAAAACCATTAATTAAATTAATATCTTAAAACAATGATTGAATGGTAATAGCGGTCTAGTAATACGTAATAATACTTATACATTAATAGAAATATCTGGCAATATTGCAAAAAAAAATACTAGTAATACCGAAGTATTACTAAACATACCTAAGAAATACCTTTTATATCTCCATAAAAGCCTAGAAATTGCATAAGTATTTCCTAATTTAGGAAATCACACTGTAAACTTTGCTGCTAGGTGGTTTCAACCTCATGTATTGCCTATTATTCATAATAAATATTAAGTTTTTTACGAAGGGTTTGGATCGAGGTGTGGATCTTTTTCTGGTTTAACAAGTGTGATCGATTCAGTGCGGACATTTATCTGTATTTCTTAATCCGGGTTAAACCACTGCTATCTGGAAACTAAACATTAATCAAACGCGAACATTGCAGTTGTAATTCACTCAAAGCTTATATTTTATACTACCATTCTCTTCGAAATAAAAATTGGGTTACCTACGTTTAGAATCTTTCCAGCGCATTTTATTCGAGGGTTTTAGAGCTTCGTCCTAACGGTAAGTAGATGTATTTAGAATAAAAGTGTTTATAAAAAGATAATATTGCTTACTTTCGAACTATCTTTGGAAAAAAACCTTTATTGCTAGAAGGAAGACAAGCTCCAAGACAGTCTTAAAGTTCGTTCTACACCAAGTAGCAGAATATTAACTAAGGTAAGCTCCAAAAGATAATTTTAAATAAATTTTTTTTATAAAATAAAAACTTTTATCAGTTAGCTGAAAGTGACTCATACAGCAATTCTGAATTTTGTAAAACAATATAATCGAATGAATGAAGGCAATATAAATTATTATAAATATTTTTTAGTGATAACAAGAAACAAACACGAAACGGTTCATAAACAAAATATCTGGGTCGGTGATTAAAACATTATCACAGAAATGGTTCAAATGCTATCGTGGATCGGTCCATGTGGTACACATAATAACTTCCATGGAATTTCTTTTTGCAAAGATCTATTATGTCTAAAATACTTGATTGTTATAAATAACTCATCAAGGAAAAGTTTCAGCTCATAACTGAGAAATCTTAAAAAGTATCTACATAATAGTTCCCTATATAGTTGGAGATAACTCACATACAAATATTATGTTTTAATAATTTAATATAATTAATTAAAGTCACGAATATGAATTAGTTAAAAATATATAATGATCGTCGATTGATTATCAATACCGTAATGATACGCAGTTAACTATTATCTTCCTTTTCAATGCGTAATTACAAAATATAACATAATAAGTACTACAAACAACATTAGTTCATTTAAAATAATAACTTTTTTAATCTGGTATTACAAGATAACTTAACGGCATGAAATATTTTAGTTATCTAAAGTCAATATTAACATAATAGAATCTGGATAAATGTTACTTAGTGGAAGAATCATACCAGGAGCAATAAATTTTTTTACAAATGTAAAAAAAACTTGTTTTGCAACCTCTCCAGTGTTTCAACATAAGAGCCAGATAACCACACTACCCTACAATATTCCACAATCACGTACTAGATAGCAATAGAGACAGCATTCTGAAGGTATTAAAAGAAAAGTCTTAGAAGAATCTATGCACAAAGCCCAGATTTTTCAACGCAAGAGATGATATAGAGCCAATA
This sequence comes from Kuschelorhynchus macadamiae, assembly GCA_030620095.1. Taxonomy (NCBI): domain Eukaryota; kingdom Metazoa; phylum Arthropoda; class Insecta; order Coleoptera; family Curculionidae; genus Kuschelorhynchus; species Kuschelorhynchus macadamiae. Next base: position 2,420,883 of record JAUTXW010001143.1, read on the forward strand.
TATTTATAAAATGATAGTTTCTGGTCAAACATCACACCCAGGTCAAGTACATCTGAACAAAACTGGAGTTCACTATTATTAAGTATATATACATATTATTATGTTATACATATTATGAAGAGAGCTAAGCTTTTACCTTAAAAAAACATTTTCTTTTGAAGCCATTCTGCCGAGTAAAAATATTGAGCAACTATGTCAATAATATACTGTTTGCTGTAGGTGTAATTTATTGACCACCAGTCCAAAATATTAGGACATTTTTATATATTTTCGAAGCTGATATTTCTGCTTTTAAATCATCATGCGATGAACTCCTATGCCTTGGTGATTTTAATATTGACTTACTAAATTCTCATAATATACATATCGCTCAGTTCCTTAATTTGACAGATTCTCTGAATATTTCGCAGCTTGTGAACAGCCCTACACGTGTAACTCTTACAAACAAAACCTTGATTGATTTATTATTAACAAGTAGTACGAAAATCGTTATTGATGTTTAAGTGGAGCTCGTTTACAATATATCGGATCATGATCTTATTAGATACACTTTAAATTTGAAGTCTATTCAACAAACACCAACTTATAAAATGGTTAGGGTTTTAAAAATTTTTAACGAATTTAATTTTTTATCGGATTTACAAGCCGCTCCTAATTGTTAATTGCTAATATGTTTTTGATGGAAGAAAAGAATGAAAAAACTGAATACTTAAACAATATTCTTTTGAGTCTTTTCAACTTTCATGCACCTCTTAAGAAAATTCGTATTACTAGAAAATATGCACCATGGTTAACGGATAATATTCACTTACTAATGAGCTTGAGAAACAATGCAAACTCAAAATGGCGACGAACTAAAAATCCAGCTGATTTTGAATACTACAAGTCTCTTAGAAACTATACTACCCTGGCTTGTTGTAATGAAAAGAATGCATATTTCAACAGAGGGCAAATACTGTCGGTATTTACAAAATTTGGAAGCTTGAGCTGCTAAACATTGGTAAGAAAAATGTGGATATTCCTTCTTCGCTTTCGGACCCTAATCAATTGAATAACTATTACATTAACTGTATTTCGAAACTTAATCCCACTCTGGCTGAGATTGATTGGTACAGAAACAACAAGATGTGTGGTGTGGCAAAGTTCAATTTTCAAATGGTTACTGAGAATGAGGTTGAAAAAATTTTAAATTCTGTGAACAGCTACAGGTAGTGATGGAATTAATATTAAATTATTGTTGTTAGCAAGTCCTTACATAATTCCTTTTATCAGTCATAAAATCAATTTATCTCTGGAGAAATGCGTATTTCCCAATTGTTGGAAGCATGCCATTGTCAATCCGTTACCGAAAATTTCCAATCCACTCGAATTTGAAGAGTTAATGCCGGTGAGCATACTGCCGGCATCCTTCAAATTATTGAAAAGGGTTATGGATACGCAATGGCGCAGTCATTTTGAAAAATTTTCAATCCTACCTGAGATACAGTCTGGATTCAGAGCAAAGCATAGTTGTAAGACTGCTCTATTAAAGGTTACGGATGACATAATAAGGGGTGTGGATGGCAGGGATGTGGTTCTAAAGCATTTGACACTTAAGTCATAGCTTGCTTTCTTTGATATTGGAACTTATTGGGGTGGATGTCCAGCATGAGAGTGTTAAATAGCTTTTTGGATGGAAAAGCCCAATCTGTTCGCATTGCCGAAGTCAGACTTTATATCTGTAACTGGGCAGGCATTATAAAAAATATATATATATATATATATATATATATATATATATATATATATATATATATATGTATATATATGCCGACGATACGCAAATCTATCACACGTTTAAACCGGATAATATTATTCAGGGTGTTCAGGAGATAAATGACGACCTTACAACTTTACGTCCTGCAGCAACTGATCACTCTTTATCAACTCATTAAAAAAAAAAAGTTCAGTTATGGTCTTTGTAGCTTCCAGAGTCCGTCAAAAATGTGTACCTTTAATACAGATCAAAATAAATAATGAGAATCTGCCTATAACTGAAAGCTGCAGAATTTTGGGACTTTTTTTAAACTCTAACCTGAAATATACGACGTCTCACATTAGCACGTCGATTCGTCGTCAAGTTTATTTCAACTTAAAATTGATTTATAATTCTAAAGACTACCTTAATCAGAAGTTGAAAACTCTTTTATGCGCGACATTGGTTTTGTCGCGATTGAACTTCTGTGACTCTATTTATGGATACTAAATAGCCTTTTTGATAAGTGTCGTGTTCAGTTGTTACAAAATTCTTGTATACGATTGATATTCGGAATTCGTAGAAGACATCATATTTCTCATAAGCTTGCTGACCTTGGTTTGCTTAATATGAGTAATAGACGTTTACTTCATGCTGCTTGTCTTTTCTATAGGAATATTTTAAATAAAACTCCTCCATATTTGTATAAAAAATCGTTCTTAGGTCGGATGTACATAATCTAAATATTAGGTTTAAGGGACGTCTTACTCCTCCAATACATAAGACTGAACTATTCAAGAGATCATTCTCTTATCAAATGTCAAAGTTTTATAATGCTATGGATAAGATGTAAAAATGCAATTCCTTTTAAATTAGCCTATAAAAGATTCTTGCTTGACCAGCAATGAGCAACAAATTTTTAATTTTATTCTTGATAAACAGAAGGGTTTTTCGTCAGTATGCCCCAGCGATCATAACTCTATTACTATAAGTTTTTATTACTTATTACTTACTGTTTTTCTCGCTTTCTTTTTCCAAAGCTTATGGTAAAGAACAGAGGGCATGTGTATTCTCTGCTGTCCCTCGGCATTTTCTCTCATTGTTTTTTTCACAAAATTTGTATTTTTTTCTGGTCGATGATTGTTAGAAATAAAGACCTCTTTTATTAATTTATTATTAATTTATTTATTTATAGGTGCACGCAACAGTGAAATATAATTTGGAAACAATTTTTATGTTCAGATCCATTTTGTTATTAAGGCACCATCCATAAAATTCATTCAGATCCCGCTGGAGCAAACGTGCCTCTCCAATTGTCTTAACAGAACAAAAGATTTTCATATTCGCAAATATTCAGAAATTATTTTCATGTGTCAACTTCAGATCCGACAAAAATAAACTAAATAGGATAGGTTCGCAATTTCATCCCTGCGGCACCGATTCTCAACTGCTGAGACCTCCCTGAAATAAAATTTGCAATCCATCCAACAAAGAACCCCCCAAACTCAGAACTTCCAGCTTGGAAATAGTACGCTGTGGTTGATTCTGTCAAAGGCTTTGAAAAATCCGCGTACCCAACAGAGTCAACCTGTATTCCTCTGCAATCTATGACAAAAGAAAGTGTTTGTATAGGAGCAGGTTAACCTCCGTGGACCTGTCCCTAAAACCAAACTGTTCCTCATTCATCACGTCCCATGCCAATCGACCCAGATAAGGCCATCCAAGACTTTTGGAATTTCACATTGGTTGCACTCAGCTCTATAATTTTTAACTAATGTTCTAGAACCTGAGTTATAAAGAGGGTTTAAAAAGCGTATCTTTCAAAAATCTGGAAATTGACCCCGCTCAAGTGATGCCGCAGCCCAGTCATGGTATAGTTAGAGGTACAACTACATCTTCGTATGAAAAATGCTACGATTCATTCTGGGCCGGCAGTCAATTTTGTATTATATTGATAAAAAATAATTACACCTAATTTTGTCTGTTATCTGATTATAGCTTTCATTATATCTCCAAGCATCAGCGTACACCGTAGAAAAGTATGATGCAAAGAAATTCGCAGAATCATTGTTATTTTCCAGTATTCCAATTATAAGTCATGTTAACAAGAAGGTTAAATGATTTTTTATTGCTGACGAATGACCAAAAAGATCTATAGTTATTCATCCTAGCCTACTCACTATAGTATACCTTTCTCAACTCCACACACTGGTCCCGCAGCTGAGCAAATCGGACAAAGCCACTCTGTGATTTATTTGATTTAAATTCTGCGTGGGCCGCCTTCTTCTTGATAATTGTTTTAACACAGCGCTAAACCAGGAAGGAAAGGATGAACCGGGATGAACTTTCAAATATTTTTTTTGACACAAATTGATCCAATCACGAATATAAAATACCATAGAATACTTGAAGTAATTCAGTCACACAGTATCCAGTCTACATACCTACAGACCCCACCATTTATGCGTAGGGTAATATGTCCTCCTAAAATCAAAAAAGATGATGCTCACTGTTGTACTTCACCTCAAACTCGACAGAGTTGTGGTCAATACTATTCTCAAAAAACGGATCTACAGCTTCTGATACTTGGAAAAAATTTGATCTAAAAATCTGTTGTTTGACACAGAATTGATTTTATACCTCAATAATCCGGGAAAACATAATAGCTTGCAACTGGTTTTAAAAGTTTTTTCAGGATGTCAATAAACACTACGGTTCATTTATTTTATAGAAAAAAATAAATGAAAGTGTACATTAAATTTCACACTGGTAGGATTTCAAATTCTGCCGGTGAAAGCCCGAAAATCAATACTTAGGTCAAAGATCTTTCTTTATTTGCCGAAGTATTTTGACTCCTCTGTTAAGGTCGGTTATGACCCGAGCAACGTGAATGTTGTTTTAAAATGAATATATAATTTTAACCCATTTTCGGTATCAAATTACCTAAAAATATCTAATTGGATTACGATAAAACAAACACTGCTTCTGGTTTAAAATTTATTCAATATTTATATAATGAATACTTTTTATACATTGTTATTGAATAAAATAAACTTCTACGATTTCCATGTAATAATAGTACTCGTAATAGCACTATGTAAAGTAAAATAAAGCGATTAATTTAAAAGCGTATTTTAGATGCATATATGCAAAACAGAGTCTGGTGGAATAAAAATCGCCATGTGGAATTACCGAGGGCTATATTTTCCGGTTGGTAAAACGTAGCTGCGTGTAGTTAGTTTTGAAAGCGAGAAGAAAATATAATAGGCCAATAAGCAGACATTTTTTTGCTAGAGCCTAGCAATATTAGGAAGCAAGACCGCTTTTTTAAAAAAAGTTTTGAGAACTCTTTTGAACCACCAGAAGTTCACATTGCTATACCCTCTGCTGTTATAACAATGTTTAAAGGAGTCAACAGCCCAAATTTTTAATAATTTCGCAAACAATTGATATCTTTTTATGCTTAAAAATTAATCTGGAACGGGAAATTCGTGCCTAAAACACGTCAAGCCGTTCCACCCATTAAAAAGTAGACATTTAAAACTTTCCAGTGATAATGCAATAATAATGCTTCAGACCCTCTATGGAAGATAACACCACAGAGGCAATGTGAACAAATAATACAATTCAAATTCAATATTACTAAATCACATCTTAAATTCATTTTGTAGCATCAAAAAAATAACTTTTTGATTGAATTAATCTCGGAATTAATGTAAAGTACTTTCACATTTTTTAGGGAAAATGGCCCTTGGTGATTTTTTTTAAATTCTATTTTTTTCTGCAGTTCTCGATTCCTGACTAAACGGTGTTATTGCCACAACTTGACCTTATAACCAGATTTTGATATACAAATTGTCGAAGTTTTGAATTTGATTTTTTTACTTCCCTCGTAAAGGGAAGTATCTTGGGAAGTATTGTAATAGTGGAAATAACACCCTCCGACATTTTCAGATCTTTACGACTCAGGAACCCTAGATGTTCCCGACATAGCTAAAAAACTACTAATCCGATTGAGTTCAAATTTTGGTGAAAAATTAGAGGTCGTATAAAATTTTGGTACGAATCCAAGATGGCGAAACAAAACGGCGGCATAATAAAAAATGTATAAAAATTTAGAATTGATGGCGGAAAAAATGTTTTTAATCGTTAAACAATTACCAGGTTTTACATAGCTTCACGTTTTAGGGTCCCTAGATGCCCAAAATATGTTCATCAATTCCGTCGGGGTCTGTCTGTTTGTCGGTCTATCATTTCGCGGCATAGCTTAGGAACTACTTATCCGAATGACTTCAAATTATGGTCAAACATTAAGGGTCATATGGGGATGACTTCAATATGTTGGAAGCCAAGTGAAAAGTTAAAAAAATCATTACTAAAAACTAATCCCAGTTACCTCAAATTTTGCAGAATAATCAAGTTCAAATTCAAGGAATGAACCGGTAACATTTCGGTATGAATCCAAGTTAGAAAAACAAAATGGCGGCCTAATAAAATATTTAAGGAATCAGCCTGAAAAAACTACGTATCAGATAAATTTCAAATAAACTAAGATATATAACATATATATAACAATATAAAACAAAGATAAACTCGTAAAGTTGTGGTGGAATTCAAGATGGCGGCCAAATAAAATGTTTAAAAAATGATATTCAGTTGATTTAAATATCGCAGAAAAATTAAATGTAATATATGGATAAACTAGTACGAATTCAACATGATGGAATAAAATGGCGATGTGTGTCAATGTATTACTTATTCATTATTTAAATTATACCTAAACAAGTGTGGTAGGGGTAGAAACTCGTAAAATTGGTAGGAATCCAATATGGTGGAACAAAACGGTACCTAATATAAATGTTTGAAAAGACAGTTAATTATTTTTTACTAAATGACTATTTAACGAACTCAATTTGGTCACACTTCACTATTCCTAATAAAAGAAAATATTCATAACGAGGGAAGTTCCAAGTAAAGGGAATTTGTTGACTAAGAGGTTTTTGCAAAATTAAATGCGCTGTGTTTTAGGTATTATTTATTATTTTACTAGATATAAAACGTTCTACAATAGTTCTTTGTTAATGCAATGGTGGCTCAATATTTTCTGTAAATACAAATATTTACTAAACAAACAGCGAGATTTTTCTAAATTTTGGATGTTAGAGCCTATGGTAAAAATATGGAGCCTGAAACGTAAACATCTGAAAAAATCTCAGAGGGTGATTTTTTTTCTCGATTACAATACTTCCCTTTATGAGGGAAATGGAAATAGAAATATTCACCGAAAGCCATTTTCCATAAGTATAAATGAAAGATCCCTTAGACACAGGGCGCGTTCACACTTTTCAGATTTTTCTCTGATAGGAGATGTCAACTGAATATATCTTGATTATTCCTGAGACAACTCCATAACTAATCAATTAGGCCAAACAAGCGACTTATTCTGATAAAGCAAAACACGAGATTATGGAAACAGATATTGTAATAAAATACGTATGCCGAACACATTTAAGTACCTACTTGCTAACCAGGCAAAAATAATTTAATTAAAATTAGAAAACTTTTTTAACAATTTAAATAGTTAGCAATGGTTAATACCATCCGTTTTGCGGCAATTCTGATACGTAATAATATCCTTGACCTAAAAGTAACCAATAGGAACTTCTTTCCACCTGAATGCACTTATATTTAAATAAAAGTGGAATAGCCTCGGAAATATATGTATAGAGATTAAAGAATAAATATAAAATCTTGTTAAAGATAAAAGTCACACCAGTAACTAATTTTAAAGTTGAGTGAACAGTGAATATGCGTTTAATAAAAATATAACTGGTGTTTAGAAACCGAGTTCTCAAATAATAATTATTATATCACCTAAAAAACTCGACCTCTCACAATTAACACACTGGACGATTCGCCGACAAGCTGGTCAAAAAAGAAAAAAACAAGATAACATATTTAATTATTTTATGCAAACTTTTCTCACACATTTCGGGATTTTTTTATACAAGTATTTCCATGAACACTAACTACACTAACCTGTCGTGATTAAAAATGAAATAAGAAAAAGTTATCCCCGAACTTGATAAAACGCGTTACATACTTCGATATTGTGTGATGTAGTTACGGAGAAGAGTGGAAAATACTGTAAGTCTAAAAAACAATGACAGAGTTTCTAAAACTTTTTCTAAAATATTGTAAATTTACTATTTTTACCTCAAAAAACATTTTGTTTTTTTACTATTGAGCTATGAAACCACACGTTCTATGCATTTTAGAAGGTATAAAATGTACAGTTACATTGGAGATACACGAACAGAGATATCAGAAATAATTGCGATACAAGAACGACTAAAACGGGAGTTTTATAGATTTTTTTGCTCGGATTTTTGATATATTTAGAAAAAAAAACAAATATTGCATTTTATGAAAATATTCTGCAACTTTTCTATTTCTCAACGTATTTCAAATATGTAAAAACATTTCCAAAGCAACAATTATGCAAAGTTTTGGGGTATATCCTGATTTTTAATAAGCATTTGATCCCAAAAAAAAAAACGATGTATCAATCACACTTAATGATTGGACGGTAAATTTAGTAGTGGTTTTTAAGAGAGAAAAACTAGCTTTTTAATGTTTCAAATTTTTATGAAAGAGTTACTCTACATATGTTTCGGTTTCTTAGGCCTTCCTCAAGCGACTGTTCAGTGAATACTAAATTGCTACAAATGTGTTACATCCTCGGTTATATCCGAGGCTATATCCTATATCTAAGGGTTTTTATAATACAAATTAATTTGCCTACCAATTTAAAATGAGTTTTTTTTTCTGTGACTTATCACTAGCGTACACCTAAAGCGAGACCTAAAGGTTGTTAAGAAGAAAAAAATATTCCATTTACTTAACATTAGGAAAAGTCATCAAAACTTCTGATTTTCTCTAAACAGATTACCAGTTACAATATCATATTCCAGTTGCAACACACATTTGTTTTTTTTTAATCACTATGATTTCTTAGAGGTACCTAAAAATCAAAATTGTTCTATATTTTGTTAATAAAATTGTCAGCAAATATGTATTTTTAACTGACTCCTATACTTATCCCGAAATATATCATATTTATAAATAGCTGTTTTTTAGTACTTTTTGTTATTTAATACGGAAACGAGCTCACATTCACAATTCTTATCTTATACAAGTATAGTATATATCCATGTCTCCATTAGATAATGTAGTACAAAAACAACGAATCATTGCGCTAAGTAACAATAATTAGGAAATACGAACAAAATATATTTTACACCTACTTTAACCCACATTATTTAAGATAAAAGTCTATTGCAAAATATATTAAAAGGGCACCGGCCTTTGATGCCCATCTATCCAACTTTAACACCTTTCAAGTGTGTGTCCTACGTTTTGTATTCTAATTATGCAAATTAAGGAGGCCTTGAATCGATACGGTTTGTGTGGGGAGTTCATTGCTTCGAGATTGCTTTTTGAATGTATTTGCCCCGTCGACCGATAATCCTTAAGCCTGTGTGTTATTAACTACAATAAATTAGAATAACAATATTTATAGATGATTGGTTTTTAGATTGATTGATATTAAAAAGATAAATTGATATTAAAAAATGTTAATTATGTTTATTATTCAGTTAAACTGATCACACTCGAAGACTACCAAGATATACACAAATTGCTTTTGGCTTCAAGATAAATTTCTGCGTCTCCAACAATAAGCAATTATTGAAAGCCTAAAAGGCTATATACACATGCGAAAGTAATGAAACAAGATTTACAAACACTCAAAAAATATACAACAAAGAATCGAATAATTTACGAAGAATAAACGAAGAATCAAAATTTAATAAAACAAACTTTTCAAAATTTTCTATAGTACCTATCTGCAACATTAAAAATTGTACTACATTTTATTAATAAAATTGTAAGCAAATATGTATTCCTAGATGAGGTAACGCCCTTGCAAAAAATCTTCACCTTCATAAACATGTTACCCATCATTATTCGGTATATACATAAATATGGATATATCGGAAAAAAAATTCCGTTCCTTTCGCAAACTGGCATGGAATTAGAAACGGATGTAACTACTCAAGTGATTGAAATTTAAATAATCTGTTTAACAAAAACAGAAATTTAAACTAGAACATTTTTAACTTATAAAACACTAAAAACAAATGCAAATAAATAAAAATGAAAACCCCTGTGTGACGTCACAGCGAGAGGAAAAAAACACTGCTTTAAGACAAGTGAAACCAGATTTGGCAACATTGGTTAAGGAGATCCATCATTAATAATAAATAAATAAATAAATACAATGAATGAAAAAGTGAAAAAACTAAAAATGTAATAAACTACATTAACTGTAAGAAAGGAGTATAAATTAACTTCAATATGAGAGCTTTAGATGCAAAACATCGGGTTTTGCATCTAGAATTCTTTAGAAATGAAATTGAGAAAAATACAAAAAACGGTCAGCTTGGTAAATCTTAATTTTTATCTGTAATTTCTATGAAAATGTGAAGATATGGTTTCTTACAGAGACTTTTCTAAAAACTGTATTTTTTTTACATATTCGAAATTATTATAAAAAATAGAATAGATATATCTGGATTTGAAAATTATTAGGCAATTTATCTGGGTTTGAATATCCTTTCCCCATAGAAGTTACCATTCGACAATAAAAAAACATTATACTGCTAAACATTTTTATTCAAAGGCCTTCTTTCATTCATAAATGGTATTTTCTTCCTGTGTTGCATCTATTTCTCCTGTGCTTAAATATCCGGTAGTAATGTAGTCAGTCCTAACTTATTTTTTTTCACAAAAATATGAGACCACATGTTATTGATGCTTAGGTTTCTCTGGAACTCGCTCAATGACAGCAAAAGACTTAATAAAGGTAATAATATTATCTTTCTTAATCGCATTTTTGTCCTTTACTCTGTCAACACCTCGGTTGTTCAGGCATTGTCCCCTCTATTATGACTTAAATTTAATGCACTTAAAAAGTATTCTTACACACAGGAACTAATTCTCTCGAAACATTTTTTGAAATAAAGTAGTGAATACGCGCATTCCTATTTCATTTATTTTGCGTTGGACGTCTCCTTACAACATTTACAGGGCAGTATTTAATAATGTATACATCTTGTACTGTTTTTTGTGGGAATTGTAAAATGTTGTATAAAAATGGGCAACAACAGAATTATTTGAGAGCATATATGTTAGTGTGTTATGTTGACATACAAGAAAATTCGGTGGTTTTTTAGATGCGAATATCTAAAACAAAACATTTAACTTCGAAAAGCATCCACATAAAACAAAATCTTTATATTTTCCTCTTTTCTCGATAAATCTGGAGTTCTTTCTGTCGCAAAATTGATTTTTTAATTTATATTTCTATTCAAACACAAAACAGTCAAACGATATTATTCGGTTTAGTTTCTTACACGAACTAAATACAAACGATTCGAAATCAGCTGACCTAAGTCGTTATTGTGTGTAAACGGATATAACTTGTGTTGACAAGTAGCCAATATACCGCTCGCTTAAATCATGAAATATAACTGATTTTGCTTGCGACTGGATATGTCTTATTTTGACAGCCATCTATGGAAGGATATATCTGCTTTTGCGTTGCATAAAAATTGTATTCTACATTTAACATTGGAAATATATTATTCCGAAAGTTCCCCATTTGGTACTAAAAGCCCTATGCGGCCAAGTGTCAATTGCACACATTTACCGCGAAAATTGAAAGAATGGATATATCTGGTTTTGCATTTAGAGCTCTCATAATATATAAACAAAAGTTTAAATAAACCTAACAACATTGGTACGGGGCTGATTTAGACCAGATACAACTAAGGACATTGAGGCGAAATAGAAAGGAAATCAATACAATGCATACTAACAAACATTAAAATTGGTTAGTGATGAAAATTGTGTTGTTACAAAACTAAGGTAGATAAAAGGAGATGGCTTTGTTTATATAAAATTATTAAAGGGCAATGTACTTTTTTCAAAGGATAGTCCTTGTAAAAACCAAAGAAATCAGAGCGTCATTAACACAAAATGATCCATAGCCTGTAGAATTTACTGATCTTTGGAGTATTTGTAGTCTGACAAAATTAAGAAACATTTTTTGAAAACATTAATAAAATTTCGAAAATACTTGAGAGAATGAATCGAGGAATGAATAGCTTGATTAGCAATTAAAGATAAATTTGGAATTATTCCAACACATAAGTTTTCACAAAGGGGGAGGAATATCCAAGGGAATACTACATTGCAATAATGATGTACTAATTTCATTTAAGATAGAAGAAATGATAGATATTTTTAAGAAAGAGGGGAGGATTTGGTAGGAAAAAGGAACGGGAAAGTGGGTAACAAGTGTTACCCGATGAGGATCGAAGTGAAATATTTATAACATATACCTACAATATTAATTTATTTTAATTTCAAAATTTATTTAGCTTATTAGAGCTATTTACAATATTTTTCAGTACCACAATAATTTAAATGTAGTAATTATTAAGTATTAAAAATATTTGAAATTTTCTATATAATTTATTTTTGACATTTCACTTTTTAAATTAACTATAAATTTAATAATTTTCAATAAATTATTTAATTCTCGTTTATAGTCCAATAAACTCTCGAATAAACTGGTGTTTTAATTTTGTTGGCGTAAGATAATAAGATGGCTTCCTTTTGTATTATTATGAAACTGATTAAACCTTGTTAACAAACCTAAAAAATAGGGAACAGGCATATTGAAACAGTGATGCACACTTTCATTTATGAATGACTATATAGCACAGGATTTTGTTCGAGCTCACAATTTTTGTTATGTTTTGGCTCCTTTTGAGGGGGGGTGACAATAAAAAACCCCACGTAGCTGCGCCACTACAATGAGAATAATTTTATATTATCAAAACCAAAGAAAATTACTATTCTTTATACTTTCTGATCGTGAACACCTTCAATTTTGCCCGTTTTCGAATAAACATGTACCAAAATGTTCATTGAAACATGCCGTGACAAAAACACACCCTCATGATAAATTTTATATCAATTAAGATATAGCTAGGGTATTACTTGTTCAGTAAAAGATGACGTAACAGTTTAAAATATTTTTTCACTCCTAATCTAACCGTGAAACTTTTTTTCCTATGAGGCTAATGTTAAGCCGATATATCTGAATTAATGTATAACAACAAAAGACAAATTTAAAGTTTTTTGACATGCACTTAATTACAAACCATTCAAATTTATTTTATGAAATTAGACAATTTAGAAGCTATTTTAAGAAAAATAAACCCAGAAAAAACTAACCTACTGATCGTCAATAAGTCTGAAACGGTGTATAAGTAAAAACGAAATAAATTAAAATGAAAAAAGAAACACAGAAATATTTGTCTTTAAATTGTTCCACTATATTTTATAGTTCTGCAGATACGTGAATAGGTCATCTTATTTTATACAGCCTGAATATATTAAATCCATTAATTTTTCAAATCTTTTTTTAAAGCTTTTTTGAAATTAAATTCATAGCGAAGGAAATCCAACTCGGATACATTTTATTATATTTTTGTAGTTACAACATTCTAATTTTTTATCCAAGTAGTAGAACTTAATTGGTAGGTCGAAGTCATGCCGCGCCGGTAGGCCAAAGCTGGTCCTTGCGGTTTTGTTATGCAAAGTCAAATATAATCGCCATATACTCCGGATTAGAAAAGTTAATTTCATACTATACAGAGACATGTTTCAAGATAAGAAAAAAACAGACTATGGGCAAAAAATACATTTGAAAGTCGTAGAAATCCCCGGAACAATACATGTCAAAAATATTTCCACTACCTTAAAACGAAATTTTGTCAAGTATAAACAGACAAGTTCACATATTCTGTAGAATTGTTCAGCAGCCCTCCGTCCATTTATCAGATGGTAAATAAACATCACAAAGCCAAGCGGGTTGCGACACTTCACGTCCTCCAAACTGCAAATTACAGAAACTAACTACACTGATTATTCGAAAGTTGAATCAGATCAACATAAGATCTTAATAAGTTCGGCAACGCTGTAACGAGTACCTCCGAAAAATGTACGAACAACCGAGGAACTGCTTTGGGCCGCAACCTGTTCAAAGCGATATTGCCATACCTTACGGCTGCTTCTTCCTAAATAGTCACCTTGAAATTGTTTCTTTTCTTTATGTATGTAGTTTAAATACGTATTTAATTAACTGCTGCTATTTATTGTCTGAATTACAAATGTAAAATTACAATTTCTGCTAGCGTTTATTACTTTTGCAAGTTGTAATAATTATAGTTTTTGCTCTTTATATCAATGTTTACTTAACAAGATAATAATGGAATCTCAAATCTTTTAAAAGCAAACGAAGGAGATATGTGGGACACAGTTTCCTCTTACTAAGAGCTATTCATTTGAGGATGCAATTATTACATATTTTGTTCGTGTCATCATAATAAACCGTAAAAATTCTAAATCGTTTTCTCCGCCCTCATTAAACTTCTACTGCTAGGTGCTAGTATAAAATACAAATTGTATATATTTTTACAAACTTCTTTAATTTTTAAATATACAGTACTAAATTAGCCGTTACTACTTGCTCGGATTCTTGAGTTTTCTACAATATAAAAAAGGATTTCCTCGGAGATTTTTTGCCTTGTTTATACTCATAATTTGCAATTTGAAGTTTTTAAATAGTTTTACAGTAAGAAAAAAACTTTGCAATATTTAAATCCATAAATCCAAAACAATAATAATAATAATAATAATAACCCAAGATCATCAACTCTCCGAATGACCTTACCACGAAGAGAAGGTGGAAGATCCCTTATTGACTTGACCAATTCGCACTCCCGACACAAACATCAAGCCTCCACCGCATAGTGACCTTAAGTGACAACTCCTACTCTCCTTCCAATCTCGCAAGTGAGAACATCATCCTATAGTCAATTTCAGACTCCGACAAACAAGAACAGTGCGCTCAAATGGCACTGCACGGCCAACATCACAATGACTTGAATCAACCACACATAGATAAGGAAGGATCCAACAGGTGGCTGAAGGATGGCAACTATTCCTAAAGACAGAAGGATTTGGCAATACAGAACCAAGTTATTAACACACGAAATTACAGTAAATTCATCATCAAAGACCGGTCCGTTGAATCCGATAAGTGTCGAAAATGTAGCGAGAACATCTGTCTGCACTTACCTAGCAAATACGGACTATCTCCAGATGTGTAACATCATACACCAGAAGCTTGCCAATCAAAATGAACTGTACGACTGGGTAATTATCACCGACAGACGAGTGACGAATAATCGGACTGATGTGGTACTGTTAAATAAGGAAACAAAGACGGCTTATTTGGTAGATGTCGCAGTACCCAACAATAATAACGTGTTGGATCAACAGAAAAAGGCCAAATATGCGGAGCTGGCCGTCGAGATACAGCAGATGTGGTGACTGAATAAGGTTCATGTGATACTGATCATCGTATCATCAAATGGGAACACTAGACTGCATACTAACACCTTCATCGACATCCAGAAGGCAGTCCTGCTCAGTACTTGCCACATAGTAAGAAAATTCTTACAGGACAACACATAGAACTAACAGAAAGCAGCCCACTCCGTTTGATGCATGCATCCGGGATGGGCTTGGAACCCAACCTTTGTTGAGAAATTGATTGCCAATTTCGATAATGATAAAAATAATAATAACAATCATAATTTTTAAATGTGTTCAGATTATTTGTTGCGTTTAGATTGACAAAAAAAAACCTTTTTTGGCTTTTTCGCAACTGAATAAATATTTTTATTCAGTTGGGAAAAAGCCAAAAAAGATTTTTGTTTGTCAATAATCATAATGTCCTCTTACTCAAAACATTTTTAAAACGGAAACAGAGGTCACAAAATATGAGAATTTAGTGATAGAGATCAGACGCTGCTGGGGACTGGAGGAAGTAAAAACAATACAGATTGTCATCTCAGCCACTGGAGTAATGTCCAAAAACCTGCCTAAAAATGTGGAGAAGTTAGAAATTCCCCTGACATTCATAACCATCAAGCAAAAGGCGGTAACCCTACAAACGTGCCATATTGTTAGGAAATTTCTCGGTACAAATGGATAGGATGAAATTCCTTCTATAAGTCCGTGTTAAAGAAAAATTCCAGCTTAACAGCTGAGACAATATATACACTTCTTCTCTCCAATATTTGCGGTTGCTTGCATCCAGCTTAGTCCAGCTGTGAGTTTGACGTCATCGAACCATTTCATGGGTGGGCGGCCTCTAGGCCCTGTGTGATCATATAGATAGTCTCCATGTTAGGATTTTTTGTACCATCTTTTTCCATCACCTCTTGCCACATATTCTGCGTATTTCCATTTCAGTTTTGCGCCACATCGATCAATTTTGTTCTTTCCCTTATCCAGGTATTGCGTTTCTCGTCGCTAAGTGATAGTACCATCAATATTCGTTCCAATGAACTTTGAGTTACTTTTAGAATTGACATGTTTTTCATAGTCATTATGTAGTTTTTTATCCCATATGTCAGTACCGTTACTATGCATATAATATGGTTCAATTTTGAACGTCATTTATTTTTTCATTCTGATTTTTTTCTCAGTGTATTTTTTTTTGTCCTATATAACTGTACTCGCTGACTTTTATTTCTTTGTTTGATGTTATGATTAAAAACCATGAAATAAAAAAGAAACCTATACTGAGGTATCCAACTATTATTCATCTTATTATATCCGAGATGATACCCAATATAAGATCATTATAATAAAAAGAAAATATACTCTTACTTACGAACTCGCTGTACGTTTTTCCTGAAATCACCCCGAAAAAAAAAAGATTTAACCGGCAATCCCGAAAAAAAAGGTCCTCACACAACTATTTATTACTATTTCTATCATTCTACCTTAAATAAAAAATGGCTCTGGGGGGATTTTAACTCCCAGTCCCCCTCCCCCTAAATACGCCACTGATTCACACGGTTTCGCCAGAACTCGTTCGAAATTATTTTCGCCCCCATTGATTTTAGAATCGGATGTACGTTTTTCGCGGAGTTAAACTTTACTTTCCAGTTCCTCATTTAGGTTGCAATGTTGCTTGTTGTAGGCATAGTAACAGCTGTATCGCGACAAGGGTGTGTCGATCAGCATGATTATGGAGAGAGAATTTTCCATCTTTACTTATAGTGTTCTGTCGTTCTTCTTATCAGCTAGTGCCTTGTGCGTCGTTCCATACCAAGTGAAAATTGCATTGACATGGTTTATGTGTAGCTGACTGTGAGACCTGTACGGCGTACTTCACAAACTTTGAAGGAGTGGTGGGTTGCCGCAGAAAAAATCATGAACGAACGATTGGCATTTATGCCACTGAGTGAACTCTACTTAGCGCTGGCTCTCCAATCGTTGCCGAAAACTCCTTTGATTTTGGTAATTTTATAAATATTTTTCTCATTATTGTGAAGGAGTGCAAGCCGAGCCCTTCCTGCTTTGAATATCCACATGTCTCCGCTGACACTTCATATGATAGATATGGGATCTTAGGCTTTGTGAGCAGTGTAATTATTTTGCTGTTATTATCAGCGCTTCGGAAAGTTAGAGGGATGCCTTCATTTAAAGCTTTGTTGAATGTAATATTTATGCTTGGAATGGGGTTGAGGTTTTCGTTGAGTCTGCTGTTGTTGTCTGCTTGTTCGTGATCTTTTCCTTGGCTTCTCGTCACAAGATGATCATTTGCCTCAGTTATTTGTGATAGGTTATCACTACTTTTAAGTTCCCGACTTGTTTCGAGGTGGTGTCCATATTCGTTTGTCATCTTCTGGTGTGACCACCTTCCAGAGAACGGTGTCGTTTTTTCTTAGCTGTCTAAGTTCTATTACAAGACTGAATTAGTAATGCATTCAAGGTGTTTTCGCCCGAGAGAACTGTTATTAATCAGTAATTATGCATTTAAAGCTTTGTTGAATGTCATATTTATGCTTGGAATGGGGTTCAGGTTTTCGTTGAGTCTGCTGTTGTTGTCTGCTTGTTCGTGATCTTTTCCCTGGCTTCTCGTCACAGGATGATCATTTGCCTCAGTTATTTGTGATAGGTTATCACTACTTTTAAGTTCCCGACTTGTTCCGAGGTTGTGTCCATATTCGTTTGTCATCTTCTGGTGTGACCACCTTCCAGAGAACGGTGTCGTTTTTTCTTAGCTGCCTAAGTTCTATTACAAGACTGAATTAGTAATTAATTCAAGGTGTTTTCGCCCGAGAGAACTGTTATTAATCAGTAATTATACTGAGACTACTTCCAGGTTTATTACGAAAGAGTCTAATTTGGCCATTAACAAAAATAGTGCAGTTTAACAGAAATGTTTAGAATTAAATATGTTGTTTAAAAATTAGTTTTTCGTTATGAACTATACCAACTTCGACAAAGACATTCTAAAGGTTTTTTTCAGGTATTGTAAAAAAGTACGAATATTAACTTGATTAAGATTCCGTGTGAAACTGGCAGCAAAACACTTCATGAACCAATCAGACCAATTAATTGCCTTCACAAAAAAAATTACAAAATTATTTAAATCAGACTTCGAGACAGTCATTAATATAAATATGTTGCAGGGTAATTAACATGCAAATAAAGAACAAAAGGAACAGACTAAGGTTTGGTCCCGCCGACAAGTGAGTGAGATTCCATCAGCTAGGTAAGTAGAAAGATAATCCAGCAAGTAGCAAATCGTGGTATTTCTCCATTTAAATGGCATAAAAGAGAAGTTTATATAAACATCATTAAGATCAAAGTTTACGTATTGTTTAGTTTTATAAAATCATTTTCCATGTGGTGAAATTCCAATTCAAAAAATATACTACCCTATATATTTTCCCTATTTAAAATCGAGTATAAAACTGAAACAATGAATTCTAGACTCTGTCTATAGGCCTATGTTCACACTGCCGGACAACAAGTAGCTTGTATGCTAATTATACGCCCACATGGCGACAAAAATACATATGCTAAGTAGTTGCTAGCATATCAGTCACTGGATATGTATCGATTGTGTATAAATTATTGGAAATTCCGACTGAGACGCTTGCGAGATACAAGCGAATATTCATATTCTGGGGCGCATTCGCTCTTATAGCAACACTCCTCCGCATCTTATCTTCAATTAAACATGAAATTTGTTTCCGATTTACTATCGTACTATTTTTCCGTTTGATTTTTTACTGACAATCTACAAGCAATTGGTATACTTTGTGCATTTAGCTAGCATGTGTGCTGTAGGCTTTCGTTTTGACCCAATCAATGAATATTTTAGCTGGTATCTTAGTGACTCATAATCGAGTTCAAACTGTTTTGACAATTTTGACATATTGTGTAACTTTATTAAGATTTCGGTTAGAATGTATTGAATATTTGACTTATACCTAAAAAAAAATACTAAAAACAAAGCTTCCCACTAAGTTTCAAGGTTTCACTTATTATCTACAGTATAAAAGAAAAATGATAATATATTTTTTTATTATAAGTACTTTCAAAATCCACACAAATAATAAATGATTTGGGTTGTCCTGTCATAAAAATACAAACAAAATGGTTTTTTTTTCTCGACTTTTTGACGACCTGATCATTTTTCTTATTATTTATCTCAATCTGATTTATAATTAAAACATATCAGTCTCTTTAACGGATCCCCTGGGAGATCAAGCAACCAATCAAATAAGAGAGCCCCCTATCGTTTTAACTGAACACTACGAGGCATTGGCCGCGACCGCCGAAGAGAAATGCGCCCGAGCTCGATCGTTGGCCCACTTTCAGACCGAGTCGATTAAAATAAACTTTTGTAACCGTCGAGCTGGTTTTACGCCGTTTTACTTGAGATTTATTCCATTTTTTGGTGTGACTGCTGCCGCTAAAACAATATTGTTTCGAAAACATTTATCGAGATGAATCAGAGTTTTTATTCATAAAGCCGTTAATCTGCCTAAAACAAGACGTTTTTTTATGTTAATTATAGGATTGCAGTTCCATCACGAAATTCTTCATAATGAATTATACCGTAGGCAATTTATCTCGTATTAATTCTTAACATTAACATACTAAGTTATCGTCTCTTTACATATATCTAATAAAACCGTTAATAAAATTAAACATTAATCATATATGCAACATTCACTTTCCAATTCTATAAACGGATACGATGTTTTGTTTAGATAAAAATATTAAGAATAAATTTCTACAGAAATGCAATTCGCTAAAGTATCAACGTACCTAGTAATTTTTCAAATATGTTAACGGCATATCAGACAAACATCAAAAACGAGAACAAAATTTGAAGCAGTTGACTTGCCTTCGCCGAAATTTGAACCCAGGGCTTCTGCTAGTCTAGTCGGGAGTATATGCAAAACATTTTTATCGTTTTTTTTTAATTACATCTCGGACTTGAAATCTCAACGAAGAATGTAAGTAAGCATTCGATTAGTAATGTCCTCCTCAGCCTACAACATAAGGTTACAACCTATAAGAAGCCAAAAATCGCGTCAAAATTATGGATTTATATAAATCGACATTCTTACATTCTTAAAAATTATGTAAAAACACGCTATAGAAACATGCGAGAATCAACTTAGGAATAACTATTAATTTTAACGAACAGTGGGGTGATTAACCAGCATTAGAGAAAAAACAAAAATATGCATAAAACCTGTTAAGTGTTCATCTTAGTCCTGGATAAAAAGTGGACTGTATTTTTAACGCCTAAAAAGTAGTTATTAACGAATTAAGATAAAAAAAGAGTTTAGTTTTTTGCAAATAACTCCGAAACTATTAATATTTAAGAAATTTCAAAAAATTATTCTTAAAGAGAAAAACATTTCTCATAAAAATGTCCCAATTTCTGCAACTCTGTCTCTATGATTAATAATTTTAATTTAATTTTGAATACAAAGCTCCGCGTGGCGAGCGCTAAGCCGTTTCGATGCCCCAAAAGCAGCCGTAACAGCTGGAAAAAAATATTTCAGTGTTTTTTTTTATAAAATGAGTCAACTGTTAATTAAATAATTTTTTTTTTCAGTTTTCGTGTATATTTTAAGTCGGATAATTGTTAAACAACTAAAACTATCTCGCTTCGTGGAGACTTTGTCACAATTATACTATATAAGACTATATTACGATGTTTTTAGTTGTTATAATCTATTAGTTATTATGTCATAATCTCATATAGTATAGGTTGTGATAAAGTTTCCAGGTCACGAAATCATTTTCGTGGCTTTTGTTAACAATTATCCGACTTGAAATATAAAGGAAAACTCCAAAAAAAATGTTAATTAAAAACAATAACCTCACACGGATCTCTATTTTTAACATTAAATTAAACTTATTAGTAACCGAGATGGAGTTCCGAGAATCTTTTTCTTTTCTTCCTCTTAAAGAATCCTTTTTTATAATTTCTTATTTGGAAAAAAACTAAACTCCCTTTTTTTATCTTAATATGTTAATAACTTTTGAAATTGTTTGAGCCTCACTCAAATCTTTCCTGGCAGTAGCAATAATTAACACCATGTTGAGTAGGTAAAAGACACTGGAGACTATACTATTTTATCGCGAGGGTATCTTAAACAATACTGGATGTATGAAACAATCGAAATTTTATAACAAAAAATAACAGAATATCTGATTTAAAAGCAATTAACAAGATTATTTCTAAATCGAAATAGTGAAATTATAAAACAAATACGCATTGTGCATCAACTGGTAACTGATAATGGGTCGAAGGCGACTAATCTAAGACTTGTAAGTGACTAAAATCCTCTATAGGAATTTAAGTAAATTTAAATTATTTTGAACGGAAGTGCACACGAAGCACGAAATCAACAAAAATGCCCCGACGTTAGACTACATTTCAATTAAACACAGATGGAATAACGCAAATTATACTTGCATAGAATCTATCAACCCCAAAAGTCTAGTACGTTTTACAAGGAGACTCATGAGAAAATTGGTTTTATCTTGTGCATCTCACTCAAACATGTACAAAACAAGCATTGGGAGGTCGACGAGATTGTCCAATAATTTATTCCAAAAGCAGAAAAATTGCATGGTTTCTTCAAGATTCAAGTTTTTTAATTCCACAAAGTAGTGTCGAGTCATATGGAATATCGTTAGAGAGAAAGTCATGCTTGTATAAGAGGCATTTAACGAGTTCATTCTGCACCTTTTTAAGTTTGGTTATGCGAATGGATTAGTAAAGATTTTAGCTAATCGACCATAATTCTGAATTGTTCTGACTGATTGTGTCTTGTACATATTTTGTGTTACGATTAGTGAATGATACAATTAACCTCTAGTACCCCAATTTCGAAAAGTAGTGTATGATTGAACCTAGAATAGAAAGGTGCCCGTGACGTAATAAAAAATATTGACACTAGTCCCCGAGCTTGTCCCATTTTGTGATATTTGCTAAGATCGATTTATATCTAAATGTGGCCCTAAACATGAACATTCAGTTAACCAATAAAATCTAGTTATAGTTTAACAACTTTTATAAATGCCCCCAGTAAATACACAAAGAAACGTCTATATTATATCTAGACATTGGTGTAATAATCCGCTCTATCAGTGTTAGGGTGAATTTTGAGGAATTTCTGAATTGTAGCGTGCAAGAATTCTGTTTACCATTCTCTGGGCCATCGTAAAGTCATATCGGTAACTGCTGGGATAAAATCGATTAAATATATCAAAATGTCCATGTTCTTGAAGAGTACCTTAAAAGGACGAAACAGCTCTCATGAAAACGAAAAAAAAAACATGTATTTCAAATTTTTTTCATTGTATTGCCATTGAAAAAAAAATTGAACATTACATTTATTTTATCTCTTTTTACATATTTAACGTTCTACATTATACAGGTTAGCCCTTGGAAATAAAAGCATCCCTTAAACAAGCAAATATTTTTATATATATAACACTTAGCTTTTTTAAAAAACGGTTGCATATAAAAACAAATTTTTTGTATATCATAGGTTCATTTTAAGGAGATGAAACAGCTCCATAAAAACAAAATTAAAATTTTAGGTTAGGTGAAGATATTTTTTTTATTATACAAACAATATTTTCAAAAATTGTAAGACAAATATTTTATTTTAAATTTTTTGCATATTGATCGTTATTATATCGATGGAGGTTAGTTAGTGATTTAGAAAAAAAAACAAACATTCTAACAGCTATCAAAATGTTTTTAATCTAATTTTTAGAAGGTTTAAAATGCCGATTTAGATATATATGATATTTTCAGTTAAAATATTTGACAGTTGTCGAAGCTAATTTTGAGTCCAACATTTGAACGTGTTGAAAGGTATTTGTTTAGGAATTTGCGTCCTCCATAATATTTGAGATATACATGTTTTTAAATTTTGAATTAACAGCTATCAAACTGCAAAAAATGGCAACATAATTGACCCTTATTTTCAAGTCAAGTTATTAATTCAGACTCCAGCGGCTAGTGTTTCCATCCTGCCTCAAAGTTCCGGGATCTCTGTATATATCTTATTTATTTGCCATCGGTTTTCGGTAAATATGGCACAAGTCAAATGGTGATGTGTAAATACGTTCAAATGTTTGTCAAATACAGAAGTAGTATGATCGAGCATCTTGGATACTTGCCAAATGTACAATTATTTGTATATATGTCCAATACGCTACTCGTTTGAGTCCGCACTTGTAACACTAATTTACGGCGAGTATAATATAATTATGTTTTTATTTAATTTTTAGAAAGTCTCTCCTCACTAAATTTACTAGAAAGATTTATTTGAAGTATTAAAAACCATATTTGCAAAAAAATAAAAACCCGTCCTTTAAAATTTCGTGATTATAAGTATTTACTGGATTGTCTGTCTATAACCAAGTCTAAAACTTTCTTTAACTGAATTCTAAACCACCTATTTAATAAGGAGCTAAAATATTCGCCTGATCCCTAGTTTCCTTAAATCAACTTTCATTTCGACATTACAGTATAGGTAAAATACACACTACTCACGACGATAACAGAAAGTTTACAGACAAGGCAATTGCAAAATTATCATTAACGCACGGAGAATTTAAAATAACCTACATAACGTGCTGACCGCAGCGATGCGATGGCGTGTTTGCGATTTTTATTATGCCGAATGATATATAATTATTGATATTTCTGGACAGTAAATATTTAAATATTTGCTCCACTTTGGTAACCAATGACCGAATTATTAATTTAGTTTTGAAAAGTGGACCGTAAAAATATAAAACAATGTAGTACAGTAAGTGGATACCGAGGAAAATAGAAAAGAAAAAAGGTTGGTGTCCAAAGAACTTTGCCGGCCACTTACAGGTAATCCTACGAGTTGGGACTTCGGTCGATACCTAGCCGAGCACCTAGTGAAGTAAGTAACTATTTCAGGGGCGTGCGGTGAAATTTTAAGAAAGGGAAGAAATTTTTAGAGACTCACCTATTTGTAATGTTATTCGGTCCTTCGATCATTTTTTTGCAATTTCGTCATTATAAAAACGTCGATGCTCAGACATATTTTGCAGAAGTTTATTTTCAATGGACAACAGCGATGTATGCGAAAGTCTCTCCCGCCCCGTTGAATTTCTCACGAATTTTTTTATAGATTTAAGGGTTGAAAAATTGCGTTCTACTGATGAACTTGTGGCAGGTATTGTCAATACTAATTCACACAATTTCCACACTTCGGTGTAGGCCTCTTCCAGCTCTCTGGCCATAATGAAGAAGAAGAGATTTAAACGCATCTTCTGGAAAAGTTTTTCCTTTAAATGCATCAAAATTGCAGAGCTCGAGGAATTTAAAATCATTTAAACCGTTAAATTTATAGTTTATTTGTTGCTGAATTTGGTCGATTATTTCATAAAAGAGGCGTCTGTATGATGTTTGAACATCTCCCACCTTGTCTGTTCGAAGACGCTTGGCTTGTGGCTCTACGTTTAACGTCATCGTTTTCTCCCAAAATAGGTCAGTCATCTCTTTTTTGGTTTAACATGGACTTAAAATCATCCACTTTTTTTAGGCAAAAAGCAATATCATTTGTTTTAAATTGTAATATATTAAAAACATTGGCCGAGAATGGAAATATTTCTGAAAATATGTTCAACAAATAATTAAAATTAAAATCTCGTTTCAAAGAGTCCAAAAACCCCCTCGAACTATTTATTGCTTCTGAGTCCCGCGTTTCATTATTTTCTATTATATTCACAAATAGTTCAATCAGTGATTCACGATTTTCAGATACTGTTAACACAAGTCTTCCATTATAGTTCTACCTAGTAGGATCTACTTTGGGCAATCGTTTGTGAACAATGGAGTCCAAAGCTTGTGTACGGTTTGTTGACTTCGAAAAAAAAGCAGCTATGCCACTTAAAGTAACGAAAAATACTTTACACTTTTTAATGTAATTGATGGACTGGGATAAAACTAAATTTAATTTATGAGCAAAACAATGGACAAACACAGCACTTGTGAAAGTTTCTCGAACTTTAGCTTGCAGACCGCCTAATTGTCCTGCCATCATTGCAGCTCCATCATAGCTTTGAGCAACTAATTTTTTCTCTCCAATAATTTCTTTAGTAACGTTATAAACTACGGTATATAATGCATCTGCTGTACGATTTTCGGACACACTCTTAAAACCTAAAAATCGCTCTTGAATACTTCCGTCTGTTTTAACATAGCGTATTCCTATAGATAACTGGAATTAAATCATTCTGGATTCGATTCGACGTTCCGCGAAAAACGCTAGACTGCTCTAAGTGATTTTTTTAAGCAATCATCATATTTAGCCATTAAACTAAGTAAATCTTAAAAATTTCCTGTATTTGAAGAAACCCTTGTTTCGTCATGACCTCTAAATCCCAATTCGTGCTGTCCGAGAAAACAAACAACATCGATAAGTCTTCTTAATATTTGCCTATTTTTATCGACTAGTTCATTGTGTTGGCGGTGACTAATTTCCAACTGTTTATTATGGGCGTGTTCAATTCTGGTTTTGCCGAAGACTTTTTCTTTTATGACGGCCTGCAAATGCGCTTTGGACATAATGTGTTTTCTTACAGCTTTATGGAAATTGATTAAATCGGAAAAACCAGTTTTATTCCACAGACCTTTTTCATTTTCAAAATGTAAACATGGTCAACAAAATAATTTACTTATATTTTCACATCACACCACACCACACATTCACACACACTCTTTTACAAACATTTTCAACGTTATTACCGACAGCCGAAGTTGACGGTATTTGCATATCCACCTCCGTATTATTGTCTTCCATATCGCACCATGCACGACGCGACGTACGTATCACACAACACACGGATAGCCGTTCAAACAAAGAACCTACTCCAACGATAGCTTCCGCCCCCACTTAAAGCTCGCGACTGAATGCAAAAATTGCAAACAGCCGGTGGAAAGTTCAATAACCTCTGGCTCGATTCACAGGAAATCAAGCATACAGGACTTGGCTGCAGAGAAGCTAGCGGCCCGCATAGGTTCTATTCGATTTTCTATTGTAGAGTCAAAGCCGCATTTATTATGGGCTTGATAATCAAGATAATATTTTAGCATTTTTAATATAAACCAAATTAATGGTTTCCTATTTCAAAAATTACATTTTAGAAGATGTTTTGTAATTTTTTTTGGGGAAGCACTGCTTCCCTTGTTTCCATGGACTGCACGTCCCTGAACTATTTACTACTTACCGTTATCGGTTGTTGCCGATATTTTTACTACTATCTATTAATTTTTATTGTATTAATACATGTAATTTAATAAAATTCTGTATGAAACTTTTTTGACAATATAAATTTCAATTTTTTATTTATTTATTTATTCATTATTTTATATACTTTTACTTAAGTACTTATAGTGTACAAACAAATAATATCCACTAATTTATATTTTATTTTAGAAACGAACAGTTTTAAATAATATTAAAACAAATTAACATTGCTAAAGGTAAAAAAGCAGACTGTGTGAAAATTATCAGTGAACTAAAATAATATTAACGAACTGTACTACTAAAATTTTACTCATAAAATCTCGAAATGTGAATAGTTATTTGTTACTTTAGGTTAGATTAGACCTCTAGTTTGTATGTGCTTCTGTCGAGGCTTCTGTAGCCGGGTTATGGACAATATGTCCACGTATAGGGTTTAACTCGGGGTTTAAAGAAGAAAACTCGAGGAAAACTTACTTGCATGACATTCTCAATACTTTTGATTAATAGCACTTTTTACGAAAGTCAACAGTTTTTGCGAAAATAAGGGTCTAATATCCATAATTTAATGTTTTACCGAGTGTTTTACCTTCGGTATTATCTTTTATTAAATTACCTGAACACAAAATATTTCCTGATATGTTTGACAATGTCAGTTTGTAGATTTACAAAAACGGACCGTTTAACTGAAACATAAAGAAATGAAATTTTAATTGTATTGGGTTATGGGGATAGAATGCGAAACCTGCAAATGTATGAAACTAGCAAGAGAAAGCAGCGTGTCAATCTCGGTCTCAACTTTAAAAATAGGCTGTAAAAAACAATAAACAACAAAGAAACAATAAAATACAAAAAAGAAATACCTAATACAACAAACAATAAATTAATGAAATTAAGTAAGGTGAAGTTGTCCATTTACTTCTCGGCAGTAGGGCAAATACTGTGCGAAAACATTTATTACATTAAAAAGAATGCCAGCCTCCTCGATTCGTCTCCATTCGATTCCTATTCGCTCCTTTAACTCCTCGAGGTCACTGAGCTTAGTTTTATACACCACATTTTTAAGACGCCTCACAAAACGAAGTCGAAGGGCGTCAAGTCCGGAGACCGAGGTGGTCACTCTGTTGTAACCCTACATCCAATCTGTATTCCAAAAAAACATTGTATAAATATCCCCAAACATTTCTAGCATAATGCGGTAGAGCACCATCCTGCTGAAACTATATTTCATCATTTGGCGCACCTTTACCTAAAAAAATCAAGTTTAAATACTTAATACAGCAGGTAAAGTAAGAACATTACGGTTATTCGGAAATAGTTCTGCAAAAGCTGGGATAATTTCGCTCCTCAAGAGATTCAAATATCTTTCTCGAGTCAATGTGTCTTCCAGGAAGAAGGGGCCCATTATTTTTGCAACCCTTTATATAACACCAAACATTAATCTTTTGGCGAGTCTGTTGGGAAATTGCGGATTTTCCCTGAAAATAATTTGATTGACAAAATTTAGATTGGTATTGCAACGTTCAGTTATTTTAATAAAAGGTAATTCATTAAATTATGGATATTAGACCCTTATTTTCGCAAAAACTTTTGATCATATTGAGAATTTTACGCAGATTTTAAAAAAGTATTATAATGTAGGGTGTTCCATTACAAACAAAAATCCTTCTATAACAGAAAAACGGTAAACTTGGCAGCAATGCGGAACTCGCCATTGGATACGGCATATCTAAGTGTAAATATTTTCATTAAATTCAGGTAAGCGGTACCTGAGATATTTCCCCGTTTCCTTACTTTTGTTACACGTTGTATATAGCAGGCCCAAAAAATCATTTTAATCCATTTTGTTATTTTAGAGGAAAATGTTCCCTATAAAGTTGTTTAGAATTCCATCTTTAGTCAGAATACAAAACTGCACTTACATAGGATTTATGTTTTCGCTTAATTTCGTTTAATTTGCCTTAAGGCTGTATTTTCTTCATATAGTAGAATGCAACGGCAATAGGGAAAATTCATATTGCTGTATTCTCGATTGTGTTATTGTCAAATTTCATGAAAAATATCTGAATCTTTAAAAAGAAGAAATCCTATGATGAAAACATTTTTTTAAGTTTTTTTTTCTGTTCACCACACGATTTGGCTACATTTTAGGTAGACTACATGCCAGCGACGTATATAAAGAGGAGTTTCGAGGTTAAACCCTCGGTTAAGCCCCCCCCCTAAGAGCCACTTTTATGGAGATAAAATTATAGAAATAGTATAAAGTAAGGCCCTTTTTTTGGGTCAGAAAACAGACAGTTTCACTTATATCTAAAATAAAGTAAGGACCGAGGTAACGACCTTTTTTTGGTTGTTCTTATTATTTACGGTCAATTAGGTAATAAACAAAAATGGAAGACCTTTTTTCCCTTTTTTTTAGGTTGCTAAAAATGTTGATCGTCTCAAACCCCTCCCAGAACCAATGCCTATATACGCCACTGCTACATGCTATAGCGGTACCAAATGTAATTAATATAGCAACATCTCTTTAAATAACGGCAAAAAAAAACTTAGGAAAAAACATCCCTAAAAGACAAAATTTAGAAAAAACACAATATGCACAATAGGTACCCTCTGCAACTTTTTTGAAGCATTTATTTTAAAATTGAAAACAATCTCAGCCAAGATCACTGTGGATGTGGAAAGTGGGTGAAAGAACTCGTGAAAAAACTATTCCAAGATTTAAACCAGACAGACATATCTAAGTAGAAAGAAACAGAGGAGTGGCGCTAATAAAAGATTGGTAAAAACACTCGTTACAACTTTCTATAAATACTACGTTGAAGCGAGCTTTGAAACCTTCAAAAAAGTGCTGTGCTGTGTGTTAAAGCGTATTATAATGTCCTTCCGAGTGTTCTTTATTTGGCAACACTGGAAAATGACACTAGTCACAATTTGTAAGCCTTATTTTCTCAGTTCAAAAATGCTCTCTAGATTTCTTTTAAGATTTCTATTCTAAATAATCTTGAAAATCCCACGGATTATTTCGTAACAAGAGATTTGTATTCGTTTAAACACGAGTTTAAATATAATATAGTTTTCTCAAAATAATTTTATATTCACAATGTATCATATTTATAACCCTGTATTATCTCTTAATCTTAATTACCCCTTACTTCCCAGAACTACACCTAGAATTTCTCAAAAATACCTAACTTAATAATCCCAGTTTGTACTCTATAACACCCTCGACAATACCTCAGCGGTTTACCCCCACCACCTAAGAGATTTCCTAAAAAAACATTAACCTCGATTTATAAAAACAGGTAGAATTAAAGTCGATTACAGGTAGAAAACCTAGAATGAAAATTATCTCAATAAAGGCCTAAGGCACACATGAATCAGTAACATTATATGCTCTGGTGCATGTCCTCTCCTAGTGACAAGTGAATGCCGCACACACGTTTTTCCCCTTGTCAATCGTTCACCCCTAGTCTTTAGTATGTTCGATTATATAAGTTCCTAGAAAGGACTTTATATTATCCCTAAGTCGATAACTCGTATTATCCAAATTTAAAAATCTTAAAGGTCATAAGACTGTAACGTATTCAAATCCAGTTAGAAATAGAGGTGATAAATCCGTGATATCTTTTGCACTCAAAAATGACCCAAAGTCTAGATTATCCATGGGAGTTAGTGGTAAAAGTTATACGAAAATCGAAAATATTACAAAATGTTTGGAGTAAAAACCGTTTTGAGAGGACAGAGTTTCTGGTTGGCCTTGAAGTTATTAAATATAAACTGGCATAAATAGTATGCATTCAATATAGCCAAAAACATTATCAGAATTTTCCGAGGAATTCTCTAAATTGTTATTCCGAGTTATTATTATTAATTATATATTTATCTTCTTAAATTCAGTTATAAAATTCATGGTCTATTAAAAATGAAAAAAAAAAAGCTGTTGAGCCATTTTTATTCCACCACAAAAGCCTCAAGAGAGTCAGTAGGCAAGCAAAAAACAAATGGCTGTAACAGTGCTTTTGTATGAGTGTGACAAAGATGTAAAAAGTACAGTACACATTAGAGCTGTTAAAATGATTGATCGGTTAACCGGTTGTTTAAAACTTACCCGATTAACCGGAATGTCTAAACTCACAATTTCCTGTTAATTAAAAAACTGATCCGATGCTGATCGGTTAACAGAACATTCGTTAACCGGTTAACCGAACACCGATTATTCTAAATGCTTTCTCGGCTAACCATGACAAATCTTAACCAGTTAACCGTAACCTTTGACAGCTCTATAAATACAAACAATAGAAAGAAAACGTTCGAAAAAACGCATGTCCTAGCACACCGCAGAGAAACACCAAATATATGTATGGTTTTTTATTCGAAATATGTGTTAAAATCGGAGATTAAAACGCAAGTGATTAACTAAATTCTTTGATTTTTTATTAACAAAAAGGCTAAATTGTAAAAATACATATAACGAAATTAATATTAACAATTACAGTCCGTTTTGCCTCCTCAGAACAATCGTTTTCCGTTTCAAAAAGAATACGCATATATTTGTAAAACACTCATCGCCAAAGTTCGACATTTAAATAATTTCACTATTTTACTAGAAAGTAATATTTTACAGAACATAAAACAAAAAACCGAGCAAAAACAAATTATTATTTTTTTAAGTTTATAATAACATCAACGAGTTGATTATTCATGTTTTATTAAATTGATTTTTTATTCAAACTAATACACTGTTTTTTGGAACCAAAAATTTTGGCGACCACTATTAACTAATTTTTAGAACAGTGGTTTATTATTATTATAAATGTAGATTTGTGTCATTTAATATTAAAGAAAAATTCCTCAAAAATACCCCGAAATAGGAAGATTTACCAGATTTTCCAAAACACGTTTTAAGTACTTATTTTATCCAAGTATATTTTTAGCAATTATGATTAATTTAATAGCGTTAAAAACGATCGCTTTCCAACGAGTAAGGTACACTATTTTTCCTTCGACCATAAAGAATCTTCTGTAGGGCTTTTATTTTTATATACTGTTCGACAATTGTATTAAAAAACTAAATAATTGCTTTCTTTGTAAATAACATAATTTAGAAGTAGATTATGCTTCTTCAACGTTCTTTTTTGACCATCTTTCAAAAACCCTCATCTTGAAAAACATTTTTCAACAAACGTGTTATTATATGAGACACTTTCTAGTTAAGTTAACAATTCTTTTATGTTAATTTTATATGTGGTCGTATATTTGTAACATAACAAGCTATAGAATGTTATCTAAGACTTCTCATAGTCGCAAGGCGGGATTTTCGCAGCAGTCGGAATCGATAGACTTAACTAAGATAAAATAAATGTGGACCTTTTTGCTTTCAGTTCAGTTTTCAGCAGTTTCGGAGTATTTCTAGAAGTTTTCGATACGAGTAAAACCAAATTAAAAAAAAAACATATTAGATTCGAAACAAAATGGTCAATTTTTAAAAATGTTTAGTTTTCACCTCGGTCTTCACATAACTGAGCACATAACATTGAAGTAAGATAGCGAAACTAATTTAATGTTAAATGCAAACAGATATTTCTCGAGATATTTATATAGGCATTTCAAAGATCGATCCTAACCCGAGAAAACGCCGTTCACAAACATGATTTAATTTACAATGCAAAAGTTTTAAATATTTGATTTTATTTTATTTCGGTTTTTATCTGCCTTTATCGTCATAAAGAACAACAAATATTTGCCGAAATTTCGCATTATAATATATTTATTTTACGATTCTAATTAACCTAATATTTGATACATCAGCCATTTAGGTACGATCTATATATTTCCTTAGTTAGGCTAACTTATGATTTATATATATATATATATATATATATATATATATATATATACATATGCTTTATTACCATGAGTATATAAAAGCATACAAAAAATTTCGTAAGTTAGCTGACCCACCGAATATTAACAAGACAAGAAGGAGCACAGTCCGTCGGAACTTTTATGACGCGCTTACAATAACGCGCCGACGAATCCGAGAAATCCGAGGAGAAATCATACAGCTGTGCAGGTGCCCGCGCTTTTACGAGGTTGATGCAAATCGCTAGCGATAAAAACAAATAAACGTTGACTTATCGGGGTGATTTAAAAACGAGTTTTAAAAATATCTAGCCATAATTGCTATTGTGACCTATTTTGCTTTATAGTATTAAAAGAAAAAAGGGGAAAACGTCAAGTTGTTTAATTGATTGATCTTAACATAATTAAATATAAAAAGTACTGTTTGTAAAAATGAAGTAAAAAAGGAAACTAATTGTTGAAAATTCTAATCCAAGATTGAAACAAATGGCGGCCTAATAAAGTATTTAAAAATTCAGTCTAAAAAACTAATTCTGCTATAGACATAAACTAGTAAACATGTGGTACTAATTCAAGATGGCGGAACAAAACGGCGGCCAAATAAAATATTTGTAATAGTAAAAAAAAATCACCTTCTCAGGTTTTACATATCTTCAGGTTTTAGCGTCCCTAGATGTCAAAAAATATGTTTCATCAATGCCGTCGGTTCGTCTGTCAGTTTGTCTGTCGGTCTGCCACTTCGCGACATAGCTTAAAAGCTACTCATCAGATTAACTTCCATTTTAGTCAAAAATTCAGGGTCATATGGAGATAACCTGGTAATATTTTGGTAAAAATCCAATATGCCGGAACATGATCGTGGACTAGTGAAACGTTAAAAAAAACTATTACTAAAACCCTAATTCTCCAATTTTCTCAAATTTTGCACAAAAATCAAGTGTTAGGAATGAACTGGTAACATTTTGGTATGAATAAAAGATAGCAAAACAAAATGGTGGCCTAATAAAATATTTAAAAAATCGGCCTGAAAAACTATTTATTAGATTAAATTGAAATTTTGTGCAAGCATTAATATGTTTAAAAGATAGTAATAACTATTATATTGAAATAAATTGGGCCACTCTTCACTATTCCTAATAAAAGAAAAGATTCATAACAAGGGAAGTTCCGGGTAAAGAAAATTTACCGGTTTTTTAATAGATAGCCAATAATGTAAACACTGCAGCATTGTCGTCCGTACTTCAAAGATTTATATATATATATATATATATATATATATATATATATATATATATATATATATATCGAGAGTAATAGATCATAATAAATGTAAATCACTTTTTGTTGAAAAAGTGTCAAGCTGCGAAATAAAGTTATTACAGGAATTAATAGAATCTATACAAATATACAAATTTAAATCTGAATATGAAAGTCATAAAATGTCATGGAAACAACACGTAGGTGACAAAAGAACTTCTTGAAATGATCAAAGTGCATTCCAAAACTTTACAAAAAGAAGACTAAAAACCCCGAGAAAAACCCTAACCTTGTTGAAGTGGCTGTGAAAATTCAGGACACTAAGAATAAAATAGCTAACAAGATAAAAGCTTTAAAAAATAGATATTTTAGAGTTAGGAGGAGTGAAGCTGGGGATGATACAAGAAAGCAATGGAAGTGTATAAACAGTTTAGTAAAAAACTTTGATTCGGTCACTAATATACAAATTATAACTGTAAATAATAATGAAGTTAATGAGCAGCAACATATAGTAAATGCTTTGAATAAACGTTTTACAGGTGTAGGTAGGGATATTGTACAGCAACTTAACATAATAATAATTATGTAAGATATAAAAAAGCAACTATTTTTTACAAAACACTTCCTCTATATTAGTTTACTAAAAACGTGACATGTTTCGCTAACACAGTAGCTTTTTCGGACGTTACATTTCGAATGGACAATTTAAAGAGTAAAACCATATTTTTATAACTAGGTGTAATAAAAAGATTTGGAAAATTTTTTTAACAATATAAAATGGTCTGGGAATTTTTTACCTACAAGCCTTATGAAAGAGGAGATTCCAGCAAATTTAGTTTATGACCCTTGTTTTCCTTGTGCAATATTTTAAAATTATTATCAAAGGCATGGCCCGTCTCAATTAAGTGATTAGCATAATTGGATTCGGTCTTTTCCTTAATAAAGCATTTATAATGTTCATCTATTCTTTTACCAAAATATCTGGCGGTTTGACCTATATACGTTTTGTCACAGTCTCCACAATTTAGCTGGTATACACCTGAATGTTTAAGTTTGTCAGATTTCGTTTTATTATTTTTAATGAACTTACTTAAAGATTTATTAGTTTTATACGCTATCCTAATATCTAACCCGTTAAGAAATTTACCTACTTTATAATTTGGATCTCCTATAAATGATATAACTTTATATGCGTTTGTTTTTTCATTGAAATTAGGATAAACCATATTTATAGATTTTTTATATAGCTTTTTCTGTAGAATTTTATCTATTATATTTACAGAATATCCATTGTTTATCGCGATTTGTTTTATAATGTTGAGCTCAGTCTGAAAATTAGTTTTGCTAAGGGGTAGAGAGATTAGTCTATGAATCATACTATAAAAAGCGGCTAGTTTATGTTGCATTGGATGGCATGAGAAATTATGTATGGTAGTGTCCGTATGTGAAGGTTTATGATATACAGAAAAAATCATGTTTATTATTAAGTCTTTTAATGGTTAAATCTAGAAAATTTATGCTGCTGGTAGATTCTACTTCAATTGTAAATTTTATATTAGGATGAAGGTTATTAATATATTCACGAAAAATATTTAATTGTCGTTCAGTTCCTGTAAAACAAGTTAAAACATCATCAACATATCTGTGCCAATATATGAAATGTTTAAAAAGAGGGTGTTTATTAATTTGATTTTCTAGACTATCCAAAAATATTTCAGCAAGTAAGAAGCTTAATGCGTTGCCCATAATTAAACCTTCAGTGCTCGTGTAAAGTTTATTATTGAATTCAAAGTAATTTTTTTCTAAACATTCGGTAAGTAAGTACAATAATTCTTGTTTTTTAACACAATTAACTGATTTTCTGTTCAAAAGATTCTCTACTAGTTTTATAGTATCTTTAATAGGAATACTAGAGAACAGATTAGTAACGTCAAACGAGATTAGTTTCGCATTACTTGGTTAATATTTTTAGTTTTATTAACCAAGTCTAAAGAGTTTTTAATTTGAGATTTTGCTGAAAATTCGGTAGATGTTTGAATAATGTCTATAAGTTTTTATTGATAATTTGTAAGACGGCGCTGAAAAGAAAGAAACTACTGGTCTAATAGGAAAACAGGGTTTATGAAGTTTTATTAAGGAATACAATTTTGGTGGAAGGTGTTGAAATCGAACTAGACCTCAAAGACACCCTTTTAAATTTAGCTCTGAAATTCCAAGGTTCAACACTTATTAAAAAAGAATTTCTTAAAGATTCTAAGTCTAACTCAGAAATTCAATGTAATACACAAATTAAAAATAAGTCAAATGATGTCATCTTTACGAAAGCTGATAAAGGCCATACTGTAGTTGCTATTAATATGTTAGACACAAAATACCATTTTTTAAAACATAATGTTACAGACATTTTTCAACAGAAAATTAAAAATTGTATTAAAACTTGTAAGAGCTGGTTTAATGACAGAGACATCAGTAAATATACTATTATGAACCCACAACGACCAAAATTATATTCCTTAATAAAACTTCATAAACCCGGTTTTCTTATTAGACCAGTAGTTTCTTTCTTTTCAGCGCCGTCTTATAAATTATCAAAAAAACTCATAGACATTATTCAAACATCTAACGAATTTTCAGCAAAATATCAAATTAAAAACTCTTTAGACTTAGTTAATAAAATTAAAAATATTCATTTACCAACTAATGCGAAACTAATCTCGTTTGACGTTACTAATCTCTTCCCTAATATTCCTATTAAAGATACTATAAAACTAGTAGAAAATCTTTTGAACAGAAAATCAGTTAATTGTGTTAAAAAACAAGAATTATTGTACTTACTTACCGAATGTTTAGAACAAAATTACTTTGAATTCAATAATAAACTTTACACGAGCACTGAAGGTTTAATTATGGGCAACCCATTAAGCCCCTCACTTGCTGAAATATTTTTGGATAGTATAGAAAATCAAATTAATAAACACCCTCTTTTTAAACATTTCATATATTGGCACAAATATATTGATGATGTTTTAACTTGTTTTAAAGGAACTGAACGACAATTAAATATTTTTGGTGAATATATTAATAACCTTCATCCTAATATAAAATTTACAATTGAAGTAGAATCTAACAGCAGCATAAATTTTCTAGATTTAACCATTAAAACACTTAATAATAAACATGATTTTTCTGTATATCATAAACCTTCACATACGGACACTACCATACATAATTCCTCATGCCATCCAATGCAACATAAACTAGCCGCTTTTCATAGTATGATTCATAGACTATTCTCTCTATCCCTTAGCAAAACTAATTTTCAGACTGAGCTCAACATTATAAAACAAATCGCGATAAACAATGGATATTCTGTAAACATAATAGATAAAATTCTACAGAAAAAGCTATATAAAAAATCTATAAATATGGTTTATCCTAATTTCAATGAAAAAACAAATGCATATAAAGTTATATCATTTATAGGAGATCCAATCCATCCAAGTTATAAGGTAGGTTAGATATTAGGATAGCATATAAAACTAATAGTTCTTTAAGTAAGTTCATTAAAAATAATAAAACGAAATCTCACAAACTTAAACATTTAGGTGTATACCAACTAAATTGTGGAGACT
This sequence comes from Kuschelorhynchus macadamiae, assembly GCA_030620095.1. Lineage (NCBI taxonomy): Eukaryota > Metazoa > Arthropoda > Insecta > Coleoptera > Curculionidae > Kuschelorhynchus > Kuschelorhynchus macadamiae. The sequence goes on from JAUTXW010001143.1 coordinate 2,458,211, forward strand.
GACAAAACGTATATAGGTCAAATCGGCAGATATTTTGGTAAATGAATAGATGAACATTAAAAATGCTTTATCAAGGAAAAGACTGAATCCAATTATGCTAATCACTTAATTGAGGCGGGCCATGCCTTTGATAACAATTTTAAAATATTGCACAAGGAAAACAAGGGTCATAAACTAAATTTGCTGGAGTCTCTAGAAATAAATAAGCTCAAACCATCAAACCCCTTGTTAAATGACCAAGTAGAACTTAACACCTCACCCTTATTAAATATATTTTAGTTTTAGATTATTCTCGTTTATGGCTTCTAGGTAAAAATTCCCAGACCATTTTATATTGTTAAAAAAATTTTCATTACACCTAGTTATAAAAATATGGATTTACTCTTTAAATTGTCCATTCGAGATGTAACGTCCGAAGAAGCTACTGTGTTAGCGAAACATGTCACGTTTTTAGTAAACTAATATAGTGGAAGTGTTTTGTAAAAAATAGTTGTTTTTTTACATCTTACATAATTATTATTATTATGGATTTCCACCGAGTATCGGCTGACACAATCGTATTAGCAACTTAACAGTCAAGATTATTAGAAGCTTAGTTGTCAATAGCTTCTAATAATCTTAATTTTAATAATATTATCTGTGAAAATACTGTGTATGTTGAGTCAACAAATGAGATAGAGGTCAGGAATGTAGTATTAAATTTAAAAAAAAATTCGGCACCAGATCATGATGGAATCACTGTTAGGGATGTACGAAATTTAGAAGAGGTGCTTATACTAATATTAACTGCCTTGATCAATGGCGTTCTGACTTCTGGTACATTTCCTGCCCAGCTTAAACTTAATACAGTAAGTCCTATATTTAAATCTGGTGCTAAAGATTCCTTAGATAACTACAGACCAATAAGTGTTATTAGTGTGTTCTCTAAAGTAATAGAGATAGTTTTAAAAAATAGATTTTGTACATAAATATATTAGTAGGGATACAAGTAAGGATACAAGCTTAGATGGCAGTGAATGTGTGATTGCAGTTTTTATAGATCTCAAAAAAGCTTTTGATGTAGTTGCTGAATAAATTAAGTAACATGGGTTATAGGGGTATTATCTATAATCTCATTCAATCTTACTTAGCTGAGAAAAAACAGTATGTAAAACTCAACTCGGTGAGAAGTGTTACCGAGCTCTGTGACTATGGAGTGCCTAAACCAATGCAACCACCCGTAATTAAAATCAATGATGTTAATGTTGAGCAAGTAACAAAATTTAAATATCTTGGACTTATATGAAAATCTTAACTGTAGTGAGCACGTCAACTACATAATGAACAAAATTATACCTTTTGTACAGGCCCAGATATTACTTTACTAACCGTAGTAGGGTCAATATATATCTCAGTATATATAATGCAAATTTTTTATCGAACATTAGATATCTGATCCCCTCGCTGATCCCTGTTTGGAGTGCTTATGGGGCAGTCAAAAAATTCAAACTTTACAAAACAAAATACTCAAAGTTCTTTTTTATTACGATTGGCGAACCCCCACAGAAGCCCTATATAGAGAATTGGGTGTCTATAATTTAACCAAGTTGCTGAGGTTTGAGCGAGGGTTTGAGTTGTTAATAAAACACAAGAATCAAACACCAATATTATATTATATTTATAACAGATGTAAATACTTACAACACAAGATCACATAACATATTTATGAATAATATTAGAATTGATAAAGGTTAGTTTAATCCAATAATGCAAGGATCTGAAGAATTTAATAAATTGCCTGATATTATTAGGAATTTAAAAAATCGTTATACATTAAAAAACGACTTAAACTGTACTTATCATCCTAATTAAGAATGAAATATTTTCTTATACTATTATTGTTACCTGGATCCAGTCAATTGAGATTTGTTAAATATTGAAATTGAATTTATTTTTCTATTACATTAGTATAGTTTCAAGTACACACATTAGTTGGTGGTTATAATATTCCTGATACCAGTGCTCCAAGCACTGTTCAAAGAATTTTAGCTTTGTGAAAATATTGTAATTATACTTTTGTAATCCCTGTAACAAATGTTTCAAAAAAAATATCCACATTACATATGTGATCGTTGTTTAAAATTTTATACATGAGTTTTATTTGCTCTAATTCTTAAAGTATCTGTAATTTTGGTATTTCTAATTCTTTATATCATATTTCTACATTAGTCATGTAATGTTTAATACTTTGTTTTAAAATAGGTACCAACTTGAACTGAGTTAAAATGTCTTACGCCACATGCTCCCCATACTGATATTTGATATTGATAGAAGGCATTGTATATGTTGTATTGGATTTTATTTGTAAGATAATTTCTGCATTTGTATATTATTGGTATCATAGCTAGGATTTTATTTGAGATAGATTTTATGTGTTGAGTCCGCCGGTTAGTTTATTGTCAATTATTAGTTCTCGGTATTTTTCGACGTATTTTTGATCTTAATTTAATAAAATCGGTTTGTAGAAGGCATTGTATATATATTGTATTTGGTTTTATTTGTAACATAATTTCTGCATTTGTATATTATTGGTACCATAGCTAGGATTTTATTTGAGATAGATTTTATATGTTGAGTCCAGTTAGTTTATTGTCAATTATTAGTTCCAGGTATTTTACGAGGTATTTTTGATCTTAATTTAATAAAATCGGTTTGTGAGTTCATAAGAGATATTCTTTTAACTTGATCACTGAGTTAATTACTTGTACATCACCCTCAAGTATAAATCTACATTTAAAAAATCAAATATCTACCCTAATACCTTGATAGTATTTTGATTGCATGCAACATGGTGGCCGCCTATTAAAATAAGAATATAAGTAATAATGATTGATTAAAATCAGCAAATCAAGTTTTTTCAAGGAATTTTCAGATTTATTATGTGCTATGAAAAATGGATTTCAATGACACCATAGAAACACTATATGCTATAGGCATCTGGAGGGGGAGGCAAGGAGGTACTTGCCAACTCATCCCAATGGAAAATAGCAAATCTTGTATATTACAATATGTATGCATTATTATATTTACAATGTTACTGAAAACAAATTATTGAATGTTACCCCCCCCCTTAGACAAAATCCTACGGGATCTTATGCTACACGCTAAATCTTTTATTACCAGAAAAATTCTAAGATCCAAGTCGGTAGCGAACCAAGTCAATCAACCTATATGATTTGTAAAAATGATAGGTATTTTTGGTGTATCTATTTTACGTTTTGTTTTTTTACTTCAAATTTTTTTTTGCACCTAGACCTCGATATTAATTAAGATTTGATGCAAATTATGTAGGATGTAGGTTATCAACAATTTATCTGCCTTTGCGTTTAACAGTATTATCAGCAATCCAAAGTTTACCAGTATATCAAAAATGATTAAAATAGGCGAGAATAAGCTTAACGAGATAGTTACCACCCCCGAGCCCGCCAATGATTCGTAATCGTAAGTAAAAAATCTATTGTAGGACTCTTTCCTTAATTTATATACTCACATGAGTAAAGGTAAGTTATATTTCTCCCAAACCTCATTCACAGTACCTATTAAACAAAAGCTGAGGAGAAACCTCGATACCAGAATATTATAGATACCCATCTCGAGAATGTAAAATTATATCTATATTAATTAAAAATATCCCAACGTAAAATGAATATAGAAAAACAAAAAGACTTGTTTCGGATTTATTGTACATCTTAAAAAATAATATTACTCTGGATTAAATTTATCTCCTACCTACTTATAAAGATGTTTCGTCGTGTTAATAATTATTGCATAAGCCTGTCAACCGAAACAATAAATCCAGTTTATGAACAAAAGAACTTACCTTAGTAGGCGTATAAATAAATAAATCCAGACAATGACTTATTTATAAAAGGTTAATCCTATCCAATCATATGGTATAATATTCCAAACTTAAAGCACACTGCGAACACACATATCCGAATATTGTCTATTTATAAAAATTTACCGTGCCATCATCGGTCGACGATAATAGAACCCACGCTCACTAATACAAAACAAATTTCACCTTAAGACTAGAAACCAAAATAATTCATAAAAACCGCGACGTGGAACAAAAATAGCATATTCCAAAACACAATTCAGTCCTGCTAGTATGACGCGTTACAATGTCCCAGTATTTTTAAAACTTTTCCTTAAGGCGAGGGCACTACTGCAACTTCGTTCAAAGAAGTGGAAAGTGTAATCAAAATAAAAAAAAACAACGGCACAAGTGATTTATATGAATTATAGGCAAAACATCACTTTCCGAAAGTATGTATCTTTAATTGATAATAATTTTACGACAAATGGATAAAAGACAAAGTGGTTTAAAGGCGCGGTTCAAAGCGAAACACTACAGACACCACATCTGCGACAACAGCTCACACTAAAATGAGCGCGCGCGGGACATTGAGAGGGGACAGGGAGCTGTTCGACTATGGAGGGGGTCAGTTGGATGAAAAGGATGAGAAGCAACGATGCCACCTTTTGTCGATTCTCTAAGAATACAAAATTTCCTTGACCTTTGCGCTCGCTCTCAGCAGTATTTCTTGAAAATAAGTGAAGCTGAAGACCCAAGACGTCAACCAACACATAGTCCTCGAGAATCGAGAAATAAATTCGAATATGTCATATAGCACAATTCTAGAGCAGACCATATACTTCTGAAAGGCGCCATTTCGCAGAAAAAATCTAATGGCGAGGGGGGTCGCACATCTTTTGAAAGGCCTTTTTTTAAACAAAACCTTATTTCTTAAATCTTTTACAAATTGCAAATATAAGTTAGACCCTCTAACCAGTGCGTCTTGCTCCGGCTTCCAGAGTAAATAAATACGATCACAGTGTACAATTATTGCTTAATTTTTTTAACTGGCTACATTACACCTAAATAGATTTTCAATTCTTTACAAATCTAATATGTACATCATTGATATTGTTTTGTGCTTTGTATGATAATTATGTATATATCCTTTGAATATATATTAGTATTACATTTTTGTTGTTTATTTATTATTTTAAACATTCTTCAAAATCCAAGATCTTGTTTAACCTAACAACAACGTCACGCCATTAAGATTAAAAAGCACATTAAGTGCCCTATTTTAAAGGACTTGAACTCTATTAATTATATATATTATAATATATTTATTTTACGTTTTATTTCCTTCGTAAAAGGGAAATATTGTAATGGTGAGAAAATCACCATCCAAGATTTTTTCAGATCTTTACGTTTCAGCTTGCAGGGTCCCTAGATGCCGAGAAACAGAACTGCTTACCCGATTGACTTCAAAAGTCGGTCAAAAACATACATCATCATATACAGAGCTGTCAGACTTAAACATATTTAATTCATATTTATTAACTTAATAGTCATATTATCGAATTCAGTTTTTTTCATTTTAATTCATTTTTCAAGAATTGACTTAAGACATAAGATTTAAGCCATTTTATAAATGACTTATTACATTTTCTCAAAGATTTAAGTCAGGACAGTAAAAAATTACGTCAAATTAAAGACTTCAGTCAACTACTGACTTAATTAAGCCCGCGTTTGTTTTTTCTTTCTGGCGCCTTAGAAAGGGTGTATATCACCCTTTCTAATGTCATTTTAACATTTGCTTATTTATATACAGCTACTGTCATTTATTTGAGGGTATATTTTATAGTACTAGTACTTATATAGTAGGTACTCTCAGTGAAACAGTGGCAGTGCACTATACTACAACTTTATTACACGGTAAGTACCTAGAACTTATATAACATCCCAGAAACTAACGACTAAAAAGGGAAAATGTATACAATCCAATGTTGATTTTTTGATCCCGGTAGGAATATTTTGTACCTATAGCGTGGCGTGGTAAAGAAATTTTCATTTTATTCCTTTCTTGATAAAAATGCTTGCATCGTTTCGTATGAGACGGAAGAAGTTCTAATCTAATTTCACCCGTGGCGTATCGTTTGGTAGTAAATTCCGAATAAATATTAGTCTTGTAAAAATTAGTATCACGAACTATTTTATATGTATATATATATATATATATATATATATATATATATATATATATATATATATATATATATATATATATATATATATATATATATATATATATATATATATATATATATATATATATATGTTGATTTTTACTCCTTCACGGATGGAAAAATACAATGTGTTTTTTCATTCCGGGTGTACATCCGTTCACTACTGTGGTTCTGAAAAGAACAGTTTTGCTGACGTTTCGCCAAAATCACATTTGGCATTTTCGAAGCTTTCTTTCTCGCGTCCGAATAGAGACTATAGAATAGAGAATTCAGAACGACAGTAGTGAACGGATGTACACCCGGAATGAAAACACATTATATATATATATATATATATATATATATATATATATATATATATATATATATATATATATATATATATATATATATATATATATATATATATATATATATATATATATATATATATATATATATATATATATATATATATATATATATATATATATATATATATATATATATATATATATATATATATATATATATATATATATATATATATATATATATATATATATATATATATATATATATATATATATATATATATATATATATATATATATATATATATATATATATATATATATATATATATATATATATATATATATATATATATATATATATATATATATATATATATATATATATATATATATATATATATATATATATATATATATATATATATATATATATATATATATATATATATATATATATATATATATATATATATATATATATATATATATATATATATATATATATATATATATATATATATATATATATATATATATATATATATATATATATATATATATATATATATATATATATATATATATATATATATATATATATATATATATATATATATATATATATATATATATATATATATATATGTCAACGAATCTATTAGACAGGCCATAACTTTTAAAGTATTCGATGCATCAAAACGAAATTTCGTATGGGTAAATGGTATATAAAGAGGAGAGTTTTCGCATATTTTTCACTTTCCGGTTACTTCCGGTTTCACCGGAAATGACTCCAGTTTCGATTTTTTAAATAGAACACTCTATATTTTTTTACATTTTTGGATTCATGAGACAATTCTGAATCAGAATGTGACGTTTTAAAAACTTTTTAAGCCTACTTGATTTTTTAATAGCCATTTTTAAAATTGCATCTAGATGGCCATGACCGGACGCAAATTAATCTAAGGACCTGAAATGATGGCAGAATAATACAATCGCTAAGTTTTAGTGATTAGTCTGATAGCTAGAAACAAGAGAAGTTGATAAAATCAAATTTTTGGGTCTAACTATTTTTTTTTCAAATGGCGACCCTTTTTAGACAAGCACTTTTTGAAAAGTAGATGTTTTTGCGAATCTAACGGTACTAACTTTCTTGCGATTGGATTAAAAATAAGCTCAAAAATTAAATATTACTAAGAAAAATACTCGATAATCAATTATTTACTTTTATCAAGTGTGCCATGGATAACCTTGCTGGATATTAAGTAGAATTTTTCATTGTGACAGTTAGTTGATCAAGGTTACTTTCATTGGATCTACCTATGCGTCATGTCACGTAGAGTCTGCTCAGCCTATGTCTGTTGATGAAAAGAAGCACGCCTATACGCCTAACGCTCGGAACAGCATTTTTATACAGTTTTCTGCTGCCCCTCTTCAGATATCGTCAACAAATTTAGGCTTACAAATCTGTATCTTTGGCTAACAAATAGTTCAGAGTATTAAACAAAAATCTAACTTCAATAACGTTGTAAAATGTAAAAACACAATATTCGAGTTCACTGTAATTGTTCAAAGTGCATTCCTCCTTCTTCACGACACATTTCCGCTCGTTCAATTGCTTCTCTTAACACGTTGCGCAGCATTTGAGGCGTAATACTTTTAAATACACGTACAATCCTTTCTTCTAAGATCTCAAGAGTGGCAGAGGCTGTTACATAGTCTCTTTCTTTAATATATCCCCAAATAAAGAAATCGGGAACTGTGAGATCCAGTAAACGGGCGGGCCACCGTATTGGGACATTGGTTGCAATAACTTTATTATTAAAATGTTCAATTAAATAATTAAGGACTTCTATGGTATTGTGAGCACCGTTCCATCTTGCTATGCGTTAAGATGTTGCTCAATGTCATTTTGGAGAAAGCCTAAGTACCTAACCCCTGTTAATTGGCCTTGAAATAAAATTGGACCAATGATTCTGTTAACAACGGCACCAGCCCAGACATTGACACCAAACCTTTCTTGATTAATTTCCTACTCTCATTTCATGTTGATTTTGTTGGGCCCAGTAACGAGTGTTTTGCTTGTTAAACATACCATTATTAGTAAATCCGGCTTCGTCAGAAAATAAGATAAAGTTGATAAAATTTGGGTCAATTCTACAATTTTGGAGCAACCAATCACAAAACAATATCCGTCTATCGCCATCGTCAAAATACAAATGTTGGTGTAACTGGTACCTAAAAGCTCGATATACGTGTTTCTTTATTACTTTTTCTAGCTGATTCATGACTTAAACCTAGTTCGTGATTAATTTTTCTAAAAGAAACAGTTTTATCAACTTGAACCATAGCAAGAACGTTAATCTCCATTGCTTCCAAAAATTTGATTTTATCAACTTCTTGTTCCTAGCTATCAGACTAATCACTTAACTTAGTCACCATTTTAGGTCCTTAGATTAATTTGCGTCCGGTCACGGCCATCTAGATGCAATTTAAAAATGGCTATTGAAAAATCAAGTACACAAGTCACATTCTGATTCAGAATTGTCTCAGGAATCCAAAAATGTAAAAATATACAGAGTGTTCTCTTTAAAAACTCAAAACGGAAGTGAAAAATATGCGAAAACTCTCCTCTTTATGTAACATTTACCTATACCAAATTTCGTTTTGATACATCAAATACTTTAAAAGTTACGGCCTGTTTAATAGATTCCTTGACACCCGGTATATATATATATATATATATATATATATATATATATATATATATATATATATATATATATATATATATATATCTTTTGACAGCTTTATATATATATCTTTTGACAGCTGACAATAAAAAACAAACGGAGTACGTCAAAATGTCGGAAAATAAAAATTTTAGTTGACGTGCCCGAGCGTATTTCTAAAAAAATCTTTTAAATTTTATTGAATATATGCACAACTTTAAGCCCTTAGTCCTCAGTGCATCGGATACAGGTTTATTTCCCTTATAATCCGTGGCCTATATCTTCAAATACAAAAAATATTATGAAATATTTTTTTCTTTGAATAATGTAAGAATAAACAATAAAGATGGCGGACCTATGACTTCATGTCCATATTTTCAAATGGGGTTCGTATACCTGGTTGTAGCTGATTTTTTAGGGATTTTTATTCTCTCTTCAACCATATAATTTTTAACCCACTTTTCATTATCAAAATTTAGAGGAAAAACGAAAATACACTAATTGAATAGTCTGAGGATCCTTCCTTAACACTTTTTCTGCTAGTAGGTTACGGAAATACGTCAACTAACCTATAAGTACACATTCTTTGCGTTATCCTAAGACTGTCCCAACCCTTAGCAAAAAAATATTATGTAAAAATCGACATCCAAGAATCCGCAGCCACACTTCCAAAATGTTTATCTCGAAATTTTAATAAAGAAAAGTAGATCAAAAATTATAAGCTTGAACAGAGAATAAAAATTCCTACCAAAAAAAGCTACAACAAAGTATATGAAACCATTAGATATTATATATTATTATAATATAAGGTATTTCCTCTTACTTCAACCAAAAGAAAAATATATTTTTGAAGATATAGGCCGCGGAGTATAAGATGAATCACCCTGTATATACACAGGGTTTTTTACAATTTATGCCATAAGTGAACACAGCGAATTCTGGGGATGATTTTGCATAAATTGACTTATCCAAAAATGCTTCGTTTTAGATACACAGGGTGTTAAAATTATTTTATTTTTTTAGTTTTTCTGATAGACCTCGTACATTTTTAGTGATAATTTTTTTCAAATTCGGCACACAGTATACTGGGCTTAATATCTACAAAATAACTATAATAAATTTTAGAAAAATCTACAGACTGTTACTTTGTTCATAGTCATGACCATTTTAACCCTCCCAAACTTTTTATTACGGCGCCACTGAGTCTGATGTCTTAATTCAAAAATTTTCCATTCTGTTCCCTAACTTTTTGGTGTCTTACAAAAGTTCGATATTTTGTACCCTTTAAAAGTTATTTAGCGAAATGTTCATTCGGACAAAGTAAATTTTAAGATTAAAATTCCAATAAGAAATATGGGAAATACAATAAAATGTGTTAGAAAAAAATTGTAAATTTGCAACATTATTGAATTTTTATCTTAAAACTGACTATGTCCGAATGAACATTTCGTTAAATAACTTTTAAAGAGTATAAGTTATAAGTAGTAAGAGATCAAAAAGTTAGGGAACAGAATGTACAATCCGGTTTTTGAAGTAAGATCATTGAGTGGCTTGTGGCGTGATAGAAAAAAGTTTGGAGGTTTACAGAGGTCATGACACCTAAAAAAGACACAGTGTATATTTTTCTAATTTTCTGTTACCAGTTCATTCCTATGTAACACTTGATTTTTGTGCAAAATTTGAGGAAATTGGATAAAGTAATAATTTTTTTAGCGTTCAACTAGACCGCCATCTTGTTCCAATATATAGTCAACAGGTCATCCCTATATGACCCTTAGTGACTCTGATGTGTAGCTTTTAAGCTATGCAGTCAATTGACAGAGAGACAGACGGACCGACAGAATTGATAAAAATATTTTTTGAATATTATTAGGGACTCTAAACCCTAAAAATATGTACTCTAAGAGAGTGATTTTTTTTACACTTATAAAAATATTTTATTTGTTCGCCGTTTTGTCTCGTCATCTTGAGTTAGTTCCACAGTTTTACTAGTTCATCTCTATACCACAATTAGTTATGGCACACAATTTGAAATCAGTCGATTAAGTTGTTTTTCAGGCCGAACTTTTATATATTCTAGTAAGCCGCCATTTTATTCCGTCAACGTGGATTCCTACCAAATTTTTTTCCAATTATCTCCTACATAATACTTGATTTATGTGCAAAATTTGAGATACATACGTAATAGTTTTTTAGTAATATTATTTTAACATTTCACTAGACCCCCACCCATTTTGGCCAAAATTTGCAGTGAATCGGAGCAAAAGCGGACAAAAAACAATTTCTATTGAACAAAAAGTTTTAAATTTTTTTTGCGTGGATTGACTAAATTAGTATTAAGATAATGTATCTTTTAGCATGTTTTTCACTTTTCGTATCTATTATACGGAGTGTACAAAAAATATGTATTATAATTTTGAACAAGAATTTTTTGGTTTGCCTTCAAAATCAAATAACCATTTTATTTTCTAGTATTGGTTAATAGTCTAAGGGCTTGTTAAAAGTCTTAAAATAGGAAATAAAATATTGGGTCAAAATTTGAAATGCTGCTTATACAGTGCTTACCAAAAAATCCGCACTATATAGGAATCTTCTGTATTAAATAATTTATGAAAAAATTAGCTATGACAATCGTCTCTGCTTGTCCAAAAACTAATCTACATGATGAGATATGTAATTTTATTAAATATTTGCTTCAATTAATTTAAAGTTATATATTTATATTCAGTTGCGAAAAAGCCAAAAAAGATTTTTGTTTGTCTATATAGGTATTTAAGGCGCATATTTAAGGTGCAAAATAGTGCTATTTGAAATGCTGATACATTAAAAAATTCTATCCATATCGATCAAATTATCTTTGAATGAATACCTGGGATCATTTGGGAATCTAAATAGCAGTGGCGTATATAGAAATCGCTTCTAGGGGGGGGCGAGTTTGAGGCGATAAAAATATTCAACAACTAAAAAAAGGTCTTCAGTTTTTATTATTCTTTACCTTTAGCTAATGAATGTAGATAATATGAACAACAAAAAAAAAGTCATTACTTTATTTTTGTTGTAGTAAAACTGGCTTTGGGGGGTTACCCTCTAATTCCGAATAAAAGTCCTTACTTTATACTTTTTCTATCACTTTAGCTTTAATAAAAGTGACTCTGGGGGGGGGGGAGGTGCAACGCTAAGATCTCAGTTTTACTAGTTCATTGCTATACCACAATTAGTTATGGCACACAATTTGAAATCAGTCCGTTACGTATTTTTTTCAGGCCGGATTTTTAAATATTTTATTAAGTCGCCATCTTGGATTTATACTAAAATGTTACCAGTTGTTTCCTAGGTGATACATGATTTTTGTGCAAAATTTGAGATAAATTGGATAAGTAGTTTTGTTTTGCCATATTAGATTTGTACCAAAATGTCTTGAATATAATGAAACAAGTTTTCCACTATTTCTTACGTTTTTTACATAAGAACGCTTTAAGATTCAAGTCAGAAATCGATATTTCCTGTTAAGTTAAAAGTGACCAATCTTTTTTGCTACCTTCCAGAGTCCTTATAATTTTGAATAATATATTAATATTATATTCCAAATTCCTATAAATATTATACATGGTATGTGGGGCGGTAAAGAAATTATTATATATATCGAAAACGATTGAAATATGATAAATACGATAAATTGATATTTTTAAAAACATTAATTTTTTAATTTAAGAGAGTTTTACGGCATGGCCTGAGAAATTATTTATTAAACAAAGTGTTACAAACCTGTTCACTACACATATTTCAAGAGGTGATTCTTTGGATTATTCCAAGAAAAAAATTTTATACAAACATATGTCCGCAACACATAACACTTACAATATAATGGAAACTGCCGTGCTTGGAGTTGTAAAGTTTGCAGCGCCATACCTCGGGTCGTTGCAAAAGTTACGAGATGCCTAACTTTTTTTTCTACAGAATTTTTAAAACTAAACGCGCGCGCCCAATTCAAATAATTTTTAGATTTGATGGACCTAAAGAAAAAATGACCTTCATTTATGTATCACCCTCTTACTTTGTAGTGTATTAATTTATTAGCACTCTTTTGACAATACATGGCAAATAAAAAGGACCAAACCTGGGAAATATACACAGATATTTTTTTTTTAAATTGAAAGTTTTCTGTTTTCAAATGCAAGCAATAAAATGAAATCTATTTTTAAAAAATCGGATAATTCCTAGGGAAAAAGAAATAGTCATATACAGTATTTTCGTCTCAACTTGATGCTGTATCCTGACTTATCCTTAAATTCAAAAAACTAATTTAGGTTTAAAGCATATAATCAAAAAATTATGACATAATTTTCAAAACTTGTTTTTATTTTAAAAAGTGCATCTATAAAGAGAAAACATTCGAATTAAAAAAAATATATTCATATCTTTCCTAAGTTTCGTTCTTTTTACTAACCCTGTATTAATTAGCATTTGGTAATAAGATAATACACTACAAAGATACAGGGTGATACATAAATGAAGGCCGTTTTTCCTTTAGGTCCACCAAATGTCTCACTGCAAATAAAAAAATCTTCTACTCCATAAGAAAATAAATAATCACTTTCCTTGAAATCTTGACTGTTTTATTTGAAAATTACAATTTGATCTCACAATAAAAAATTAGAAGTCTTTTAAAATGTATATAAGTAGTGGTGATGTACTTCATTAATAAAAATGTTATCTGATACAATAAATGCTCTAGGGATTATCAATTTTTAACTTTAAATATAAGTCGATACATTATAAAACAATACCTTGTTGTGCACCATTTGTTTGTTTGTGTTTTATTTACCATTGTATATTAACACATCTATCACTATTATTACTATTTCTACACCTAGATCTTGTAAAATTTTCACTACAGATAGATAAAACTGTTGTACAAAACTAAAATTTATTTATTTACAAATACATACTTACGGAATAAACAAGTGAACTACAAATGGTACAAGATACAAACTATAAAATCCAATATAAGCACAAAAAAAGAACAAAAGAAAGAAATGTTATAAATAAATGACATTAACATGTCTCAGCTTTGTTTTGTTTCAACTCCAAAATTAATTATAATGCGCAAATACATAATGGTTAATTTTGAGAAATGTAAAGTAATTAAGAACAAAATTTCGTAACTTTTCTCTGAATTAATCCTTGCTAAAACTCTTATGGTTATGAGCTTCCTTAGAGTACATTCCCATATATACTATCATACACAATATAACTACAGATCTAATTTTAAATAAACAAAAAAATATAACAATATTGATAATAATACACCCTACTGGATGTATTTCAGATTTTTTACAAGGAAGGCGCTTCCAAGTCCGATTCAATAGATGTCTGTCTGAGAGCTATGATGTATTGAATAGAGTACCCCAAGGCTCTGTTTTGGGACTACTGCTGTTCATAATATATATCTCGGACATATCTGAAAACATACAACACATAAACATATAATAAGATATATATGCTAACACATTATTTTTAATATTTTCAGGAAATGCAGAAAGCAACTTTTTCACATAAATTACAGACATACCCAAAAAAGGATTGTTTAAAAGAAATTCTGTTGCATTAAATATAGTATTTTGATCTAGAAAAGACCAGGACTGACTTATTGTGTAGCAGAACGAACTCAACACATATTAAAAAAATTCTTTAAGTTACATTTTATAGCATCCACATGGTATATGTAATTTTCCTATTAAACAAAGAGTTAAGGCAAGAAGAAAGTGAATTTATCATTCTCTAGAGTTTTTGGCTTTATATTCCACTTTAAAAAACCTTTGTAGTATATAAAAATAATAAATTTACTTTCTTTTATGATGTCCAATAATCCCAAAAAAAAATCTTTATTATAGCTCTAGCAGACTTCACAATCCCGTATATTATGTGTGATGTACCCTAAATGTAATGCATGAATTGCATTGAACTGTGTCAAATAAACACTATATTTAAAAATAATTACTATTAGAAAAAAAAGCTTCTTACATTTTTTGAGGGTAAACAGTTCCCAGTTTTGGGCTAGCTGGTGTATCTAAATGAATATTAGAGTCCAGTCTTAGTAAAATTATTTAGTTGTATACAGTTTTATGCACATCACTCACATGTACCGGTTTTTTGTTACTAACTATTAGGTAATACCTACCTCCTACAACAACTCTTATTTTCTCGGGTAACACTACATTCTAGTTGTGGTTCTTCCCACTTCTACTGGGTTTGTTGCTTGTGGGACTAGGTACATCGGTTTCTAAAAATAATTCACATGTATTGTTTTTGTTTGATCTGATATGTTCCCTAAGGCAAGCCTATAAACATGAGTTCGTACTGAAAACCTCAAGCCCCCTAAATCAGTATAATTGAATAAAAGCATTAAGTTTGGATATCCTATATAAATGACAAAACTAATTCTTGAAAACTTTCTATCTTCTGTATGAAAAACAAGACTGCACCATGAAAATTCTGTTCTTGGCTTCTTTGATTTTCAAAATATCTTTTTGTTTTAATTCCGCGTTTAATCAAATTGTATTAGTATTTAGGCATTTCTGCTTTATATAAGTAGATAGATATTTTATATAAACGAGTGAACTTCCCAGTACGAAATAAATGAGGTAAACTTTCTGTTGGAAAAGAGGTTGTTCTTAAACCTCTTTTCATTCCTAGCATGCGAATATATTCAGAAAAATGTAGATCACATACCTTGTGAGATTTGTAGATTTCTTTCACATTACCAGAATTTGTGTCAACAAAATAACACATACACCCAATTTAAATTCAAAAACCACTGTTGGCACTGTTTACGTTTACGATCAAAACTGGCCGTTTGGCGTCAAACGGCAACTCGTCCAAAAGCGCAACTAGCGGCGACTGTGGATCGTTGCAGAACTAACAAAAATACGATAAACTGGTTGCATACACAAAACCTTTTCAAGGGTTCCATTTGAAGTTTCTTATATATTTTTATTTATATATGGTCAGCAAACGCTTTATTTTCGAGCTACAGGATGTTGGAAAACATTTTATCAGATAATTTTATTTTAAAGATTTTAAATTTCTCTTAGTCTGGTGGTAAATTGCCAATGAATGATTTTTTTCTAGGAGTAAAGTGCCCTTATTTTGCAGGATATCAATAAAAAATTTTGAAAAAATTTCGGCCTGAAAAACTACTTAATCGACTGATTTCAAATTGTGTGCCATAACTAATTGTGGTATAGAGATGAACTAGTAAAACTGTGGAAATAACTCAAGATGACGAAACAAAACGGCGACCAAATAAAATATTTTTATAAGTGTAAAAAAAATCACTCTCTTAGAGTACACATTTTTAGGTTTTAGCGTCCCTAATAATATTTTATTATTTATTTTTATCAATCCTGTCGGTCCCTCTGTCTCTCTGTCAATTGGCGGCATAGCTTAAAAGCTACACATCAGAGTCACTAAGGGTCATATAGGAATGACCTATTGACAATATATTGGAACAAGATGGCGGTCTAGTGGAACGCTAAAAAAATTATTATTTTATCCAATTTCCTCAAATTTTGCACAAAAATCAAGTATTACATAGGAATGAACTGGTAACATATTGGTATGGATAAGGGTTAGCAAAACAAAATGACAACCTAATAAAAAAATTTTAAAATCGTCCTAAAAAACTACTCATTAGGTTAATTTCAAATTGTGTGCAAGCATTAAGTGTGATATCGAGATAAACTGGTAAATTTGTGGTACGAATTTAAGATAGCCGAACAAAATGACGGCCAAATAATTTTTTTTCAAAAATCAACGTAAATAAAATCTTATTTAAATGACTTCAAATTTTGAAAAAAAAAATATTATATAGGGATAAACTAGTCCAAATTCTTCATGACCTAACAAAACAGCGGTGTGTGTCAATGTAAAGACTACTTATTGAATTTATTTTAAATTATGCCCAAAAATCAAGTGTGGCGTAGGTAAAAATTAGGAACTGGTAAAATATTGGTAGGAATGGAATATGATGGAACAAAATGGCTCCAAATAAAAATGTCTGAAAAGATACTATATATGTATTACTAAATGATTATGTACTGAACTAAACTGGGTCATACTTTACTATCCCTAATAAAAGGAATATACTCATAACGAGGGAAGTTCCGGGTAAATGAAATTTACCGATTTTTTACTTAAATAACACCTACATCTGGACATTGCTGATATCATTAGCATCATTTTTTTGACACTAATTTAACTTGTCGTCAATGGTCAAATCCAAGTTTTTAATATGATTAAATTTTTCTAGAGTAAAATTTTAATTTCCAAATTACTTTTTTTTTGTCTAAATATATTTGCTTTTATTAATATTTATTTTCAATTTATTGGCGTATAATCAACCCATGTACAATCCAAGGTCAGCGATGACTTCCAGGTTCACATTCATTCCTGTATAAACCGGTATACAGTATCGTCCGCAAAGGTAAAGTAAGGTGCCTTAAAATTTGAACACCTTAGATTATAGAGGGAGTACAACAGTAGTCCAAGTACTGTGACATCCAATATGCAGTAGATAAAATGTCACTATCTAGATTATTTATTAGGTTTGACATACAGGTTTCTACCAAGCAAATACGTTTTAATCAGTCTACGAATATTTATCCCAAACCCCATTAGTTCGAATTTTTTAAAAGCAAGTCAAAACACACATCAGATCTACAAACACTGTCATAGCCAACTGTTTATAATCTATCGCTCTTGATATATAGTTGACAAAGTCCACCGTTGTACTCAACGTATTGCTGTTCTTAATGAAACCATACTGGAAATGGACCACTAATATAAATTTCTCTATAAATTGTCATTATTTTTTTTATTAATTTTTCCACAACCTTAGAAAAAACAGTAACAATTGAAGGCCTATAATTGTTCAAACAATGTTTATTTGCGGACTTAAATATTGGGATAATTTTGCTTGTTTTTAACGTCCGTGGAAAAATACCAAACGAAAAAACATTGTTTTCCATTTTCGTAATTCTGTTAAAATTACAACAGTCACCCTGTAAAGGAATTATGTGGTTAACCTATAAATATAGTATCCTGACGCAGAATTTTTTTGAGCTCCAGTATGACTTCACTAATTTCATGCTCATTTGTTGGATCTAAGTACAAAATAATTTCACAAATTATTTCATTATTCAAAATATTATACTTATGCAATATCTGCATTTCTTTTTCTGGATCCTTTCTAATACCCTCACCGTCATAAGCAGAGTGCCCATTTAAACTATTAACCATTTCCTTAGGCTCTTTGACTTCATTATTGTATATTTTTAAAGAGTCAATTTGAAAAAACTGTTAACAAATTTCCAGTGTTTTTCACTGCCTGCCGATTCCCATTAATTCGAATATATTGATTTTTTTAAACATTTTTTCTTATTATTGATTTGATTTTTTATCCTTTTAAAATTTAAATCCAATTGTGCATCATGTGGATTGTTAACTTTTTTTTATACTTTGTATCCCGTTGTTTCATCATTTCTAACACTTCAGGACTTAACCCAATTCTTATTTACACGATACTTAACTATTTTTACATATTCACATTTACTTTTACATTGCTTAACTTTATTTTCAATCAGTGTCTGGAAGGTATCAACTTTAATATTTACAATATTTTGCCTAAATAGTGCCTGAAACTTTCTGTAATCTTTGGTTTGGTTTCTATTTTGGTTTTTGTTTTACTTATTTTAATACAACTTTCTAAACTAATCAACAACCTCTTACGGTCGGAGAGGAAATTATTTTCAACCTGTATGGAACATTGTATCTTTACAGTCTCGGTTAGCTAAGATATTATCAATAATTCCTTAGGTATGTGTTGTAACTTTAGTATTGTTTTTTTCAGTAATTATATTATTTATTTGTAAAGATATTTAATGTAATTAAGTATTTGTAAGTAGATGTATTATAGATGTCCTCTTGAAAATTAATATTAAATTCACCAACTAACAAATTGCCTCTAATTTCTCTTAAAATTCACTTTTATTATATGATGGAACATTGTATCTTTACAGTCACGGTTAGCTAAGATATTATCAATAACACTTTTGCTATGTGTTGTAACTTTAGTATTGTTTTTTTCAGTAATTATATTATTTATTTGTAAAGATATTTAAATCAAAATACAAGAGTTCTAACCACACTACACCACAACTTGTTACGTTCTGGACGCGCGTTTCGCTAACCAAGTTAGCATCATCATGATGTTGTTTTGTAGTTATTTAATTTATATATGTTGTTTATTCAATAATAAGATTGCTTATGCTAGACATATACTTCCCTGAAGTAGGTAATAAATAAACAGTGTGTGGCGCGTTCTCATATTTCAGCCGCCAAATAACTTATAATCTTAATGATTATTGCTTGCTGAAAGAGACAAAGACAGTCGAAGTCTATGTGTAAGGGATTTTAGTATTTAGTCGTTATTAAGCTTTTTCTCGGTTAAGATTGTACCTATATTATTTTGATATTTAAATAAAACTTCTTTTTACTGACTTTTGTGTAAATTTCTCATTCCCTGCCAAGTCAATTTCTGACAGGTTATAGGCCCAGATCTCGTAAGAGTAATTTGATAACGCGATAGTTAGTATACGCGATTTTTTATTTGTTTCGTCGTCGTTTAAAAAAAATAAAATGGCGGTAAACGAGAGTAATATCGGAATGAGTGTAGAAAAACTTAAGGGTCGTGAAAACTATAGTGACTGGAAGTTCCAGATAAGTGCGTTGTTAAAGTTAGACCGACTTTGGAGCTGTATAAGTGGAGAGATGGATACTTCGCTGGACGCCAACGCAAGAGCTCGTCGTGAAGAGAAAGCACTTTCAAAAATAATTCTTTCTTAGACAAGTCGACGTATCCTCATGTGATGCAAGCGAAAACAGCCAGCGATGCGTGGACGGCTTTAGAAAACGCATATGAAGATAAAGGACTTCATCGGCGACTAGGTCTGCTAAGAAATCTGTGCTCCATAAAATTGGAAAATTTTAGCACAATGGAGGGGTATGTTAATGAAGTCATGGCTCTGTCTCAAAAGCTGTCGTCTATGGGAAAACCAGTAGATGATGAGTTTTTAGGTGTCATTATGCTGCAGGGACTCACAGAAGACTATGAGCCTATGGTTATGGCACTTGAAAGCTCAGGTGTGGACATAACGTCAGACTTCGTAAAAACTAAATTACTGCAGGACAAAAAATGGCAGAATAACAAACATACTAGTGACTGTGCATTGGCCACAAAGAAATTTAATAAATCTCCATGGTGCTGGGGCTGTAAGCAGAAAGGCCATTACAAAAATCAATGCCCTCAAAAAAAGAATACTTCAAACGACTCCGAAACGGTTAATAAAAATAAAAATAACCAAGGTGGAAGAAAAGCTCTGTTTGGGGCAGCTTTAAGTGTAAACAATGTACGCGAAACAGCTTGGTACGTTGATAGCGGTGCCTCCTCCCATATGACTGGAAACAGAGAGCTTTTATTTGACCTTACGGATGAAGACTCGGGGCAGGAAGTGCTTGTGGCAAATAATTCAAAACTCTCGGTTAGTGGAACTGGAAACAGTGTTGTAAAACTGAAACACAACAGGACTGAAAAGAACATTTCGAAAATTAAATATGTTCCAAATTTGTCAGTGAACTTGTTGTCAGTGAATGAAATTGTTTCAAAAGGACACTGTGTACATTTTGACTCAGCAGGATGCAGTATAATCGATGAAGGTAACTGTAGTATTAAGGGAGAACCTGTAGCTACTGCGGCGAATGTAAATGGCTTGTATAAACTAGATGTCATGACAGAATTTGCGAATGTAGTAAAACCTTTGGATTCTCAAATGCTATGGCATAAACGCCTAGGTCACCTTAATCATTATAGTATGGCGCTGCTGAAAAATGGATTGGCTACTGGTATGTCCTATAGCGAAAATAAAAATCCAGACTATTGTGAGAGTTGTATAAAAGGCAAACAAGCCAGAAAACCATTTCCCTATAAAAAGGACAAACAAGTCGCACAAAATAAACTCGGCTTGATCCACTCTGACCTTGTAGGACCTATGGAGGTGGAATCATGGGGTGGCAAAAAATATATGTTTACCCTGATTGATGACTGTACTAGAAAAGTGTTTTGTTATTTTCTAGAACATAAAAGTGAGGTTTCAGAAATTTTTAAAGTATTCTGCTCCATGGTAGAAACTCAAACAGAACGGAAAATAAAAGTTCTAAGGACTGATAATGGAGGAGAATACTGTAATGAGCGTTTAGGGAAATTTCTCAAAGATCGTGGAATAAAGCACGAGCTGACAATACCATATACTCCACAACAGAATGGTGTAGCTGAACGTTATAATCGAACCATACTGGAAAAGACACGTTCAATGCTTATTGACTCAAATAGTGAGAAGCAGATGTGGGCAGAAGCGGCTAATACAGCGGTTTATCTTCTGAACCGTTCACCAACGAAGAAAATACGTGGTGAAACACCAGAAGAAAAATGGACTGGTAAAAAGGTAGACCTTAAACACCTAAGGATCTTTGGATGCCGTGCTTATGTTCACATACCAGATGGTAAGCGTAAAAAGCTCGACGACAAAAGCAAAGAATATATTTTTGTCGGATACTCAGAAACAAGTGTTGGATACAGGCTTTTAGACCCAAGTAACTATAGTCTAAAAATAGCCAGGGATGTTGTATTTCTAGAAGACAAACTTTCCGACGACTCATCGAAAATGCCCGTTGTTCCTACTACACCACCAGATGTTCTTCCTGTAAAAATAGTAGAAGAAAGTGAAGACGATGATCAAGGCTTAAAAGATACTCCGGCTGAGACTCCTCATCTTCCAGAAGAAAACATCAGTGAAGTGTCAGTTAGCGAAAGTGAAAATGAGGCATTGAGTGAAAGTGAATGTGAAAGAGTTGAATCCAGGTATCCTAAATGAGTAAAAAGAAAACCAGACAGGTATGGTGATTTTATTGACTTTGATCCAGACTTTGCTATGTTAACTGTATCAGAAAATTTAGAACCATTAACCATTTCCGAAGCATTGTCAAGCGCGAGACACGTAGAATGGAGTAATGCGATAAAAAACGAACTTCAAGCTTTTAAGACAAACAATGCTTGGGAATTGGTCGATAAACCTAGCAATAGAAATATTGTTAAAAATAAGTGGGTTTTTAAGATCAAAAGGGATCATAATGGGGATATAGTTACGTATAAAGCTAGACTTGTAGCAAAGGGATATACTCAGAAATATGGGGTTGATTACTCAGAAACTTTTTCGCCTGTTATTAGAATTAGTAATTTAAGGTTGTTACTAGCAATGACAGCTGAATTAAATTTAGAGGCTGATCATTTAGATGTTGAAACAGCATTTTTAAATGGTGACCTTGACGAAGAAATCTATATGAGCCAACCAGAGGGGTTTATAGAATTGGGGTCAGAAAACAAAGTATGTCGATTAAAAAAGGCTATTTATGGTCTCAAACAATCAGCTAAATTGTGGTATCAAAAAGCCTATAAAGTTTTATCAGATTTAGGTTTTGTTCAATCACAAATAGAACCATGTATTTTCTTTAAAACTTTAGCGAGTTCCATTATAATTATAGCGCTTTACGTTGATGATTTTTTTGTTTTCTATAATAACCACCATGAGGCAAAAATTTTAAAAATTGAGTTAAATAAACATTTTTATATTAAAGACCTTGGGCCAATATCAAACATTCTTGGCATAAAAGTTGAAAGAAATCGTTCAAATGGCGAATTAAAAATTAGTCAGGAACAATACATTGAAAAAATTCTTGATAGGTTTGAAATGTCAAACTGCAATGCCGTAGGCACTCCATTAGAGCAAAATCAAAAAGTTTCAGTTGCGGGAGAATTTGTTGACGTACCGTATCAGCAATTAATAGGATCTATTATGTATCTTGCGGTTTGCACAAGACCAGATATATCTTTTTCTGTTTCTTTTTTAAGCCAGTTTAATAATGTTCATACTAAAGATCACTGGGTTAGTGCTAAAAGAGTACTTAAGTATTTAAAGGGAACAAAAGATGTAGGAATTACTTTTAAAAAATCATGTAAGCCTATAACTGGTTTTGTAGATGCGGATTGGGCCAACAATGACCTTGATAGGAAATCATACTATGGCTATATTTTTATGTTAGCGGAAGGCTCAATATCATGGGAATGTCAAAAGCAAAAAACCATAGCTTTAAGTTCCACTGAAGCTGAATATATCGGTATTTGTGAAGCTACAAAAGAATCTTTGTATTTAAAATCGCTATGTGAAGAAATATTTA
The DNA here is from genome assembly GCA_030620095.1 of Kuschelorhynchus macadamiae. Classification (NCBI taxonomy): domain Eukaryota; kingdom Metazoa; phylum Arthropoda; class Insecta; order Coleoptera; family Curculionidae; genus Kuschelorhynchus; species Kuschelorhynchus macadamiae. Next base: position 2,481,669 of record JAUTXW010001143.1, read on the forward strand.
GCGGAAATAATTCTTGTAATTTTCTAAAAATCGATATACCGATAACCATCTTCAATGATAATCAAAGTGCGATTAAGTTGTCAGAAAATCAAATTTTTCATAGGCGCACTAAACATATTCATGTCAAATATCATTTTATTCGCGAAAAAATAAAAGAAAATGATATTAAGCTTTCATACATGCCGACAGAAGAAATGGTCGCAGATATGTTGACAAAATCACTGGGTTGCAAAAAACATAAATTCATATGTGATAAGCTAAACTTAAAATAGTTTGTCTGTGGCTATATTTCTAAAGGTATTAAGTTTAAGATATTTTGTTTCTGTTTAAAGCATGTTAATTTTTTTTGATTGTTTTTTTTTGGCAAGCAATTTTAATATTGAGGGAGAATGTTGTTTATTCAATAATAAGATTGCTTATGCTAGACATATACTTCCCTGAAGTAGGTAATAAATAAACAGTGTGTGGCGCGTTCTCATATTTCAGCCGCCAAATAACTTATAATCTTAATGATTATTGCTTGCTGAAAGAGACAAAGACAGTCGAAGTCTATGTGTAAGGGATTTTAGTATTTAGTCGTTATTAAGCTTTTTCTCGGTTAAGATTGTACCTCTATTATTTTGATATTTAAATAAAACTTCGTTTTACTGACTTTTGTGTAAATTACTCATTCCCTGCCAAGTCAATTTCTGACAATATAATAATACTTCATCTTTTTCCAACCATGTCTCTGTTAATACTTATATATCACAATTATTATTAATCACAAGACATTGCACTAGGTCAATCTTATTTTTAATACTTTATATATTCATGTAGGCAATTTTAAGCTTTTCTGGAGGCCTCACAAGTTATTTAATTGATATTTGCTTTCTATAAGTAGTATCTTCAACCTTGGCATTGCCATCCTTCTTGAAAAAGATTTTACCATTTTTTTACCCATGCATATTTATATTGATGGTCTTTCTTGAATCTTGAATAACCTTGTTTCCTTAAATAACTTTTGATTTATTTTTGTTAAGTTGTAATTCAGGAATATTTTATTATTATTATTGCAACTCAAATCTTTACTATTTAAGTGCAATCTCTTTTTGGATTTAAACAACAATGGTTTCATATTCTGTTCGTTAAAAAGCACCTTAATAGAGCTACTATTTGTGTGATCTTTTCCGATTCGAAAGGCAGTGAATTTATTGTCAATGGGAAGTTCTAGGTTCTTTCCAATTTTAGCTATTATTTCTGCGACACTTTCGACTGGCTTATATGGAATGACCTTAGGTTATTTTTTTAAATCCCTCCCTCCCGAAAATCTAAAAACATTTTGATATAGAGGTGCTTCTTCCTAATTTTTCTGAGGCTTGACTGTTTGGACCCCGCCGCCCCGCCCGACCGCCCGCCCGCCCGAAATGAATTTCTGGTTTAAACCCCCCGCTCGAACCGAATTTCTGGCTACGTGCCTGCTCAAAATCACTTCAATTTAAATGATCATTATTTTAACTATAAGTAGCATTGCTGCTTGCATTATGATAAATATATATCCATTTAATAAAAAAATCAAGTATTTAAAAAGATGAAGCGGCAATTTATTAAATGAGATTACTGATTTCAACTCCAACAAAAATGAATTTCGATCCAAAAATCATTGTGCTGTTGAATAAAAATAAAAGCTCTTGTGTTTAAATATAATTAGTCCTCAGGCTACATTTAAAAAAAAATGCGCAGTTAAAATAAAAAATGTCATATATTTAAGTAAAATTACATATTAATTAGTATATTTATAATAATTTAATTAAACTTCCCTAAATATTTTTCTCTCCACTATAATTTCTGAACAACTGTTAAATTATTTTAACCCCGAATGAATATACGTGCATTAAAAATATTAAAATAGGCACTATCCGATCCTTTCTAACGTTTTTGCGGGCTCTTAATACTTAAAGATATTAGGTTAGGAGAGGTTAGCGTGCGCGCGCGCGAAGGATTCTCAAAGAAAACAGGAACGGGAACAAGAGCAAGACCGGGAATCTACATATACATGGAATAAGAGTCCGATATTTTACAGGACAATTCCTCAAGATTTTTAAGATAAAAAGTTCTTATAAAGATGTGTCAAAAGTACTTCGTTTCCAAGAGACAGGGTGTTAAAATTTTAATATTTGTTATTAACTTTTTATTAACCGTGTACATTTCTAGAGATAATTTATTTAAATTTGACACACATTATAGGGTGACCAATGTCTACGAAATAAGCATAATATTCATATAAAGACGTGTCAAAAGTGCTTCGTTTCCAATATACAAATGTTAAAGTTTTAATATTTCTTATTTACCTTTTATCAACTTTTTATCAATGTCCATTTCTAGAGATAATTTACTACGAGATAAGCATAATACATTTTCAAAAAATCCACAGGGTGTTACTTTTTTCCGGTCGTGATCCAACAACACATACTTTCTTGGTTTGAGTAGCATTGCACCGCATGCCGGGTATTCCCTAGTAATATGTAAATTATATTCTTAAAACTATTTCGATGTTTAAAAAATTCATATATTTTGCCTAATTTTATTATGTCCGATTAAAATTTAATTTAATTTCAATTAAATACGTTTACTTATTGGGGGTCCATATTTTAATGCGCAAAATTTTAATTTTATTGCTCAAAGTGTTTATAATAATCGCCCCTTAATTTTTTTAAATTTTAAAATTGACACCCCATTAAAATTACCCTATTGAAAATGGCCATCTCATAGAACCTAAAAAAAAAAACAGAGCAAAAATTAGTTTTTCTCTTTTTGTCGAAATGAATTAAAAGTAACTTTTCAAATAAACATAACTATAAAGGGCCCCACGCTTTTTAATATTGTCATTGAATTGTCAAAGGTAAAATGCATATATCCTAACAAAATATTTTAAATAATTTACATTATTTTATATTTTTAAGTGCATTACTGACAAAAGCGTGCTTTCTAGTTTTTTTTTACTATAATTTATTATATATTAGTTTTTAATCACTTTGTCGTTGTGGGGTTATCTTCTATAGAGGGTTTGGGATAAAATTGTTGCATTGCAAATATCTGTTTGTTTACGTGGTTAATAAGCATAAATGTATCCCGCTTATTTTTTAGTACTTTCTCGGAATTTTCGCAATACTCATGATTAACAAATAATAAAATCCTTAAAATTTATGATATTAATGCACCCTTCCTAGCTACGTGCCTGGTATTTTTTATTGCAGTTTTGTAAACTCCAATGCTAACTGCATTAGTTTAGTCGAATTAAAACATTTTGAAACTAATTACAAGGTTTCTATCGGCAAAAAAGAAGACAAGAATATCCAAAGCAGGTCTATACCAACAAATAACTAAAAAAAATTGTTTGACATTAGAGGAATGCCTTTAGTACTATTTAATTTCTGATATAAAAAAAAGCGATATTTATACGACCACGACTTTTTTAGCTGCTCAATCAGTCGAGCACACAAAAAAAATTCGGATAAACTGCAAAATATATACCGGACGCTCGGACACATCCTTTAAACCAGACGTCTTACCCAGGCGTCTTACGTCTGGTAACTGCACAATATAAGTTTTATACTTATTTTGTGTGCTCGACTGATCAATGCAGAAAACCATATGAAAATTGATTTGATCAATTCAGAAAACTATATAAAACAAATGGTATCCATGAACCAGTTTACAAACTTTATTATGCCTCAATTTACCCAGTAGATATATTGCATATTACTACAATGTTAGTGTAGTCGCATTAAAATGCTTTGAACCTAATTACCAGATTTCTCACGGTAAAAAAGAGCACAAGAATATCTGAGGGAGGTCTATACCAACAAATGACTAAAAAAAGTGGTTTGCATTAGAAAACAAAAACGTATGCGTTTTGATCGATTTAGAAAATCATATGAAAAAATAGGTTACACATGAACCAGTCTAAATAGTCTTGTGATCTGTCGCTGATGCAGAATGTATTGGCAAGATTTAAACATAATTTGAGGAATGATTTTTCTTTTAGTCCCTTTCTTTAAACACACCTACATTCCTTCAGGTTTTTTTTTAAATATCTAGATCATCAGAACTAATTGGCAACATTTGTTTCATTTACAGGGTTGACAAGTTTATGCCTCAATTTGCCCATTAGATATAGATTACCTACAGCAAAATGATAATGTCGATTTATACATATGAGTGATGTAACCGTTCAGTTCCGAAACGATGTAACAGGGTCACTGAAAAAATCTATCTATATCTATAATTTAAGTCAGTGGCCAGATTCACTTCCTTCTCCTCCTGAAATAAATAACTCACCCAGAAAACATGTACAATGGTTTATTTAGGAAATTAAATCATCAACAGAATCAGTTCTTTGTACACTATAATGATTCATCTGAAAAATGAGAACAAATACCCTGGATTGCGTCAAACAAAAATATTGATTGTATGAACATTCAAACCCTTGTTATAACTTTACTTTACTTTTTACGTTTTACTTCAATCTTCTGGTTTTAATTCTAACGACGCACTAAATTCGAGTTACTCCGTATATTAGAAGTTTCCATAGTACCTAACTTATTACAACTTAACTACATCCTTTTAAAATCAAGAGGGCTAGTTAAAACGAGATTTGAAATATACGTCATGTTAACTATCAACGGAAGTTTCTTGTTTATTACTGTCAAATTAACAGTATTGTTGATACTTGTTGTATTCAGAATCCGTTTTCTTTAAAAAATACAAAAATTAGCTTGACCACTCAATAAACCACTAAATTATTAATACTTGTGCATCAAGGATTAAATAACTTCATTCAAAAATGCCACGACTAAGCAAAAGGAAGATGAAAAATGCTGCAAGGTAAGAAGATACATTTTTTTATTTTTCCCGAATGTGTAGAAGCATATAGAAGTTCAGACGATTGGGACATTCTCTCGAAGAAATAGCAACTTTATGACACCAGCTGCATGTCTGTTTCCAGACTCTTAAACAGGCACGTTATATCTAGAAGGATGGCATATCGTCGAGGAATAGGACGACCCAGGTTGACCAGTCGTAGGGCCGATCAGCGTATACTGCTTGCTGTAAACTGTCGAAGAACTTTTAAAATAATAATAAATATTAAAATTAGCAAGAATTGGTGGACGCGATTTTGCGTGAATGGAAAGCGATTCCCCAAAACTTATTGCCGGAGTAGTGGCAGTTAGGGACAAAACTCTAAATGGAGGCAGCCCAAGAAGGTTTTGAATGTTCCTGCAATCATTTTTTTTTGTTTGACGCACTTCAAAGTGTTTGTTCTCATTTTTCACATGAATCATAATAGTGAACAACGAACTGATTTTGTTGTTAAGTCCCTAAATAAACCATTGTACATATTTTCAGGGCGAATTCTTTATTTCAGGAGGACTAACTTGATTAGTGCACTTCATAAAAGGAGCAAATTGGTGTAGGAACAGAAAATTAAAAATTTTTGGAAAAAAAATTAAAGATAAAAGATATCGCAAAATTCCAAAAACGTTCTGAGGGATGGTCAGCAATGGCTACGATGAAAAGCCTTTCGAAATATGACCTGCTTTTTAAAATCCGTTCGGTATTTCCAGGTATCAAAGTTGAAAAACGTCTTCAACGACTCAACCCCCCCAGAAGTGTGTGTATACTCCACTGATTTGAATCAAAACCGTTTACACATGTTCGACATAGTGACGTTTTTTACTTTCAGTATTACTTCATAATGATAAATTTGTCCCCGTTTCTTAAACTGCCCATGTGAGTTTTTTACCAGAGTCGCTTAAGCTTTTGCCGTGTATTGGAAGATAACGTATGTCCCGTAAGTTTTGGCACAAAATTTAAAACAAAATATTCTTTTAATATGTAGTTTGGTTAAATTTTTATTATTTACTATAATTAACGGCTTAGTAACTAACAAAATTAATAATTTAAATTAAATTGAAGGGGCCGTGCTGCTCATTAGACGCAATTTTCTGCGAACATCTCGCATTAGGTTCTGGACAACTTCAACATCAATTTCGCCTATCTTTCTAAAAATTCTACGCCGTAATTGTTCCTCATTTTCGGCTTGCCACCCTCCATCATACACTTTGCGGGATAACAATGCCCAAAAATCTTCAATCGGGCGGGCCTGAGGTAAATTAGGGGGGTTATCTTGTCTTGGTACGAAAGGTATGTTATTTTGACGAAGGTAATTTTGAGTTGCTCTTGCATAATGACAGCTTGCTAAGTCGGGCCAAAACATTATATCATCTCCCACGTGATGTTGGTGTACAAAATTAACTAATTTATTAAGACAGTTGTCAATATACCTTTCCGCATCCAAAGCTTCCCCCTAACTCGACCCACATAAGGTCTGGATATCCCTCTAATCGAAATCGCACACCACACCAAAACTTTATCAGCAAATTTTGCTTTTTCCTTATATTTAACATTGTTTGGGCACTCTTCTATATTGTCCGTATAAAAACCATCGTTTCCTTTGATTTCCGAGTTGGCAAGGGTAAAGTATTTTTCATCGTCCAAAATAATGACTTTCTCATTTGAAAAATGTATCCGCCTAAGATTTCGACAGCATCTTGGTATCCGTGCTAATTGATTTTCGGTATATTTAGGACACTTTCGTCTTTTTCGATATTTTTGACAATTTCTTGTCAATTCCCGCCATACTGTACTCTTTGAAGATCGGAATTTTCTTGTAGAAACTCCGACTCTGTCTTTTGCTCTTCTTACCAATCTTTCCGTCCTTTCTCGCGTGAAAATTCTTGGTCTTCCACTTTTTGGAATATTTAAACAGGGAATTCCTTCTTCACATTCGGCTATAGTAGGGTAAATACTTCTGCGTGAAATATTTTGGTTTTGAAAAATGCGAACTATTTCAGCCTTAGGAATTTGCCCAACCAAATTATAAATACTTTTTCGTATTTCTAATTTATAAGACATTTTAATGCAACTGACTTTAAAAAATGACTTGTCAAACTAATGTCAAGCAAATAAACATTTTTTTGTTTCCAAAGCCATCTCGATATATTATCTTTACAACCTATTTTCAAGCCCCTCAATTTTGTGCCAAAACTTACGGGACATACGTTACTTCGTTAGGAATGCTGTCTCAGGATATGTCTCGAAATATCTTTGAGAAGCTGCAGTTAAATTTCTTTTATACATGTAGAAAATATTTTAATTTATTTTATTTTCCTCATATGGCAGTGTTCTTTCAGTGTGCACAATTGTACTTATACTACGCTATTTCGATGATATGTAATGAAGCTTTGAAAAGTTTATATTATTATGTTCACCTCATGCTCAATAGTAAATTTTTATATTTCAAAATATAAAAATTATCAGGACCTTTAATAGCTCCATAAATAAAACATAACTAGTTACTAAAGTTTTCATATTTTTTGCATTATTTTAAAATAATAAAAAAAAATTCGTTGAAATTATTGAAGATGCTTTATTAAGTTCAAAACATTTTAATCCGATTGAACTAACATTGCTGTAGGGCGTAGTGAGCATTGGAATTTGAAAAAACTGCAATAAAAATACAGTGCTAGATGAAACATCAAAATTGAAATAGGAGAGTACAATTTCATAGGTAACAAAAAGTTGCCATAAGAATATAAAATTCATTTTAAATTATTTTTTTTCTCAAACTATCCTTATTTTTGTACGTAAAAAAACTCATATTAGGTTAAGAAAAAAGGTTTTCTATAAACATTTCAGATCAGAGGTTCAGAGGGTTTAATATTTTGTCCAAATATAAAAAACTTAAAATGAGAAAATATTACATTTTTCAACGCAACGCCTGAATGTATTTACTTTATGTTAGAACCCTTAAAAAACAACCTTCAATTTTTGTTAAATATAACCTATACTATAGACATAGCTTTTATCATGTGTGTCTGTGTTCTACCTATACCCATTTTTAATAGCGAGATGTTTCAATTTTTTTGAAATTAATATAAAAGTAAGTAAAAAAATGGAAACATATTTAATCAGTCAAATAAATCCTTAAACATAGCAATTATTGGTCACAAGGATTTTTTACCTCTAAAATGTATAAAAAAAATTGTAATTCCTAAAATTAAAGTAGTCCAATAAATAGAGACAAATAAAACGACAATGAAAGTTTATATACAGCACAATTTTCTTACTAGTGTATTTATTAATATCCTGAGTTTTCAACATTGAGCAACTGCCGCTCTCGCCGCCATCTTGGATTAAAGGGGCTGAAAATCACTTTTTCGCGAATATGTCGAGTCTAGTGATACACGAAAATAGCTATTATCATATTAGTATAGTATAAGCTTATTTTTGTAAAAAAACTTTCTTTGTCAGACAAACAATTCCCGAGATACAAGGGAATAAAGTAAAGTAGTTAATCCAATTTTTTATTCCAATTTTTCAAGTTAGTTCTTTTGTCTTTTGAAATTTTAGATATTATATTTTTAAGGTTTTTACCAATTTGCCCGGTATCATGAAGCTAGAGTTAATCAGTATTGTAAGTTTTCATTTTTATTTAATTTGCTAGCTCTCATTCTACCTGGGTCAAATCTAGTAAGCCAATTTTTATGTACTTTCACTTTACGTATAGATTTTTTCGTATTTTGTTCATAAAATATAAAGGTCGGATGACAATACAGTAATATGATTACCTTGACTTTGACCGTGACTTGTTTAAATCACGCACTTCCATTTAACCTATTTCGGTCAAATGTTGTGCACTTATATAAGATCAACAAGCAAAAAATCGGTAAATTTCCTTTACCTGGAACTTCCCTCGTTATGAATCTTTCCTTCAGGAATAGTAAATTGTAACCCAATAAAGTTTCGCAAATTTAGGGACGTTAGTATACTGTCTTTTCAAACATTTTTATTGCACGCCATTTTGTTTCACCATATTGGAATTCTGCCAATATTTTACCAGTTTGAACTTCTACCTATGCCACACTTATTTTCTGGGCATAATTTAAATTAAATTGACTTTTTTACACTGATTTTTTAAGACCGCCATTTTGTATCGTCTTTTTGAATTCACGCCAGTTAATCAATGTATCACATTATTTTGCTGCAAGATTACAGGTTGATTCCTTGATTTTTGAGCAAAATTTGAGGCAAACTTTTTAGTAATATTTTTTGACTAGGCCACCATCTTTGTCTGTCATATTGGATTTTCAGTAAAATAATATAAGGTCCCCACATAATCCTTAATTTTTGACCAAAATTTGAATTCAATCGGGAAAGTTTTTAACCACGCCGCGAATTGACAGACAGGCAGATAAATGAAATTGAGAAAACATATTTTTTGGCATCTAGGGACGCTAATACTTATAGATATGTAAAAATCTGCAATTTTTTTCACAATTAAAAACATTTCATTTGGTCCCCATCTTGAATCCGTACCACAATTTTACCAGTTCATTTCTATACCACAATTAATTCTTGCACAAAATTTGAAATCAATCATTAAGTGGATTTTTCAGGCTGAATTTTTAAATATTTTATTAAGCCGCCATTTTGTTTAGCCGTCTTGAATTCGTACCAAAAGTTTACTAGTTACTTATTACCTAATACTTGATTTTTGCTCAAAATTTGAGGTAAATTGGTTAAGTAGTTTTTTGGTAATAATTTTTTTAACATCCTAGAGGCCGCCATTTTGTTTCGGCATATTGCATTTTTATTAAAATGTTACCAGGTCATTCCGATATGACTTAATTTTTGACCAAAATTTTAAGTCAATTGAGCAAGCAGTTTTTTAGCTATGACGCGAACAGAAAGACCGACATAATTGGGAAAACATGTTTTTCGGCATTTAGGAACCCTGAAACGTAAAGATCTAATAAAATCTCGAAGGTTGATTTTTTCACGACTGCAATACTTCCCTTTTACCTTGATGTAAGGTCTTGAATGTAAGGTTTGGTAATTTTTCCATCAATTCACAAATGCAGATATTGCCATCCATTCTTGCATTTCCTCACCTGATGTAGGAACCTTATTAAAGTTTTCATGTCGGACTCAAATTCTTGAAGAAATTCACTGGGCTTCTGGTTCTAGTTTTAGGTTGGATTCTATATATTTCTTGAAGCTACTGATTTAGAAATAAAAATTCTAATGAATGAACAAGATGCTAATATTTCTTATGATCACTCGCTGGAATGCTTTGTAATAAACCCAGTGCTGGTCGTCTTAACAAGACTATTAAAGGAATGGTCTTTCCTTTGTCGTTCCAACCATTGCTTGTTGCTGCGGCTTCAAACTGCCACACGTACAGAAACCAGTTTTCTTGAGTTGAGTTGAGCCATCAAATGTTGGTGGTTTGATTTTTCATCAGAAGGTGTATCAGACTAGTGAATTTTTGCTTTTTCATTTTACACATTTCTTTTTCAAAATTTTGTACTTTGTTGTCAACCTGCTTTCACGCCACTTTAACTAGTTTTAACTATACATGAACTTGTTTAACTTCAACTTTAGGATCATTTCTCACTTTATCCCTGTTTTCTTCAATTTGTCCTTTCACGTTGTTTATTTCTTCCTTGACATTACCTGTGACTTTCTGTAAGCGACATTGTTCTTTTTCATAGGCATTCTGAATCCAGTCCTGCATTTTATGTAGTTCTTGTTCTTTTCTATTTTCTTGTTCAACTAGAATCATCTCAAGCCGTTCTTGCTCTTCTTTCCTTCCGACCTCTTCTTCCTAGGTTAATTTTCGTTAAATATTCTAAACAGCAATTAAGTTTTGTGCAACCGGAGGTATGTCCAGAGTAATATTGTTTTCTGTTATGGTGAAGTGTGGAAAGTGAAAGACTAACCTTCCTCCAATAAAAAGCAAAAAATGAGACTATCTGGACCTAAAGGAGAAGAGCTGGCAAATTGTCATAGCTAATGACAGCGTCATAGAAAAGAATGAACTGAACCTAACCTAACTCTTGACGTTTTGTTCATTTAGAAGTTTTTTAAGACGATTCTGTTTCCTTTTTCTTTTTGTCTCTTGGTTTGTTAATCATTTAGAATTTTCTGAAGCCGGACCTGTTCTTCCTGTTTTTATTTTAATCTTTTAGTACTTCGGTCATTTAAACTGTCTAGCCAATTCTGTTCTTTTTGTGTTTTGGTCTCCAGATCTTGTAGGTATTTTGTGTTAGATTCCTGATCAGTTGGTCTCTTCAAAAAAATAACCTCTTGTACTTACAGTTTGTTGAGTTGTTCTTCAAATTTTAATGTCTCTGTTGTCTGGAGTTATTTTTCTTTAGGCCTCTTTTTTTCTTTTAAAACATGCTTGAAAATTCAAATAGAATGAATATTGCTTATTTTTAGAATAGAACTTTCTAGAACTGTTTGAAATATCTCTTCTGAGGTCTTCTTGGGGTTTAAAACGCGATAGCGAAGTCAAATCTTGTTTAGTTCTGAAAAAGAATGTGTATAATTTTCTTGAAATGGCTCTAATAAGGTCTTCTTGAGGACCAAAATGCACGGAACACACAAAGCTTACGGATTTCTTTCTAGTTTGGAAATATAATGTTCTAAAATAAGGTCTTCTTGAGGCCCAAAACACGATGGTCAAAAACTCCTGTTTACATTCGAAATAGAATTTTATAGAAGCTCTTTGGAGGGTCACAAACGCCCGGGAATAATTCCAGACGGGTCACCTTATGGTCCAAACACAAAAGGTTTAAATTTTTTTTACAATCCTGCACTGATCACACTGTTCGAATTTTCTAATGTTTACACTAATTTTCATTCAATTTCTCACTTCCGACACAATGTAACAACAACAAACAGCACTAACACTAACGTCCAAGCCTTTATATGCGTTAAGAATTTACTAAAATTTTCTGGAAGGTCATCGATGTAAAATGACGTGTTTGCGTATTCCTAGTTTGCGTACATAAACCTCTGATGTCTTATTTAGGTATTTTTGACATGACCCACAGTGGGCAATATTGACAAACTAGGTGGACGTCCCTCTTTTGAACAATTTTTTGGCATCTTTATGAAGGAAGTGTGAAATAGGTTTCTATAGAATTATTACTAATAATTTAAAAAGTATACCAGTTAATTGTACAGGGTGTTACGAATTTAAATATACAGGGTTATGTAAATATTTTGGGCGATTACGGCCAAATTACCGCAATTAAGAAAAATATTGTTTTGGCATTGTATATGGGTCTATTAGAGACGTATTTTAAAAATTTCCAAAAATTAATATTTTTTTGTCATATGAAATAGGATGTTTAAACAATTTACAAAAAATTCTGAGTATTTCGTCAGGCGACACAAGTTGGTACTTATTTGAAAAACTGAATGTCTTGACATACAATTTAGTCCAAGAAAATATCAAAACGAGGAGAAATAAATCATCTTTTGAAACGAACTTGGGAAAAATTGAAACCGGTTGGCAATTTTACAAAACTCCAGATTTTTGCGATACAATTTTTTTGCTAGTAGCATTTGTTGACCAATAAATTGTTGAAATTTGACTTCCTTTAGCCTTCGTAACTTTTACAATTTTCTAAATCTCAATACAACAATTCGAATTTGTTACACCCTGAACTTGATATAAAAAATTAAAATTATATTTTCAAAAACTATTTTATTTTATAGCAGTGCATGTACATAACTGATGTAAAAACGAATGAAGTTCATAAACCGAAGAGCTCACAAATAATTAAACTACTAAACTAATCGAAATCTAAACTACTAAACTGGTCAAAATATTGAAATAGTACCTACAGTTACTATCTATTACACAATTATTTGTTTATGCGACTTTGTTTTATCGCCAAATTATTAATAAATATTTATAATTATCATTATCATCATCGTTATCGTCAGAAACGCCAAATATATTAATATCAGGAATTTTCATTAGCGCTAACATTTCTTTTGAAAATACAGAAACTGCTTTTTTAGTCTGTCATCTAAAACTGGTAACGACCGGGTGGAAGATTATCAATAACATTCTTAATAAGTCTTTATTCGTGGTACTACCAGATACCTTTTGAGTGTTATATTCGCGTCTTTATGTCTCGTCTCTTGTCTTTCCTGAGTTCCTCCGAAAGGGGTACCAAACAATGTTTTATTATATTAGACGAATGCATCAAAATTTTGTGAACTCTAGCAGGCATGAAACACCAGGAATAAAGACTTATATAAAGATCTTTGGTCTCTAACCAATATTTTTCGAATGCTTAGATATTTATTTCGTGGCCAGTCGACAAAGTGTGTAATTGAACGCTATAACGAGTTATAAGCTTTTTATCTAAACCTGTTATTTCCGAACTCTCTTGTGGATTCAATTTGTATATTAAAGTTCATCTGAATATAAGTCTTTCTCATTGTGATTTCTGCTTTGAATTTTTTTTCTCTAACCTGCCATGACTGAATCGTTAGCTTGTAAATGATACGTAGGTAGCGAGCATTCAAAACACCTAATCCACCCATTTAGAGTAGATATGCCAAAACTGTTGTCTTCGGGTTTTTCTAGATTTGGATCCCCATCTAGAGGCATAGTCTGTGGGGTAGCTCCGCATATATAGCAGGTTTGACTAGAGTTATTATTGCTTAAAATATTATATATTTTGCCGTCTAACATTATTAAAATTAGCTGATGATGAATATTTACGTTACATTCTAGTTTTGAATTTTTGTAGGGTTTAATTTAGAGATCTCTTCCTGAATGGTCGCCGTTTCCAGCTTAACCATAGCAGGCGTTTCTTTAACAAACATGAACTTAATGGGTCGACAATATCTATATGCACACACTGAAGAACTATTCAAAAGATGAAGTTTAACGGGGACGAAAGAAAAAACAAATACATATTTATCATTAACGTCCCTGTTATGAAACTTTTGGTTGTGTATATCTGCTATGGCCGGAACTGCCATCAACTCCTTTTACTTAACAAAACAAAGTCTTTTTGACTCGATGTTAAATTATTTGCTTTATTACTGTCTCTTGAACCGAAACAAGCCGCTCTGCTGTTAGATCTAAGAGCTTGCAGATTTATTTCAGTTTCAGTAATATTTAGAAATTCATCGGCATGTCAACATTCAGCTTTTGCTTTTTGTAACATAAAATAACATATATATATATATATATATATATATATATATATATATATTTATATATATATATATATATATATATATATATATATATATATATATATATATATATATATATATATATATATATATATATATATATATATATATATATATATATATATATATATATATATATATATATATATATATATATATATATATATATATATATATATATATATATATATATATATATATATATATATATATATATATATATATATATATATATATATATATATATATATATATATATTAAACAAGAATACCTCATTAATAATCAACTGTTTGTAGAAAAACTATACAAAAGAATCACAAAGTGGTGGATGTGCTTGCTACATATCGATGCTTCGCCTCTACAAAAGAAGACTTTATTGAAAATCTAGACATTATATTAAAGTATTTAAGCTTAAACACAGGCAAGAATAGGATGCAAGTTTTTGATTGATTTTGATATTTTGGACAAATTAAAAGAAATACCTATTCCTTTTGTTGGGTGTGATCAACACGAAAAAAATTTACAACTACGATCATTGAGTTGTACCTTGTCAGTAGAATGCGCTTTATTTGTAAAGAGGTTCGCAGAATAGATAAAGCTAAAGAAAGAAATTAAGGTGCTTGAAGAAACAATTAAAATTATAATTAACTTTTTACTGTGTTCCTGTAGTCTGTTTTAATAGATTGAAGTCCTTCCGCAAAGTTAGAAATAAGACCTACAACGGAAACTTGATTTATGAGGATGTGATTTGCTAACAATTTTTTTTTTGTTGAAATCATGTTACAGATTTTTGTTTTCAAACTTCTAAAATATCAATGTCTAAATAATATATCAATGTCTTCATTTGTGGAGTAATTCTAGTAAATTATAGTTTAAAAAACTGAAAAACACGCTTTAATAGTAAACTGAACTAAAAAAAACCCTTTAGACGAGAATAAAGTGATTAACAAGAAAATTAATGCCATTGTAAAAACAGCGAGGGTCTGATATCAGTTATTATAAATATTTTATCGGTATAATTTCTGAAAGTAAAGTCAGTATGAATATATGGCATAAAGGCACAAAAGGAGCAAATTGGTGTAGGAACAGAAAATTAAAAATTTTTGGAAAAAAAATTAAAGATAAAAGATATCGCAAAATTCCAAAAACGTTCTGAGGGATGGTCAGCAATGGCTACGATGAAAAGCCTTTCGAAATATGACCTGCTTTTTAAAATCCGTTCGGTATTTCCAGGTATCAAAGTTGAAAAACGTCTTACTCAACCCCCCCAGAAGTGTGTGTATACTCCACTGATTTGAATCAAAACCGTTTACACATGTTCGACATAGTGACGTTTTTTACTTTCAGTATTACTTACTTTACTTTATAATGATAAATTTGTCCCCG
This sequence comes from Kuschelorhynchus macadamiae, assembly GCA_030620095.1. Lineage (NCBI taxonomy): Eukaryota > Metazoa > Arthropoda > Insecta > Coleoptera > Curculionidae > Kuschelorhynchus > Kuschelorhynchus macadamiae. The sequence goes on from JAUTXW010001143.1 coordinate 2,497,174, forward strand.
TTTCTTAAACTGCCCATGTGAGTTTTTTACCAGAGTCGCTTAAGCTTTTGCCGTGTATTGGAAGATAACGTATGTCCCGTAAGTTTTGGCACAAAATTTAAAACAAAATATTCTTTTAATATGTAGTTTTGGTTAAACTTTTATTATTTACTATAATTAACGGCTTAGTAACTAACAAAATTAATAATTTAAATTAAATTGAAGGGGCCGTGCTGCTCAATTAGACGCAATTTTCTGCGAACATCTCGCATTAGGTTCTGGACAACTTCAACATCAATTTCGCCTATCTTTCTAGTACAAAAGTTATTTTTTTTTAGTTCAATTTACTATTAAAGCGTGTTTTTTAGTTTTTTAAACTATAATTTTTTTTTTTTAGTTCCGTTTACTATTAGTTTACTATTTACTATTAAAGCGTGTTTTCTGGTTTTGTCAAACTATAGTTTATTCTTCTTCGCTACCTCCCCGTGAGTAATTTACACGCCTGTTGCCTTCCTTTTATATGGTAGCCATTTCCCAGTGTCGCTCTCCGAGATGAAATTTTTTTATCCTGACGATCCTGTTCAGGATAATGGGACAAACTTATCAAATCATTGCATCGTCATCGATTGCAATCTGGCGTTATAATGTGGGTGAAAATCAAATAAAAGCGTTTTAAAACAAGTAAATTTACTCGAGTATTATTTTAATTAACAGGTATCAGGGCAATTTGGGTTTTCTGACTTTATTTTAGTTACTCTGTTTTGTATCATACACAGAATGTAACTGATTAGTTATGTTCCTGTCCTTACTTGCAAAAGTCAACCTATAATCCTTTATACTTTGATGAAATTTAATCTGAATGAAAAATAACCGAATTGAAAAATAAAGATTAATGAATAATTTAACGATATAATATAAGGTACTTTAATAGAGGATGCATAAACCTTTCATAGGTGCTCGTTATTTACTCAAAAAAAGATATTTTTTTAAACAAATATATTTCTTTTCTCCTAAAAGAAAAACAATAATAATTATATTTAAATTTTATGTATAATAGTAAATAGTTGCTAAATTGGGAAAAGAAAAGTACAATACTTGGGAGTAAATGACGATAAGCCTTGATAAAGAGCGAGGAGACATATGTCCCCACACTACAGTGCATACATTAAAATCTGAAAAAAAAAATATCTGAAAATGCGTGCACCCCCTTTAAGAATTATCAGATGTTCTTACTAAGTGGCGTTTTATTATTTCTACTATCTATGAAAAAGATAAAGCAAAGTACAAGATTTTATTTTTCATGTCAACTATATTCAAGCCATCGGAACCGACCCAGTCGTTATTTTTTAATTTGGACTTTATGCACAGTTAATACATTTCTTGTAGTTTTACTTAGCTTCATCCTGATCCCTATAATTAAAATATTAATTTCATTTAGAATGATCGCTTCATTTGACGTTAAAAGAATATAAAAAAGTGATTAATTACAACGCATTCCGAGATAGAAATTCCGAGTTAGAAGTCGGAATCCGAGATAGAAGTCGGAATTCCGAGATTGAAGTCGAAATTCCGAGTTACAAGTCGGACTTTCGAGATAGAAGTCGGAATTCCGACATAGAAGTCGGAATTCCGAGTTATAAGTCGGAATTCCGAGAAAGAAGTCGGAATTCCGAGACAGAAGTCGAAATTCCGAGTTAGTAGTCAGAATTCCGAGATACAAGTCGGAATTCCGAGATAGAAGACGGAATTCAGAGATAGAAGTCGGAATTCCGAGTTAGAAGTCGGAATTTCGAGATATAAATCGGAATTCCGAGATAGAAGTCGAAATTCCGAGTTAGAAGTCGGAAATCCGAGATAGAAGTCGAAATTCGTTACAAAAATAAAAATAAAAAAATTGTGGCCCATCTACGCTTTCGTAAACTGTACATTAATAACACTGTTTCAACTTCAACAAAACCAAACACTTTATATATTTACATATTTCACCACATCCGACAGTTTGTTGATGGCAACTAACGTTTGTTTATATGAAACCATTGCCGCCTTTACAAACATGTGTGAACTTGATTGCGATGCAAAATATTTTCAGATTAGGGCTAAATGAAGTATGCATAATGGTTTAAAAAGGTTTCTGTCATAACTTTTGAATATGAGTTGTGTGCACCTTATTAAATTAAAAGTAGAAAACTTTTAAAATCAATCTTTTATTTAAAGTGTATTAAAGATAACAGTTAATATAGGTAAAAAATATATTTATGCCACTGCCTCAGGAATATCACTGTCTCCCCGGGAAAGTAATCGCTAAAATAAATATGGTGCAATTTATATTTGAAGTTACCTTGTAAGTTATTTGATTATAATTTTAATAAAATCAAGGAATGAAGCATCAGAAAAAAATCCAAAGAAACTATAGAACCCTGTACAGAGTGTATTAATGGAAAGTTAGACTGTTTTGAAGGAATATAATTTGATAAATGTTGGATTAGATATGACTAAAAAGTTAGCGACACCGACAAATACAATTTGATGATATCCTCGGGATAAGTACCACAGAAAGAAAAAAGCATTTAACATTCATCAACAAAAATTTCTGAAATATCTTTTAAAATAAAGGCTCCAAGACATACATAGGAGACCTGTCAAAAAGGATCAACGTGCATTTTTTAAATGGAATAACCTATATATTGTATGATCATTAAATAGTTCTTGTTTTCTGCTTATAAATGTGTACAACATGTTACAAAAAGAATCCACCTACAAATGCATGTAAATTATGGCGTATTAACACTGATGTAAGATGTAATATCAATCCTCTCTTTAAAACATTGTTTCTTATAACATCGTTTTTGTTGAATTTCTAGGTCATTTTTTAAAATAGATATGAGAACCCGGTGTTCTGATGATGGACGTGTTTGGTAATCGGAACTTGGAAATTATTATTTTTAAAATTTGAAAAATGTTTGTTTTTGGGAATTATGGCTGGTAGCAAACGGAATGCCTTCATCGGCTGGAGAATTAAGGTGACTGGTTCCTCCCATGGCCTCTGGGTTACCTGCGAATTCAGAGAAAGGAGAATTAATATTTTTTGTTAAAGTATTTTGATTAGTAGGGTTACTTTTTTTACAGGTATATTGGCATACAGTTGTACCTTACGACGGTAAGAAAGCCCAACCGAAACGTCAGTTGTTATTACACTTTGGGGCTGCTTTTCATTTTGCCCTGTAGCACTTTTATTATATTGGTTTGACGGAAGGGCTTGGGTTGTTGTTAATTTCGTACCCTTGGGGTACTTCTGTCTACGTTGGTACTTTGTTTGAATGTGTTAAATTCTGTACTTCAATCAGCAGTCCTTAAAGAGTATTGACTGAATGATTTATAACTTGATGTTTCAAATAGATTTTGATTCAGTTCTAGAGAACTGTCGTTAAAAAGCTGACGCTGAGCACAGCGACGACAGCACGTTAGGCAAAAGGGTCATTTTCATCATGTAAAGCCTCCAGTTCGGCCCTACATGAATTATTAAAATTTGGTTGACTATTCTCCTTGCGGAAGTAGCTATTAGCTATTTCAGTTAGGCTATTTTGTTCACTTTAAGGTTTTTCACTTTTAGGGGATTGATTATTTTTACTATTTCTAATGTTATAATTGTGATTACTATTATTATAACTAGCGACAGTATTTTCCTGTTTTATTTTTGTGTTGGTTTCAGGGTAAATATTAATGGAGTAATTATTTCAATAGTCTAACCCCGAAGGATTAAACGAGGCCCCACCACCATTTACCCGACTGCCCTCTGAAAAATGGGCACCCGCCTCAAAGAGAGTTGGGAGTTCCAAGGACTCTAAGGGGGGTGAAAAGTCTCTGTACGTGAATTTAGACATATTTATGCGGAAAACAAAGCCTGAAGGTAGTCTCTGCCCTAATATGCTATTTAATATTTTTTCTTTTTTAAAACCAAATTTCACAATTGTGAAAAAGTTCTGAGGGTAGCGACGAGAAAGTTTACGGGGGAAAGAAGTTAATATGTTGTAATAATTATCACTAAGTTGTTTATTTTAAAACTAGCTACTATTTAAATAATCTTTGTAACGTGGGCGCCGGGTGGATAAAATGCTATTACTAATTTACAAATTAGATCTTTTTTTTTAATTAACACAACAGTTGCTTACTTCCTGAAGCTAGCACAAAGTCTTTCAAGGGATCTACAGTTTAGTTTATGTTTGAACAAATGTTTAAGAGTTATTTGTACTTCTCTGGTTTTTTGGGAAAATTCAATTTTTCGCTTCACAGTTTCTGTACAAAAAGTTTGTTCCACTGAGTGAGAGTTCAAATTTAATGTCTTTATAACAACGCAAAATACTCGTTTTGCGCTGAGCTTAAATGCTTACAATATTGTCCTGAGGACAACATGTTTTACAGAACACATTTTGAAAAAAAAATTAAAATTTAACAAATGTCTAGATGGATCTGTTTGTGATTTTTATTTTTGAATTGTTTTTTTGGTGGGAATCTATGTCCTCTTTTCATCAATGTTAAGGGATAACTCCATTCGGGAGCTTATTCAGTAATTCTTTTGACTTGTAAAGCAATAAAAGTTTTGACCAACTATTACGTCATGTAGCGATCAGTTATTTATGTTTTATAAAAACTTTTCTAAGACCAAAAAGTCGGTTTTTGCTAGATATATAACTGTTACCAAAAGAATTTTACAATTGAATAATACTAAGATTAACAAACGGTTAAAATTTTGACAAAAGTTAGCAACAATTAAGATTACAATTAAAAACAAATTTTAGCAATAAATAAAACTATTTCTTATTCCAGACAAGCCTTTACTGTTAAGAGAGCTCGTAAGTTTCGGTAGCTGAACGGGCCAATCAGTCTGAGGGATAATTTAAAAGCCTAATTTTCGAAGCTACACCTTAATTACTATCCTAACTCTATACATGCCCTAGTCTGGGAAACACTTGTACATGCACTTTTATTATTATATCATTATCTGATAAACAATGTTTTCGGAACCATACACTTAAGGAAAGAACCACTAAAGTCACAAAATCGGTTTGTTCAGATTTAGAGAAAGTTCGACTCAACTAAGGTAGAACTTCAGATAACTTTAAAATGATATTAACAAATTTAAGCAAACACTGATAAAAATAAGCAGTGATTTTTTAAAGTTAAAAGCAATCACTAGAAATATAGTTAAAATCAATGGAAATATATAGCTCGCAGTTTAAAAAAAATTTATTTTTCTAATTACAAGCTGAAAACAAAATTCCTTTAAGTTTAAACAGTTATTAAAAGTCCTTTAAGTAAAGCATTTAGCATTGGTTAAATAAAAGGGTCCCGAACTTCTAATAGATAACACCTATGTTACCTATTAAAAGATTGATCAGTTAAGTTTAAAAATTAAAACAAATATCAAACTGGTTACATTAAAATGTTTAGCATAAACTAGTTATAAAATATTTAAAAATTCATAAATTCATAAGTAGAAGGTATAGCAAAGGAGTTAAAATAATGTTTTAAAATTATTAAGTTTACTACTAAAAAATTTTCTTAACAGTCAAAGTCAACACGGCTGAAGGCCAATACCAAAAGGCTCGGGAATTTTCAAACAATTCAAGGAAATCTTTAACACTAGCAGCTTACTCTTAAAATCACTTGTTAAATTTCGATTAAAAAATGGGTAAGCACAAATATAAATAAATACAAAGCTAATAGCTTCGAATTGCAGAGAGCAGGCTGAGAATTGGCCACCTAGATTTAGGCTGTCTTCTTCGCGACAATTCTAAGTACCAATCAAACTTTTACTCTTCTGATTATCCCAGCAAGCTGTACGCATACATGGTTATTATGACGTACGATTCTTTGCCGAACCCTCGGACGAAAATCTTACTTTAGTGCTAAATGCAATGCAAAATTTCAGATAAAAATCCCAGCGTACATCCCCGTTGAAGGAAAAATTCCTTATCGATGGCTTCGGTAGTCGGTACTTTACAACTGACTTGAACTCACTGCTTTTCGGCCAAAAAACGAGCCAGTTTTGTTCACTTTTCCCGGTGACCGCCCAAAATGCACGTTTGGACCGATCAGAGCAAAATTGCACCCTTGGAATTCTGGGAATGCCAGTCATTCTTAATCTCAAAGGTGTAGAAGCAGCAGCGATATGGCGGAGCTCCTGTGAAATTGTTTTGTTTTTTTCTTCTTCTTTCTTGATTTTCTAAATTCTGTTAAAAATCAACAGGTTTATTTAGTCCGGGGATTTTTACATTATTCAATTGTGCTCTACGTATATGATAAATGGGCATCGTCGCCGTGGCCTTAAAAGAGTTATTGTACTTATAATTATAGTAAAATGAAAATTGATCAAAATTATCTTTTCAGTTGAGAATTTGAAAAAATGTTCTTCTAGATAAAAGAAATGATTTACTTTTGCCTATCTTTTGATGCTAAAACGAGCGCGATAAGTTAAATTTTGTAAAAGTTCATACCGATCAGCTGTTCACTCGATCGAAAATTTCCCAAAATACAAAAAAAATTCTTAAAAATCGGGGATTTAATTCGAAAGAAAACGTGAAAATATTTTTTCTTAATAAATTTTATTTTTATCACTTTTCGTTTAGACGCTACGAGTGAAAATAGAAAGTTATTTTTTCAGAAAAATTTCGCTTCAAAATCAGAAATTGTCCAAAAAGGTCATGCTAGGACTCAAAACGAAGCTTATGACAAATTATACCTTTCTGTTTGGTTTTGAGTTTAATATCGATCTTAGTTTTGGTTTTATGAAGGGTTTTAGGGTTGGGTCAAAATGAGCCTATTTTGACCTATAAAAAACTTTCTATGAGTCTGATTTGGCTTAAACTTTCAGAAACAGTGTATTTTAACTATACCTTTTATATTCTAATTTTGAAAATATCTTTTCAAACAAAAATTTTTATTTTTTAGATACCCCTGATTTGGAGCGCTCGTCTAGCTCTGTATATGAGCTTATAAAATTCGCAAATGAGTATTTTTAGTATCATCTGTTATTCTTGCACCTGAATACAAACAATGAACTTACATAAGTTGTCGATTGGCTTATATTTTATCCACTTATTGTTGCAGTGTTTTGAGAAAATTGGGTTATGTTAGGTTAGTTAGGTTAACAACAAAATGGTATAATATTATTGTAAAAGTTTGACTGTTCTTCAAATCTTTATTTACTTGAATATTAAAGAGTTATTTCAGCGTCGAGTGAATTCTCAGTTTCCGGTCGGTTATACCGTCGTCTTTTGCGTGTAAAAGGACGAGAAAGATATTTATGGATAACGTTGGCTTATGACCTTATATTTTAGCTATTAATTGTTTTTAGAAGTTGATTTGTTTTTTTGGTTTTTAAGAATGGGACTTAAAGTTCTTTATACTGAGATTTTGTACCTATAGACATGCCCTCGTGCATTACATTAAAATGATGCTATTTCGTAACACCGGGTATATTTATAATCAGAAAAATAAAACCTATTAAATGAACAAATGTATCTATTTAAATAATCCCCAAATATTTTTGTTCAACTATCCTAGGTATTTATGTATACAATGCGGCTCTTTAAGGTTCCACCCCCTTTCATTTTTTAAAGCAATGAAGAAAAAGAAAAGGAATTTGGAATTTTGAAGAAAAATAATAATAAATAAATGAAAAAAGAGGACAAATATCACATATTTGAAAAGGTGTTTTTAACCCTAATTCACCTCCAAAATATGGGAACATTAGAGTGACCCGTATTAAAAAGGCGGACATTCCTAAATACGAAAGAAGCTAATTGTTCTCTATTGCTCTATTATGCTAAAAATTAAATAATTAAAGTAAGTCTAAACATACCGCCCATTTTGAAAGAAGCTGCTGACAATCATTTAGTGAAAACAAGTTAATGTGCATCAAGCACAAAAATAAAATGTTACATTTGAAATGAAAATGATAATACTAATCTAATTCGATTCTACATTAATAGCTGTTGACTACAATTTGCTAATATAAACATGTTATTTTTTTATTTGAGAATACTTATTACTAAAAAAATCATCGCAAACAGAAGGAAAATGTAGCTGAAAAAAATACAAAGCCTACTTTGTTGATGATTCGCCCAAAAGCCGGAATTCCCGAGAAAAAAGGGACTTGGGACCCTGGACTTGGCATCAAGCAGTAAAAGTATATATCTTGGGATGTTTAAATCGTTTAGGTTAACCATAAATATTACTCCACGTGTTATGAAGGTCCACTAGAATACTGTCATTCCATGTCCGTTTACAAGATAATTTTGGTCTTTATTATACATGCTTACAGTAGTCCCAGTCAAGATCTGAACCACCGTCACTAAGATAAAACGTATCGTGACATGATTGAACTGAGAAATATTAATGGTATATTTACAGATATCCTCTTGAGAGTTCCAGTTCAGATCAAGGGTCTTTATTACTTTATCGTCATGGGGGCAAAAAATATTCAACAACACACAAAGCAATGTTTTTTTTTGTTTTTATGCGCTTTACCGCCCGGTCCCTTTAGACTTCTCAGCCCAAGATTCGTGCATTGGACTATAGAAGACTGCTATCACTTGCAACATACTTTTTTAAATTAAAACCAGTTATTTTTAGTACTTGGGTGATCTCAGCCATAAAATTTTTACCCCATCAGATTTACAAATTTGATCATCAACATAAAAAATGGATTTTGATAGTTGCTGTAAGCATCGTATTGCTAAGAGTGTGGAGTTGATATTGATTTATTTCATTTGCAGAACCGTATCTCCGAAGGATTTTCTGATGATTACGTTGTTTATTTTCTGTCCAGATACACTGATACATTTTTTTCTATGTCAGCGATAACGGCAAAATTGTATGTAAGCGAATGACTAAATTCATAAGATCATCTTGTATCTTTGGAGCTATCTTGAGCGTATCATTCGGCGATATACCACTTGGCGTTTTTGTTGAACCTTCAAGGAGGACTCGCAACTTGGTTATAGACCTGGACTCTTTACAGATACCATGATGAGATAAAAAAATGTGTAAAATCTGAATCATTTATATTCTGAATTTTGGTCATATTACCAAGTGACTCATCATTCGAACATGAATGGATGATGGTGAATTTTCCACTGTGAGAAACCTCTTTAAGATATTGCCATGGGAGTTACCAAGATTTGACAGGTAGTCCTTTAATAGCAGATTAACCACACACTTGCCATCATCATTGTGGGTGGTGATTTTTGGGAAGTGTGCCACACATTCAGTTTCTTCGGGAGTCTTGACATTTTCATTTTTCCAAAAAAATTTAAATTGATTGCTTATTTCAGATGAATCAATAGCTAAATTGTTGAACTTGAGAAATTTAATGGAGTTGGTATTATTTTACAAAATAATTTGCCCAACACAAATATGGCTCCAAAAGATAAAAGTACCTAGAACATAAATTGGACCTGTTTTACTGAAATCCTTATCAGCAAAAACAAGGTTATTAGCAATTTTCAAATCCTGTGTATTGAATGAGAAATCCGGTAACATTTTTGATACCTTGTCAATGACCAAGAAAGATACAAATTGAGTGAAAATAAGTTAAGAGTTGACTTTTCGTTGGCAGATGGCTTTTCAAAAATTTTTGTCAAGCCGTTAACAAAACCTTGAGCTGAGTGACTTATTTTCGTTGATGAGATTTTGAGTTTGTCAAATAGTGTTTGTGTTTGATTGAGAACCACAACTCAGAACATTAGCTATGGATAGAATCACGTATGGTTCTCTTTCAGAACTCTGCATGATTGAGTGTGTTTGAAAATTGGCATGTTAGAGCTCAGTATTATTGGAATTAGATGAATGAGCTGGATTAGATACATTTTCTTCATAGATATATTCTTACGTGTTCATGATTTTTCTTGAGAATGTTTACTAGGTTTACGTGTAATAATGTGTTAGGTTTGAATGAACATTTCCTACAAACAAAAATATTATTACATTCTTTATTTAGGTGACCTTTGCGTAAGTAATTAGTATAAACAAGCTTTAAGAAATCAGCTCATGAAAAGATAAAGCGATTCTTTTCACATAAGATACAGAAAAGTGAACCTGTTACAATACTCCTAGTAGATCCAGAGGGATTTAAATGACATTGGCGGAGTTGCATTTTCTGGAACTTAGCATTTAAGAAATGAAATATAATTTTGAAGTGAAGGAGTGTCAGTGGTTAATTTAAGTGAAACATTCTCCCATTCCCTTCTAGTAGAAATATTAAGTTTTAAATTGATATGAAAACTTATCATTGTGTCCTAGTGCTGGAAGCCCCAATGAGATTTCATAAACGAAAATGAGATTATTTATTAACATTATGTATTTCAAAGAGTGCTTTCGTATGATTTTGTATTATTACCCTTTTGTTGTCAAAACGTTCGCACAAAAGTTTCCAGGCACTATCATAATTTGATTCCGAAACTTTCCCTTGAAACATGATTTGGGATACCAAAATTTCTCAATAAGAGATGTGCTATTGTGGATAAGAGATTGGTAAGTGCCACCAAACTGCATCCACTCATCCCAGCCATGCCAAACATACGGCCCAGTGAGCATTTTTCTGCGGCCCAAATCAGTTTTGAAAACAGCCAGATAATGCGGTCCGCGAACAAGTTGAAAACCGTTTTTGAAAGCGCGCGTCGCTGCAACAACGATTGGTATAATAAAATTTACAATTGTTGATGTCCCATCTATGTTTAGGAGGATGAACTACACATACTCAACCTAAAACCTAAAGCCAAACGTTATCTGGTTTGTTCCATGAAATTGTATCGCGCAAAAACACAGATGACGCTATCTGAACATTCTGGAAAAAACTCGAGAAATCACAATCCGTATATAAGCCGTGTTCGATTGAGCTCAGTCGTTCAGTGTTTATACAGTTATGAGTCAGTTGCGATAGAGTTTCGAGTTCAGTTGCGCACTTATTGTTACATATTATTATTATAGTTTATTTCGGGTACAGTTTTTAACATGTCTCTTTCAAAATCAAGTGGAAGTAAGAGGAAACTTGTAGATGAGCATCGTATCTTTCAAGAAAAGTGAGAATTAGAGTTTTTTTGCTGTGAAGTGAAAGAAAAAATTACTTGTTTGATTTGTAATAGTACAGTCGGTGTCCCAAAATTATATAATATAAAACGTCACTATGATATTCATAAAACTATGTTTGACAAGTATTCAGGCATGGTCAGGAACGAAAAGTTAAATAAGTTAAAATCACGGTTGAAAGATCAGCAGCTTATGTTTACATGTCCAAAGCAAGAAAATGAATCTGTCCTTCAAGCGAGCTACGTACTGTCGGAGTTGATCGCGAAACACTCAAAACCATTTGTTGAAGGTGCATTTATAAAAGAGTGCCTTGTAAAGGCCGCGTAAATTGTCCTGTCTGAAAGTCCCAAGAGCGTGAAGGCATTTCAAAATATATCTTTGTTCCGGAAATCTGTCGCTGAAAGACTTATTGAGTTCGCTGCCAATATAAGTGATCAGATAAAAACGACATCAGACTCTTTTAATGCATTTTCTATTGCCTGTGACGAAAGTACGGATGTGTGTGGTGTGGCGCAACTCGCTGTTTATCTTCGTGCGGTTGATACAGATATCAATGTGTATGAAGAATTACTGGAATTATTGCATGATACAACAACTGGTAAGGATATTTTCAATGGGCTTCTGCAAAAGTACAATTTAGATTTGTCAAAACTGTGTTCCGTTGCAACAGACGGAGTTCCTTCAATGACTGGAGTAAAAAATGGCTTCGTTAAAATATTACAGACAAAGATCAGAGAAACGGGCAGTGACAAACCAGATTTTCATCATATTCATTGTATAATCCACCAAGAAGTTTTATGCTCAAAAGTGATCAAGTTGGAAAGTGTTTTAAAGTCAGTGAAAAAAATTATAAACTTCATAATGTCACGAAGCCTTAATCAGCGACAGTTTTCTGCATTTTTACGTGATTTAGAAAGTGAGTACACTGGTTTAGCATATTATGCAGAGGTGCGATGGCTTTTGTGTTCTATGGTACTCGACCGGTTTTGTAAACTCAAAGAAGAAATACGCGTTTTCGTGGAAACAAAAGGAGAAGATGTCAGCTTATTATGCGATGTACCTTTTTTACAAGATCTTTCATTTATGGTAGATATCACAAAACACTTGTAGGACTTAAATAGGAAATTGCAAGGAACACGTCAAGTTGTTAGAGATATGCATGATCATGTGAAAGCTTTCAAGTGTAATACGATGGTGTGGGAAAAACAGTTAGCAGAGGATAATCTGTCACATTTTCTGACTTGTAAGACATATCAGGAAAGCACAAGTGTCCCAATATTATACAAAATATATTCAGAGAAAATGAGAAGCCTTCTGGCAGAATTTGAGAAGCGTTTTCAGGATTTTAAGACCCAAGAAATCAATTTTTCTCTATTTACTGGTCTTTTCACTATCGATATTGATAAAGTTCTCCCTCACTTGCAAATGGAAGTAATTGAGATTCAGTGTCAGACCTATTTAAAATAAAAATTTGATAGTGTTGGTACATTCGAATTTTATAAGTACTTGCCTGTTCAATACCAAGAAATGAGAAAATTGGCCTGTAAAATCCTGTCAATGTTTGGAAGTACCTATAAGTGTAAACAACTATTTTCTTTGGTGAAACGAAACAAATCTCCCGCAAGATCGCGATTGACGGACGCACACTTGGACGCAGTTTTAAAAGTTATTTCCGTCGATAAATTCGCGCCACAAATAGACAACTATATTAGAGACAAAAGATGTCAAATATCTGGCAAAAGAATTTAATGTTTGTAGTTTTTTGTAATGACCTTTTTATTGGAAATTTAATAAACAGGTTTGTCCTATAATAGCACTTTTTCTCAAGATTTTCAGTGGTTTGTCTTCTTTAAGATAAGGTTTTGCGACCCACCTAGTCGATGGTCTTCATGCTTTTGGCCCACCAGTGACTTTGAGTTTGACAAGGCGGACTTATCCTATGCGCCATAAAATTGTGGCAGTTTTAGCTTAGGCAAATTTACACCTGCTGAACTATTGTTACTAGTGAAAAGTAAAGTTAACCTTTTAAGGGACAGGAATATTTGCTTGAGTTAGTGATCAATAGTAGCTTTGGCCGTCGCTGTACATTCAAAAAACTGTTCCGCAAAATCCGTTCTAGATTTTAATTGATCCTCATCCTTATCTAGGACCTCAAACTCTCCCTGAACTATTAAAAATTCACACAAGGGCTGAACTTTTTTAAATCGAGTATGTAAATCATAGATATCAGAGAAATCGAATCACACCTGTAAACAGCTTCAATGCATCAACAATTTTATTGTGGGTATATTTGAGAGATTAAATTCTCTTTTTTACTTTTTCCTCCACAGAAGTATTAATCGGGAGAGTATTTATAATGTATATATAACAAAAATATATAAAAGTTGATATGATTAACGACAGTAAAAAAAAAAATATAATAAAAATACACAGTATTACTGTAAATGGTAAATATTTATCCGTACATCTACCTATACTAGCGATTTAATGAATGTCCTCTTAACAAAGTAAAGTAGTGAGTAAATAGGGAGCTGAAAATAAGTAAGATTTATATTATACTCGTATATTGATTGATATAACGCCCCAGAAATGGTAACTGAGTAGGTATATCGGGTGATTCAAAATTCAGTACAAATATTTTAAGAGCAGGTTCCTTTCATGAAAATAAGAAAAAAACTCATATGAACATAGGTCTGGAAATGCTTCGTTCTCAAGATACGGGGTGTTCAAGTTTGTTATTTTTTTTTAGTCTCTTTAATGCACGATGCACATTTCTAAAAATAATTTATTTAAATTTGGTACACAAGGTCGTGTAATCATTCTCTACGAAATGGCTATAATAGATATTTGAATATACTGTGTTACTTTTTTGGGGGGTCATGATCCGTTAACACCCGCCCAACTTTTTACCACTGCTCCACTGACTAATCTTACTTCGAATTATTCTATTACCTAACTTTTTGGTCTCTTACAAAATTTCGATATGTTCTGCAGTTTCAAATTTATTTAGCGAAATGCCCATTCTGACATAACCAATAAGGTTGAAGAATAAACATGATCAAAATGAAACTCAACAAAACGTAGTGGGCTGCAACTGTTTATTTGTTTTCGTCTGTAACCCGTTTTGACGTTTTCTGTTTAATTCATTTGGAAATCACATAACACTTGTCATAATTAGCACTTTGGCTTAGTTAAAAGTGAAATTATAGCTCGACGTGTGTTTCTTTAGTGTAAATTTTCTCAAATGAAAAATGAACCACATTCATTCGAGCATCTCGCTGACATTCATTTTGTTTACGGTTTGGCTGATGGACTCCTCAACGACCGAACTTTGGCAAATTGTCATCGGCACCTCCGGGAATACGGCAAATTCCAGACTCCCAGGAATATTGACGGGGAGCAGATTTTGAATGCAATCGACGATAATCCTGGCTTAAGCACTCGATAAATAGCAGAGGATTTGGTTGTTTCGCAAGCAACTATCTGGCAAAATTGTACGAAAACAGCTTATACCCATATCATGTCCAACGCGTCCAAAGTCTGCATTCTGGATATTTTCCGCGGCGCTTCTTCCGGTGAGTATTTCGTAATTGTACAAGGGATCTTAATTTTTTATCGCGCATTCTAATTCTAAATTTGGGCGCGACGGAGTGGTACATTTTTACAACATACATACTTGGGCACAAATCCCCACGAGATCAGAGAATCTCATCACAAGGAACAGTTCAGTCCAAACATATGTGCATGTTGGATATGAAATAATTCGTCTTTTTTTCTTGTCACCAAATTTAAATGGGGAAACTTACTTAAACTTGCGAAATATTCGTGGGCGCATGGTTCATGCACTATGGTGCTCCCCTTAATTTTCGTGTGACAGTGCGCGAACAATTAGATTTAATGTTTCCAAATCGGTGAATCTGTAGCTCGGCCTCCCCATATTACACTCACTGGATATTATTTATGGGTATATTTGAAGGTCTTAGTTTGTGATCCAAGGCCAGTGCCTTCTGTGCAGCTTCTCCATCAACGCATAACTGATGCCTTCAAAGTTTTGGAAACATTTCTAGAATTTTAGAGCGCGTACGGCATTCCATGATAAGAAGAATAGAGGGTTGTACTGCAGCAGGTCAATTTCAACACCTCCTCCAAAAGTCAAGGTAGTTTCTCTCTAATTGTTATTTTTTATTGTTAAACAATTTTTATGAATTTGAAAAAGTTAATAAAATGTGCAGTTGAAGCGAAGCCCACTACGTTTCCTTAAGTTTTATTTTGTTCATGTTTATCCTTCTTCCTTATCGGTTATATCTGAATGGACATTTTGCTAAATAACTTCTAAACGGTAGAAAATATCGAAATTTTGTAAGAGACTAAAAAGTTGGGGAATAGAATTAAGAATATGTTTTCGACGTACGAGTAGCCAGTGGCGCAGTGGTAAAAAGTTGAGGGAGGTCTTAAGGGATCAAGACCCCCTAAAAAGTAACACCCTGTATATTTTTCTAAAATCTATCATAGCCATTTCGCGAAGAATGATTACAGGACCCTGTGTATCAAATTTAAATAAATTATCTTAAGAAATGTACAAGGTTTCTTTAAAAACACAAAAAAAATAAAAAAACTTTAACACCCTGTATCTTGAAACCAAAACATTTCCGGACCTCTGTTCACTTTTTTCTTATTTTCATGAAAGGAACCTGCTTCTAAAATATTTGTTGTAAAATACACCAGCCAAAGCAAAGCATTTTAGTAATCGACTAGGCGACGTTTTAAATTAATATTGAAACTTGTACTTACAGTTGTAAGTTTTCTTGAGTTATGACATACAAAATATTGTATTATAATTCTCTTGAATTTTATAGCTACGAAGGACCTGATTAATAATTGAGACTTAAATGGGTGAACTGTATACCATCTTGAATCCAATCCAATTTTGGATTTTTGGTCCAAGGCCTGAATAAGTGAGTGCTACTAACTTATTATTATTTATTATTACTAAATTTAATAAAGGGTAACATAACCTCAATTATAAATTTAAAAAAAGGCAAACGCTGCCTGTCGCCAATATCCATGTGTTATTCTCTCTCTCTTTCCAAAAAATAAAACGGGTTAGGGGGCGCCAATATTTTCGGTGGTAAGCCAGCAAGTAGAAACGTGAGAGAAGAAGAGCATCTCTGAAGCGCAATATTTTAAAATGGTAATTTTTTTAATTATTATAGATGGACAATAAGTTTAAGAAAACTATTTTAATCAATTTTCTCCTTTTTTTATTATAAATTATTTTTTAAAAGTGAAGTGTTGTCCTTTTATCGTCGTTGTGAAATAATAAAAAAATATGTCTAGGTGTAATCGAACAAAGCATGTAAGTAAATAAATACATCTGACAAATGATGTTATAAATATCTTGAAAATACACAGGTGCATTTTTAACAGTGTATTTAGTAGAATAATGTCAAAATTTACAAACTGATATTTCAAAGGACCAAATAAAAATTAAAGTTAAATATGCAATCTAAGTTTTGAACCGATTAAGATATACCTATCTAAATTTATGTATTAAAATCGGACGAGCCCCAGAGCTCGTATAACGACTGCTCAATTTGTAAAATCATCGGCAAATTTAACTCTTTTTATTTTAGAGTCAATTTTTAAATATAATTATATTAACTTAATATTTTGCAGCATGGTAAAGTAATAAACACAGAGGGAAAAAGGTGTCGCTAGGATATTTTAAATGCTTTTGCTCAAATAGCTGTTAAAAGTTAGTTTTTGTGTTTGGTGGGCCCAAAGCATGGAACACAATGGATTTTACCTCATTCGCTTTCGTCCATTTACGTCAAACTTTATTTTTCTTTGTGTATTTTTCGGTGTTTTGTTAGATACTTTTTTAAAATGTATGTTACAAATGGTTATATTTAATTCCAAATTATAATTATCACCCATTTTTTGAACCATTTTGTACCACAGATATGTACTTCCTTTTTAAGTTTCGTTTTTGTCGCTTAGTTTTTACCTTAAACCTTTGGCGGGTAATTTTTAGTGTGGTGAAGACATAATTTTTTACATCAGACAAAGAAAATTTAACCAGTGCTAACGAAAAACGAGTTCCCATATTTAAAACATAACTATATACAAAATTATAAATAAAGAAGCAAAAAAACACGACCCGTTGATAAGACGTTTTTCGTCTAATGTTCTCCCACATTATTTATCAGCTCATGCGACAAAAAATCTATATAATCAAATACGGTAAGGACTTTAAAAACTACTTACGAATACATATTTGTGTTATAAAGCATCTATGACCAATCCCTTACATATCTTGTAAATTATTTTTTAGGTAAAAAAGGTTATTTAAGAATAAAACCAATTTAAGTATGATCTTTCAAAAATCTAGTGTTTGTGACTGTAATTTAAAAATAAAAGTTATTCTTATCCACATATTCTTGTTTGTTGGATTCATTAAAAATAAATAATATATACCGGGTGTCCCTCAGATGTGACTCACCCCTATAACTTTTTTGTTTTTTGAGATCACTTTTTGAAATTCGGTGAGTGAATACAAGACCTATATTTGGATTTTTGGACATATTCGTTTAATTTGAGCCACTTCCGGTTTGACCGAAAATGACGGCAACTTTCGATTCTTACATGGGACACCTATATATTTTTAATTATTTGGATAGAAAATGGCGTTCTTAGTGCAATGACACCCGATTTATCAGTTTTTGCCAGATGAAGGAATTTTTGTGATATATCTAGCATGCTATAAATAACTTAAATCGGTTCATTTCTGATCTAGTAGTAAGGGAAAAATGCAAGTTTACCTCTATTGATCCTAAAAACTATTTTATACCCGTTTGAAATAAGCAAAATCAGTATTTTTGTGTTTATACTCAATTTTTTCAAATAGAAAGGAGGTGGCTCCTGGGGTTTTTATAAAATACCTCTTTCTTCCGAACAGCTTGAGTTACATTCTAATATTACATGAACTCTTTCTCCAAAAAAACAAAAATAAGTATTGTTACTACAAACATAATAACTAATAAGTCCGCATCATCTAGTCATCCATGCTTCAACCAGTTAACTGTGTGTTTATGGCTACTACGGGAAAAGTAAATAAAATATAAATAAACAGACAGTTTGGAAGAGCATTTCAAATACGCAAAAAAATGTTAATTCTTGCACGTTAGAAACATGCATTCTTTATAATAAATGGACATTTAATTAAATGTAGTAGGCGATGACAGAGACGAGTATTAAGGCGGCTTTGAAAACAAAACACTGTGAACAAATTCTAAAATTGTCTTTATTATTATGCGCATTTTTACCCAAGTATAAGTACCTAATTGTTTTAGTAGTTTGTTAAAAACTGATTTAAAGTTTTCTATTAAAACATGGAAACTTACACAAGAAGTGAAAAAATCGACATGCTTCTAGTTTTTGGTGAATGCAGTTGGTTAGAAAAATGCGCAACGATCCCGAAAATAATCCTAACGCACCATTTGTAATGAGCGAAGACAAAGAAATAGATGTTCTGGCATATGTGTATGTAAATATGACCGCCTCACTTAGAGAGATCGCTTTAGAGTGCCAAATATCTAAAAATTCGGCTTGGCGAATTTTACACAAACACAAATACCGTTCGAGTAATTATAATTTTTTTTTCAATTTCAATTCAATTTATTCTTTCAATTACATCAACACCTTTATCAAGGATATAACATTCGAAGATTGCAGTATTGCACTTGGTATTTAGGGAAGTGTTTAGAAGATAACAGTTTCCCATTTAAAACACTTTATGCCAACGAAAGCCGTTTTACAAATTTGCGAGTTTTTAATAGAAATAATAAAAGGTATTGGTCTCAAGAAAATCTGCATTTGATGGAAGAGGGAAATTTTCAAGAACGTTTTGGGTTTAATCGTTGGATTGGAATTCTCGTTGATATAATTTTAGGGACTATAATTTTTGATGGTAACCTAACAGGGGAGAGATGTTTACACTTTCTAACCTATCAAATTCGGGAGTTTCTCGAAGAAATACCAGGGATTATTGGAAACCGCATATGTCACCAACAAGATGGCGCCCCGCCTCACAATGTAAGGGCATTAACAAATTACTTAAATACCATACTTAGCGTAAATTGGATCGGAAATAGTGGATCTATTTTGAGGCCCCCAAGGTAAAACTGAATTTACGTCTTTGTATCTTTATTATAATTGTTTAAATGTTTCAGATCGCCAGACCTGACCGCCTTAGTTGTTTTTGTGGGACACTGTCAAAAAATGAAGCCTTTAATACATCTTCAGCAACCCGTGGTGAATTAGAAAACAAAGTAACAGCGGCCATAAACAGGATTACCCCAGGACAACTAAGACAAGTAGTGAGAGCAACTGTAGAAAAGGTACAGCGTTGTCAAGAAGAGCACGGTGGCCATTTTGAAAATGTGGAACCTTAAATATTTATTTTGGTTATAATAATTTCAAAATTAATTACATTATAAATTGTTTGTCGTTGTAACACTTAAAATGTTATAATAATTATCATTTTAATGTCATGTTTTCAAAGCCACAGTTTGTTTCATAGCGTCTTCGTCATAGTGTACTATGCTTAAATGAATTTTATCGTGTATTTGAAAACCTGTCGCGCATTAGTAATAATAAAATGCTTTTTTTCTAAGCTGACAGTTTATTTATAGTTTATTAACGTTTTCCGCTAGCCGTAGCCATAGTAACAAAGTGAACTGTTTGAATCAGGGATGAGTTGACGATGCGGACCAAGAGCAACGATCATGTCTGTAATAGCAATATTACATATATTATCATGAAATATGTGTTATCGAAATACTCGGAAGAAAAGGGTATTTTATATTAAACCCCTGGAGCCACTTCCTTTCTATTTGAAAAAAATTGAGTTAACACAAAAATACTGATTTTGCTTATTTCAAACGGGCATAAAATAGTTTTTAGGATCAACAGAGGTAAGCTTGTATTTTTCACTTACTACTAGATGAGAAATAAACCGATTTAAGTGTTTCATAGCATGCTAGATTGAAAAAAAATATATCATAAAAATTCCTTCCTCTGCCAAAAACTGGCAAATCGGGTGTCATTGAATGAAATAATTAAAAATATATAGGGTGTCTCATTTAAGAATCCGTCATTTCCGGTCAAACCGGAAGTGGCTCAAAACAAAAGAATATGCCCTAAAATCCAAATTTATGTCTTGTATTCACACAGCAAATTTCAAAAATGTATCTCAAAATACAAAAAAGTTATAAAGATGAGCCACATGTAAGGGACACCTGCTATTTCAAATTAGTCTAATTCAATGAGACTAATAGTTAATACATCTGTCTTTTGATAATGTAAAAAAATATTATACGTTCAAAGAGAAAAACTGACAAATAAATAGGTCGTCAGAGAGAGAGGCATCAAAGTAACAAAGCAATTCTTAATATTCGAAAATTAATCTTAAGTTTTGCAAGACCGCTAAATACTTTTTTATTTCCATAACTGCGCATATTCTTAATAGAAGGTATTAGTCGTCTCCTCTCCAATGACAAAAGAGTTCACCAAACTTAAAACATTTTTAACTGTGTATTTAGTAGAATTTTGTAAAAAATTAACAAACTGATATATTTCAAACAACCACAAAATAAAAAGTAAAGTTAAATATGCAATCTAAGTTTTCAGCCCATTAAGATATATCTTAATTTATGTGTTAAATTCGGACAAGCCTCAGAGCTGCTAGATAACAACTGCTCAATCTGTAAAACCATCGGCAAATTTAACTCTTTTTATTTTAGATTGCATTTTTAGGTATACTTATATTAAATTAATATTGAATATTTTGCAGAATGGTAGGTAAAGTAATAAATACAAAAGGAAAAGGTGTTGCTAGTTAGTGATAAAAAGAGGCAAAAGAAACACGTCTAGTTACCAAACGTTTTCATCCGATATTCTCCGATTATTTATCAGCTCATGCGACATAAAATGCCTATATAATCAAATATGGCAAGCACTTTAAAAACTAATTACTAGTACTAATTTTTGTTATAAAGCGTCATACGGCCAATCTTTTACGTATTTTATAAATTATATTTTAGGTAAAAAAAGGTTATTTAGGAATAAAACCAGTTTAAGTATTATCTTTCAAAAACCTAATTTTTGTGAATGTAATTTGAACATAAAAAGTATTTTCGTCCAAATATTCTTGTGTGTTGCAATCATAAAAATAAAATAAAATAATAAAAAATAATTAATATTTAAAAAATATTTCAAAATTGTCTAATTCAGTGGAACTAATAGTTAATAATTCTGCCTTTAAACAACTCTTAGTGGTTTAAACGTAAAAAAAATATTATAGGTTCAAAGATAAAACTTCACAAATGTATAGGTAGCCAGAGAGAGAACCATCAAAATAAAAATCCAATTTTTAATACTCGCGAATTAATATTAAATTTTGCAGCACAGAACCAAATACTTATTAATTTGCATAACTGGGTATATTCTTAAGTAGTAGTAGATATTCGTCTCCAATCACAAAAGAGTTTACAAAATTTAAATATAGTTCGGGAGGTCATAAGGAAAACGGGAAAAAGTAATTCCTTTTTCCGTTCTTGACGAAGAACACACACAAACACATTTATATCCAGGCATTGTATTTGTTAAATTATCAACATGTGCCGACATACTAAACTATGAGGCGACCGCCTACCATAGAAACAATGAAAATCTGTCCTGCGCTGTATCGGGAGGATTTGTTTTATAAAACTATAAATTCAGTTTTTCCGCTACATTTCTTATTATAAAATGGAACTGAGAGCTACTATCAAGTAGTATATTCAATAAAATGTAATTTTGATTTCTTGTTAAAATTGACGCCGTAAGTAAAATCTCCGCTTGTTTTAATTTAAACTGTCATTTATCACTATACTCGATATTTGTTGACTATTCCCGGTAGCATTGGATATTTCACTTTTTTTATGTAAAAACTGTATTTTGTTTTTTTCATTTGCGTGATGAATAATTTGCCTTTCCCGGAAACATAATTTGTGCTTTTTAAGTAAACTGTATATGAGATTCAATCAGTTAACGTTTTTACAATGATATATCAAAAGTTTTCTTTTTGCAAATTAGTTTAATCAAAAACCTTGCTTCCATTTTGAAACGCACTGCTTGCATTGCCCACTTGACTGGTCTCGAGAATGCTGCGGCGGACAAAATATGCTTTTTTTAAATTATTCTTTGTTATTTCTAACAATTTACATCTGCCTGATACAAAGTTTTAAAAAAATAGTCAAGTGAATATTTTTTTTTGACTATTTAATCTCACTGCGTGAAGGTCCTGCCTGGTATCTAATAAAATCGAAATTAAATAAATAAGTGTAAATTATAAAGACCAGGAATCCACTGGCGTAGACAGGTTGAGGGGCACAGCACAGCTACTCTTTTCAGACGCATTTCAAATTTTCTATGTAACACCTGATTTTTGCGCAAAGTTTGAAGTCAATCCGGTAAGTAGTTTTTTTAGCTACGCCGCGGACTGACAGACGATAGGCAGACCGACGGAATTGAAAAAACATATTTTTGGCATCTAGGGACGCTAAAAGGTGAGCATAAAAAAACCAATTAAATGAGTTTCATTGTTCAATGCCCAATTACGTCAATTGTTAAAAAAATATGGTAAACGTAAAAATATATAGTCCGAGTAAGAAAATATACATTTATTTTGAGAAATAAAGTATTGGTTTTAATAGAATGAAAAAATATGAAGTAATGATCCCCACACCATTACTTCACAGTTAAAAACGCAACAAAACAAGGGACGGATTTTTTCTTTACGCACTACGGTCTTAGGAGAATGAGATATTGATAAAATATTGCCAAATTTAAATTCATAATATCCAGCATATAGAAGCTAAATGTCCAGGACACAGAGGAAAAAAGACACAAAATCTAATGTTATTATTATTAATCAAAATATAAATAAAAATATTTAATTATTGTGCATACTTGATGTACTTAATAAGTCTTCAATACTTAAAAATATTAAATAAAAACTCTAGTAAAATGCATTATTATAATTTAATTTTTGAATGTAGATTTTTGCCGACTTAGCGGCTTGATATAATGCTTTATTATGAAAAACATATCTGTAAAATCTTTGCAATTCTCAGGAAAAGTTGTTAGGTTCGTGACTCCTGCCCCTATTTGAATGTATTTTTGTTATTTAGTCATTCTGTTAAAAATATGTATACAATACTAAATAAAGATCTTATTACACCTGGTTCGCTGATATTTGTTTCTAAAGACACTTCCATTTACCCCCTTTTTAAATAAACGCTTAAACCGCAAACGATGTAATACGAAATCCTTTGACACTTTGCGTAGATATGTCACACGTGACACACAAAAAATTCACCACTTTTAATAATACGTGTCACCATTTAATCGACATATTGCAACAAGATTAGTCGAAGAGTTGCCGAAAGCGCAGAGTTAGGTCTATTTGTTTAGAAATATTTGTATGTGTAATTCAATTCGAAGTTACGAAACTGCTACATACTGGCAGCACTAGCCGTGAAATTGTGCCGAACTACGCCGAAATCTCTCGATGAATTTTTACTATAGGGAATAGAATGTAAAGTTGGGATCCATTTAGGGGGTGTTTTATTTAACATTTGTTGGATCGTCTATACATAGTATTATATATATTTGCTATTACCTAAATCCAGATTTAATTCGCATATTTTAGATTTTTCAAGATTCAAGATTTTATTTTCTATTGACAGAAAAACTTCTGTAGAAATCTATAAGAATTCTTAGAATTGATTTAGGAAAAATACAACTTCAACATTTCATGGCAAACGAAAGTAACACCAATGAAGAAAAATCTACGCGGTTAAAACCTTACACAATTAGAGAAATGTTCTTGCAAAACGTGTTTTAACGTGCAAAAATTACTGGAACAAATACATCCATACAGTGTCAGTTTAAACCATACGGTGTGCCTCGTATGGTTAAAATCAATACAAAACAACCAAAGTGTGTGTGGCCTATCAGTAGTATTTATGTAACCACATAGTTCTTTTGGAGTATTATCTGCTAATTAATTCATCATACGCTTAAAATGTATACAAAACTCAGTTTAAGAGAGCAGGAAATGTATGAAGAATTCAAAAGCTCATAGCTCAGCAGCTTAATGTGAATAAATATACACGTTAAGTCGATTTCAGGAAAGAGGACAGTTTAACAGATGCCCGCACAAGTGTGTTCAAGGGTCCAAGGGTTAACACCTCAGCAGAGGACCGCTTTCTTTAAGATGCCGATCTAGTCCTTGTAAGTGGCGACTCTGTAAGAAAAATAGAGCCTTCTCAATTAACTCCCTACCTAACACTTGCCAGATCGGTATTAACTTACAGGGCACAGTGAAGAAAGGCGTTAGTTTAACCGATATGAGTACTATAATAATCAATGTATAAGAGAATTCAGACCTGAAAGAGTCAAAGCAATATACTTTCCAAGAGGATCAGGTATGGTGTGTGTTTGTGTTATCTTTTTAAGAATGGACGGACCCTAGTCTATTCTAGAATAAGTCATTAATTGCTCAAAGATATTCTGAGTTATTTTCTCCTTCTATTGCCGATGTTCGGGATTATTTGAAAGGTAATTGAAACTGCCACAACAACATGAAACATATCTGGGAAAACGTTCTAACGTGCCTGAAAATCCTTGAAAATGACCTGGAGTGCGTCAGAACTGGACTATATAGAAATTTATATTTTCATTTTTAAATTTTTGTCACTAGTTGTTTTCACCGCTCTGTCTCTCGCATATTTTATTTATTTTTATAGCTTCATTCTCTCATATTTAAAATATAATTTTAAATCAATATTATATAGCTCTTAAAAAGTTAATTTTTACTGTCTCGCTTTAATTTTGAAAACTACCGCCCTCCAAATATGCCGCCCCGAGCGAATGCCCTGCTTGAGATTAATTGAATAAATAGTGTTTTAGTAATCATTTTTTTCACATTTCACTAGACCCCATTCTTTTTGGCCATATTGGATTTTTACCGCAATGTTACCTGGCCACCTAGGAACCCAAAGATCTGAAAAAATCTCGGAGGGTGATTTTTTCACGATTACGAATACTACCATTTTACGAGGGAAGTAATAACAACTGAAAGTTACTTATGACGAGAGGTTTTATTACTTTTTTTGGTTGCTAATTTTCACTAGCTATTTTTTGTACCTTGTCTAGGTGAAATGCTCTAGGAACGGTTCTTGATATGCCACAATTTAATGATGAGGCATATATTTCAAGTGCATCAGGTATTCTCAACCGACAAAATAATAGATACTGGTCCAAAGAAAATGAACACATTATATTTTCAGGCGAATTACAAGGTTGGATTTAGGGTGTCCTGCTTGGCACAAGAATAACCTGTTATTTATTACGGTAGTTTTACTGCAAAGCGTTACCTAGATATACTGTAAAACACGCTTCCTTACTTATTAGAAGATATTTCTTTGAATTACAACATATTTTTCTTTAGCCCTTAAGATGGTGCCCCGGCGCACCATGTACCTTTCTACAGAATGAATTTCCAGGCCGGTGCATTTGAAAAAATGGGGTTAGAAGATAGCCGCCTAGGTCGCTAGATTTGACGATTCTAGAGTTTTTCTGTGGGGATATCTTGAAGGCATCATCTACAGAAGGCAACACCACGAGATTGAGTATCTACAAAATGACACAAGAGCCTTTAGGTATTCACAATCTCGTCAAATGATTATGCTTAACACACTAAGAAGAATAAGAAAGATATGTAATATGCGATAGTTTCTACCCCTTACTTAGGTTTTGTTTTGTCTTTCCTTCTAACGTGTTTAATACAATATTATTTATAATTTCTCGATATTTCTTTAATATCTTTGTGAACTGAGTAATTGTTTCGTGTAAAAATAGTGATATTATAAAAGATTTTGGCATAGATAATTCATAATTAAAAAAATAACAATTAGTTACTAGAAAAATAGATTAAAATTTCTTTATGTTATAGAATCTCTTATTTTGTCTGTAGTGTATGTGGGAAAAACAGCACTACCTAATTGTGACTCCTTGTCCTTCTCCTGTCGCGGGGATAGATTACTATATCTTCTAGCTGAACGCGTAATATCTTCAGTACACTATCAATTTTCTCTCAGAGCTTTAGTTAGTTTTCCTGTTTCTGATGTGAAAGAATCTTGATCAGATCACGGTTCAGGTGACCAGGAAGGCGGAGACTTCACGCATCATCGCATTCAGTATATAAGTTTACACTTGAAACTGATTATAGTTACCATTTGAAACATTGTGAACAGTGATGCCGCCGAGACGACGAGAGATTATCGCCTCCTCGATGACTCGAGAGAACAATTTTACACCGTAGCAAGAGGCGAAAGAGCGGTCTTATCTCGCCGAGAATTTCTCGCTTCTCTCCAGCTCTCTCGTACCCCTCGAGCGTAAAAAATTTGTATTTTTTTTATATTTTTAATGTTAAATAAGACAAACTATTGAAAAACATAAAAAACCGGATTGCTTTTGTAAACTGATCCCAAAAAATTAAATAATTTTTAATGTACCTGAGACTCCAATGTCTTAAAACACATCTTCTTTTAATCTGTAATACGAAAATGAAAATGGTTTTTCTTTGGTTTTATAGTAATCGTTTTCAAGGGCTTTAGATTGAGCAAATGACAAAAATTAGAAAGAAAACTACTAATTATTTGGCAGCCTAGATATAATCTTTGCATACCTAGTTAACTTTTTTCCAAATTTTGGTTTTATTATGTGAGATTTATATATATTATATATATATATATATATATATATATATATATATATATATATATATATATATATATATATATGTATTTATATATTTTATATATTTTCGGGATCAAATTCAACTTTAGATCTAATATTTATCATATCAAATGTTACTTTTGGTAATTTATTATACACTACGCATATAATAAAATACAAAAATCTATAAATTAAAAAAATATTCGGATCTATACCATTACATAGCCACTCCTGTATGCATGGACTTCTTATACATATCTATCGTTTACCCTAGTATTCCGAGGCCTCCACAGACTCGCACCGATCTTATGTCAATAAATAGCCCAAACCCGCTCTCATCAGAGAATATCACATAGTTCAATTCTACTCCTCAGTTAAGCCAAAATTTTAAAGATTTTTGAATTTATTTTTATAGGTAATGAAGTGACAGTACAATTCAACACGTTAAACATAAGTTTAAATAGATCTCAGTAATAAAATCCAAATTTTCAAAAAAAAAGTTAAAATATTTCATTTCTGTTAAATATTGTTTTCCTTTTAACTACGTCAAAGTGCTACCTAGTTTTACCAAACAATAAAAGAAAATTTTATTGTGTTCCAATTTTCACAAAAACACAAGAAAATTAATTTTGTTATATGTGCAAAGACATTTTCACACACCCTATATATTGAGATTTGGTCAATCTAAAGCCTGTGTAGATTACCATACAAGACAACGCAACGCCATTTTTATTCCCTTATCGTAGATTAAAATATATTTTGTTTTAAAAAAGCTACAACATGAAGTTAAAGGTTCGTTATAGATTTGTTTAACTTTTAACTAAAGAGATCTATTTTAAGCTTTCATTGCAATCATAATCAATCCGTCAAAGTCCTGTCAAAAAGTCGAGGATGTAGTGGATATTCTTAAAACAACAGTCTTACTGCAAACCGTTACCTAGAGAAACTAGAAAACAAGCTTCCTGACTTATTAGATGATGTTTCTTTCCTTTCACACAATTACAAAATATTTTTCTTCAGCAAGATGGTGCCCCGGCGCACAATGCACGCACTGTTAGTACCTTTCTGGAGAATGAACTTCTAGGCCGGTAGATTGGTACATATTGTCGTCCTAGACTTTTTTCTGTGAGGATATCTTGAAGGCTACACCACACGGTTGAATATTTACAAAACGACACAATAAACACCTTTAGATATTTACAAGTTCGCCAAATGATTTTGCTTAACACACTAAGAAGTATAAGAAAGATGTGTGATATGTGTATTAGGTATAATGGGGAATAGGTCGAACAGTATTTGTAAATTCTACCTTTTGAATAGGCTTTTTCCTTGTCTTTTCTTCCAGCCTGTTTCATACAATATTATTTCTAATTTTGTCAAAAATAAGTATTTCACACAATAAAATTGTCCGAATTATACAAATATTTAAATTATCATCCTTTTCTATAAATATGTATACATTTTGAGTTTATAATAAATTTTACTTGATTTCCTACGTGTTTGTGTATTTCTCTAAGGGAAAAATTAAATAGTAGGTATCTTTGTGAACTGATGCAATGTTTCGTGTAAAAACATTGATATTTTAACAGAGTTTGGCACATATAATTCAGATTTAAAATTTACCCCCAACGGCCTTCTTCTGTTTGCAGTTTCTTTGGTTTTACAAAAAAAATAGCCCATTTGGTATTAATTCTGTAGATAGTAGGGGTAGACTCGAAGCCATAGAGATCATATTTTTAGCTCCATTTTTTATATATTGAGACGCTATTATCTTCTTTTGCTGGCTCAGGACATCAACACCCTCAGCAAAAACAAGTTTTAAAAAATATTATACTATGGCGCCCCTAGTAACATAGTTCTGGCGCCTTTACTAATACAGCGTCTGAGCCAGTCGCCCGTCCATAGGAACGATTCTTATAGTCTTAATGTACAACTGAGAAAAAATACAGAACGAAAAAAACATCGGTTCAACACCACAGGTCAGGAGAAGTAAGCTATAAAATATTATATTTAATGGACCGTGTATTCCGTCGTTAAGTAAAGTAGCCATTCAAACGCTTTATTTTCGTTCCGTTCCGTTGTTTTTATCAGGAGTACATTCATCTTGATTTGTTCGATCATTCCGATATTTTGAACGGCCTCAGCTTCCAGAGGACTATACAGCCAAATAATCTTGTCTGCTATTGGAAAGATAAAGATACAGATAGAGAAGTGTTTTTATTTAAAGCAACTTAAGGCTAGGGATCGGAGGTCCTCACATTCATATGGTGCGAAAATTGCTTGTAAATATGTTAAACGTTTATCCATAACTATCAATGTTCTCGGCTACCTATCGATACAGTCAGTTACCTATCGGAATTATTGCTCACCTCTCGGCATTTATCGATATTTTTTATGGTGCATAAATTGCTTGTAAGTATGTTAAGCGTTTATCCATAACTATCGATGTTCTCGACTATCTATCTTCATTATTGCTCGATATCTAGCTAAAGCGATATATTTTTTTAACTATTTTTATTCGTTATGTCGCTAATCTATCGACAAAACGCCCATCTCTACTTTAGACTACCACAGATGGATTTGAATAACAATTCGTTACTAGGGACAGTAACATAAATTCAATTTTGAGCTCCCACCGCACGATTTTACGCGGGGCCCTTTATAAAGGTAGAAAAAAATAAAAAATTTTTTTTACAAAATACCGAAACAAGAATATGAAACTAAGTAACAGTACATTATAATATATATACAAGTGAAACAAGTAGACAAAAGAAAAAAAATAAATTTTCTTCTAGCCTTGTGATTTACAAAGGCCCTAATTAACTCCTCAGCATTCATTGTTCAAGCTTCCTTAGCTTCAATGGCCAATAAGCCTTACGCCTTCAGACGTGTTTGGGCGATTGCAGTACGCATAAAATTTTGTATACGCTCTAGCTTAGAAAATGACCGTTCATTACTTGCGCTGGTTACAAGTAATCTCATAAATAATGTGACTACAGTTATTAATCCTGTAAAACGGGAGCTTAGGTCTGGGGACTTAGCTAATATTAACACGGCATTTCTCTTATTGTTTTTAAATTTGACAGTTCAGATTTAAACGTTTTCTAATCCTAAAATATTGAACTCCCACCTTTGGCAAGTTTTTATGATATTAGATGTTTCAGATAAATCTTGATCAACAGTCTGTAATCTTGTAGATGCTAAATTTATAGTCTCTAATGTTTTATATTAACGTCACGACGAAATTGAAGCTTTTCATTTCTGTCCTCAATGATAACGCTTGATCGCGTTTTTTCAAAATTACTAAATTAATGTTTGTTAGCGCTCTTATTATATCTGAGAAGCGTATTTTCATAACAGTGCAAGATAACAGACGACCTGATGAACGAGTTGGATTTAACTTTTTTAATGTTCTTTCGAACTCTTCAGTAATTTTGGAAGCTCTTGTACAACAGTAAAAAAACTTGATATTTCTTATACCCCTCATTGCATCATTTTACACTAAATTAAGGTTATGGACGGCACAATGAATATACGTTGTTGTCTTTTCAATCCGTTTTATCAGAGACTGAACGCCAGCAACGCCACAATATCCACCGCTTATTGTACTCGCACCGTCATATCCTTGACCTTTTCATTTTTGAATATCCAGACCAAAACTCGAAATAATTTCTAAGATTTTACTCGTCGTCTCTTCCGCCCTTTGACTCTCAACTTTATGAAATTCCAGAAAAGATTCTACAATTTTGAATATTGTAGATGCGATAATTTTAAATTCTGAGGGCTATTGACGGTGTGGACTGCTGAACTAAACGTTTCGACTGGCGATAATGACTATGCTGATATATTATTAGGATACAGTTTGTTGAGATAAATTCGAGAAAATATTGTTGTTCTAAAACTATAAATATATGAAATTTATTTTTTTTACATAGTTTCGTTTATTCCGGCAAAGCGCATTCTATGACACTGTATAATATAGATTATACATATATAAGGAAAGCGTCCATCGTATATTCGTCTTTCGACGTTATGCCGTAATTACTGCGAAGACGCCCAATACCTAATACTGAAAATTATTTTGCCTCCAATATTTTTAACTATAAAGTATTAAACAGAAAATTTCATAGATATGTACTGTGAAAATTTTTCGATGTATGAATAATATTCGACTGATATGGCAACAACGCCTCGTAAGGCGTTTGGCCGTCTTACCCCTCTCGTCACTGTAAGAATTTATACACGAAATCCTAACTTTTGTTTAAAATTTGCCTAAATGGGTATTCGTCCTCCTCTGCCAACCTCTACCCTCCCCAGACCAGAGTTGTATAAGCGCCAAAGGTCCATCCAATAACATCTCGCAGCGAACACATGTGGTATTCGTTATGGCCTTGAAGCTACCAATATTTTTATTTACTTTTCGGTGTCTTTGCATCACCGAAATAAACGATCATCGGACTTCCAACAATTGCGTTAAAAGTCGAATGCTCTTCGAAAAATCGGGATTAAACGAGTAGATTAAATACACAGTAATGTGTAATTAAACTAAGGTTAAACGTATATGCTCAAATTAGGTTTGCGGCTGTGAAATAAGAAATTGTTTATTTTTTTTCCCCTGCCTACTTTTTAGGGGTTATTCAAATTGGACAAATAGTGGAGTCAATGATTTAGTACATTTAAGTGAAAATTCCAAAAAGCATTTAAGTAACCACATGAACTTTGTTTTGGAAAATCTTGAAATTTTCCAGAAACCAATTAATTACACTGTTGAACTTGACAAGATATTGAACGATCATCAATAACGCAGACTCACCTGTTATTTAAATTATATTTCATTTTCGACATAAACTGTAGCCTGCAGCACTGTCTAAGTTCACGAGCCGTCAGTGCCGCAATTATTATGATTGGTTAAAATTCATATACCTCTCTGCTATGTGGTAATGCGAAGTTGTTTGTGATAACCTTTAATGTTATAACAAACGGGTTTTCATATTGCACAGCATCATAAGGGCATGTTCATACGTATGGAAAATTCATATGTCAAACATATGGATAGCAAACAATTTGTCGTTTCACATACAGCTTGTAAGTGGTTGCGCCCTATGCTATATCGTTATGTAAAATGTTGGCCTTTACCTGCAATATATAACAAAGGGTAGTAGGAAGAGGTATTAAATAAAAATATGTCAATAAATAATACGTTTTATTTTTTTGTTGATTATCGTATTAATCGGATCCGACAAAAACAAACAAAAGTTGAGAATACTCAACATGTTTAATTTAAAATTTCGAACGAAAAACGATATACTTTAAATTCGTTTTAATGCTATCTTTATTATTATCAGTATCAGTGTAAATAATTGAATGGAATTTCACTATTTCCCATAAACTGAAATAATATGATCCCTAAATGTAATCAACAAAAGTTCAAAAAATCTTTAAATATAAATATCAATAAATATTTTTAAGGCACAGTACAGTCTCCTGATTAGACATAAGAAACAAGAAATACAACTACGAGTAGCAATATCCTGTAGAAGCAAAAGTTTGAAAGTGTAAACTTTTAATCTATTCGTTATAGCTTTGTGAAATAATAATTGAAAAAAACAATTTCACTTTTTACCTTATGAGTGTTCGATGTCAGGCGGAAATAATTCTACTTTCGACCAAATATTCACCGTCTGCTCGATTCAGGTTATCTGGAGCCTAGACAGCGAGCGAGAACCTCCAGAACCCAGGTTTCCGCCAAAGAAAACAATTACTTGATCTGCCTTGCAACTTTCTTATTTTAAATAAAATACCTTTTATATTAACAGAAATTTTACATTTTTTTATAAAGACGAGTCTGAAGATATATTAGGCTGAGTGGCATCGACAGGAAAGTTGGGGCCTTGATACACAGAGAAAATTGTTAAGAAAAGTAGTTTTTAGGTAGAGAAATATGATGGCACTAACCTTCTGCTACTGCTACCTGTTACGAGTCCTGTTTCTATGATATTTATCTGCCAGCTAGATCGATACTCAACAACAATAAAATATTGTTAGATAGTGCTACTTAAATAACAAAATTACAAAAACAAAATAAAAATTTGTTAGGCGAGAGTCCTACTTCTGTTACGTGTCAACAAAAATGTATAAAATGATGAATCAATTGAATGAATGATATAATACATTTTTAATGATAATAAAAAACCAAAGTGGAACAAGGTCCTACTGTTTTAACATATCAAAAACATGTTAAAATAGTAGTAACAACCAATTTTTATAAAAAAAAAACATTTTTTTTTGACATGTTAAAACAGACTAAGTGGCATAATAAATATCACAAGGACCCGGGTTCTCAGATCTTTTCATCAGAAAATATTATTTTTACAAATATATTACAATACGTATTTCTCCTTTACGAAAAAATCATAAAATGATATTGAATTGGCAAAGTTTCTCTTAATAAAAATATTACAGAACCAACCACGTTTTTAATGAGCAATCCTGATCCGTTCGAAATCATATTATACACGAACACCGTCCAAAATTGACAGAAAACAGTTGCAATTTAAGCTGGCGTTAAAATATCAAAGTCAGTTCATGGCTCCAAGATTAAGTTGACGTACTTAGTTGCACTTTGATATAATATTAATATAATAATAATCTTTTCCGAAATATATAATTTACACCCTGTACCTAGGAAAAATCTATAAATATATAATCTTCTTTAATTGCCTCCCAAACATATTCTTAGAATATTTCCTATTCCTTCCGAAACACCCCAGACAGTGGCGGCGCGTGAGAATGTTTAAGTGTGTGTTCTGCATTAAAAATAAGCAATTAAAAAACCACTTTGTATTACTATAAACTCTACTATTAAACTGGCGCGGCGATTGTTTTATTTCTATTTGAACCACTAACTTCAATGTTTATTTGTGGTGTCAGTCGACAAAGTTCTTCAATTTTAAACTTGTCTTCGTACGCCAGAGCTAAAACTATGAGTTTGTAAATACTCGATTAAATTCATATTTATGCAACTAAATAGAAACAAGAGAAGGAACGATTCAACAAAACACGCGCGATTCAAAATAAACAAAATAACTCTTGTGCTTGCCGCCGTGCAGCCGCAAATCGTCCATAAATCTCCGTATTAAGCCACGTGCGTCGCTCGACTAATTAGAAGTGTCGTTTTCAAAAATGGTTCGCTGTGTACCCACAGTCCTGCGTCCGTCGGAAACCGAGTCTACGCTGGAGATCTTCAAGTCGTGAAACTTGCAGTGATCTTGTTGCCGTTAAGAGAAAAAACCTATAGTGATATTAAAGATTAATTCTCGGATTTATTTGTTATACAAAAATATTTAAAAAATACGAATTGCCGAAATTAGGTGTGTTCTGCAGCTCCGCATCTGTTATATGTCAGCCGCCACTGTCTTAAGTACTTTTTTAGTTTGTCATTATTAGTTCGTTCTTAGTTCTTTTCTTCAATCGAAAAAGAAGACGCCAAGCCAATTTTTGTGTATTTCATGTTCTATATCTCGTTTCGTATAAGAGAATTGAGAATGGTCTTAGTGGATCCGATATGATTAGTGTAGAACTACCCAATAGATAAAGAAAAAATATATAAGAAATATATAAAGAAAAACTAAAATTACTATTCGTTTAAATATTTACCAATAATTAAATGAAAAATGTATATAAAGAAGGTTGTTCAAACACAATTTACCTAGCTTTTACTATTGCTATGTCAACTTGTTGCACACAGCCATTTTTAATTGAAATTATGACGACCAATGAAGATAATCTAGTTTAAGACATGACACTTCTAAGGTTCTTTAATAATTTTCGGTTATGAAAATGATCTTTGTGCTAAACGCGGCAATGTTAAAAAAATAAATAAAAACTTTTTTCACTAAAAGAGGTTGATAATAAGGCACAATCTAAAAGGATTATTTCCAATCAATTAATAAGCTCTTTTAAAGTTCTTGTTTCATTCTAAAAAGTTGCTAACACCTAAATTGTAATATTTCATTTGCAAATTTTGAATTCAGGTCTGCAGCATATCGGTCAACACGATTGTTTGCAAAAACCTGTAGTTCTTCTTCAGTGACTTCAAATAAAAACTACTTCAAATAAAAACTAAAGATGGAATAACCTAAAGTTATCTCCAATTTGATTTAAGCTCGTAAAACAGTTTTTTAATTGGATTAATACTATGTCTAAAGTTATTTCAAAAATATTGAAAAAAGCTCATCAAAAACATTTTTTAATTTCCGAGCAGTCTCTCATTACCAAATTCTATGTTAATTCCCCAGTCTTGAGATAGTTTAATAGCTTCCTCTTTAACTTCCTTAAAGTTATTTCTTATTTGAGAAACTTTAGATATGACACTTTTTTTAATAAAAACATTGCTTGTACAATGTCGCAGTTCATACTCTGAAATAATTTGGAATTTACATTTAAGCGTTTAATTTTGTGTATTCTGTAATAACTAAAAAAGTCTCAAATTTTTAGATATCCCTGAGCTTCAGTCTCTAGCATTCAGTAATACAGTAGCGCCTCGCTAATCCGGATCAATTAAAACTCGGGCGATCCGGACTACCAAAACTTCGGGACTATTGAAGCCAAATATTTTTTTAAAACGTGAAATCAAACAAATATGTATGTATTATGCATTTTTACAGCATGCGTTAGCACCATTATGCGGGGATAGATACTTAAATCAATAAAAATGCGTTTTCACGCATCTTTATCAAAAGTTCTTGGCCGGAGAAGATATTTGTAAAACAGCAAAATATATAATTTGTGTAATAATCGAAAGCAAAACTATAATTATGCCTTTTAAAAGTTTCTTTTCGATGATAAAGTCAAAATTCTAAAACTATACAAAAAAAAAACATTTTCATATTTAGCACCCATTAACTAATTTTTGGCGCACCCTGTACAGTATCTTAGCATTACCTGTACTAACGGTATCAGCTTTGATCATTAGTTGCCATAAAACTCGTTTTTTTTACCTACAAAATTGTTTTTCGGTACTTGTTCACAGATTGTTGAGGTACGACTAAAAAGAAAATTACAAAACAATCTAGAAATCTTTTAAATTTTTCAAAACTGTAAGGTTCTTACTTATCACCCGATACAGAGTAATTACCAAAATAGCTCAAAGTTGCATATTACCAAGTTTATTATCAATTTTTTTTTAAAAAAACCTCAAAAAATCCGAACACTAACTCATTCAGTTATTGATATATACTAGTTGAAAATTTAGTCACAAAGTTCCCGTATCGTTTTGAGTGTCCAGGGTATTAGAATCCATTTTTTTTATTTTTCCAAAACATATATAAGTCTGCCCTACAATCGTAGATTACAGAAACTACATACAAAATGATGTGTGCGATTTACCGCCCGGTCCCTTCAGGAATGTGCGTAGGACTTTATGTAGTCTTCTAAGACAACAACCATCGAGTTTTAGTAAAATGAGCATGACCAAACTTTGCTAAGTGCAGTAAAATCACATCTATTTGCATGTTTTAAAAAGTTAGGTCTGTGATCTTCGTATCATATAGGGTCATGTCAGATCCAAACGAAACATACCAATCATATAGTGACCCAAAGCTATTTTTCTGGTTTAAAAACCGGTTAGTAATTAATTTCATTTTCGTGTTTTTAGGGTAAGAAATTCCTTTGCACTTTCGCCTTTTAATAGCCACTTCACAAAAGCATGCGCTAAAACGTCATATTTAATACCGTCAGAAAACACCCCTGCAATGACTAAGAATTACTCTGTATTAAACATAAAAAAAAGTGTTTCAAAATATTTTTTTTATTCGTCATCGAATAAATCTAATATTACCCTTTTAAATATTTGCTTCTCTAGGATTTGCTACTATTTTAATTCATCGCAACAGCCTCAAAACTGAATTCTATACTTGTTAGGATCAGCAGAGCTTTTTGTTTCACGTCCTAGCGAATTACCTCGTCTTAAACCACCCCCGTACATACGCACTTTTGAAGGAGTGGGCAGAGAACTAGCTGAATTATCGCTTAGAGTGGATGCCGAGTCTCGTTCACCAGCGCTTCCACTTCTAACCCTCGTAGAAGATTTTCTAAGACTGGCCGAACTACCACCACTTTCGCTTAATCTACCATACTCACCAAGTTTTCGCGGTGGTTGTATTAAAGAGCGAGCAGGCGAAGCACGCCTCGAACTAGTATTTGAAGACAGAGAGTCGGCACCATTTGAGTTTTTACGTACCGGTTCGTTACTCTCTAATCTATTGTAATCGCCCATTCTGCGAGGGAGACCTGAGCGATGAGATGACCGTGGAGGGCGAGGTAATGAGCTGGGCGAGGGACAAATATTAGCTCCTTCCTGGCCGCTGTTGTTTATGTCGTTACTTTCCGCCATTCGTTGCTGCTGAGAGGCACGGCCTTGTTTTTCAAGCAACAACATTTCCCCATTCTCGTGACGATTTGATGACGCAAAGAAAGTTGAAGATCCACCGTCGTATGGCGACTGTCTTTCGCTTGTGTTTGTCACACCCGCCAGTAGTGGCTTGGATATTTTTCCTTTTCTCTGCGTAGACATCGGATTAGGGAGTCCTGGAAAACAGCAGAGGCCGCGCTGTAAAGATGGAGAAACTAGTTTTGTCGGTGCTCTTAGGATCTGGAAGGGTTAGTAGACACCGCAAACGGGATTGCCATGCAGGATAAGGGATTAGAAATTCACGGTGTGCTAGACTATAAATCTAGCAATGATTTGAAATATTTAAGTAGGACTGTTAAGTTTTTATTATTGCATTATTATTAATAATACTTATTCAATGACGGAATATAGGTTCAATCAGAAATCCCGGTTTTATCAACAAAACATTTTATCTTTTTGTTTTTCTTGATTTGCCTATCTGTCTTATTGAAAAAAACTCTTATAATAAAAAACTTAAATAGATCGCTCATATACTTTTTACTAGTTCTAGCTTATAAAATCGTCTGAACATAGGAAATCCTATTTAAATTCTCATATTGCTAAAGACTGACTACACTAGTATTTTTATAATTTTTGTGCTTCCTGAGTAAATTATTTTAAAAAATAGTAAAAACTTAAATAAAATGTAATAAAAGCATATTAAATACAAGCATACTATGAAACTGTCTGCAATTAACTCAAACTTGCTGCCGTTTGTATTTTTACCCTTGAACTGGTAGTAACGCATTAAATATTTTTATTCTGAAACGCATTTTGAAAATAATTTGTGCAACTTGCTTGATTCTAAGTGTGAATTTTTAAGCCCTATAAAAATCCAAATTAAAATAATCATGTCTCCTTTTTTGCTATGTAATAGCGAGTGTTTCATTTATTACATATTTGAATAATTTTGTAAACATATATATATTAATATTTTGCTAGCACCTTGTCAATTAAATTTGTTTGAAGCAAATAATTCCGACATTAGGAAAATATAGCATATACATCAAATTATTTTATATATTTTGACCCTCTCCTTAGCTCCTTTATTTCAAGAGTTGTCAACACAAAATTTTAGTTTTAGGGCATCAACATTCAGAATTTTTTGTACAATAAAAACTTGTTTCTCAAATTTTTTGGAAAATGTAAATTCGTTTAATGGAATACCCTGTATAATATTAGATTTTTGATTTCTATACGAAATATTTGATGTAACGTACTTAACTTTAGTCATTTCTATATTTACAATTTACAAAAGTGGCTTAACTTAGAGCGAAATGGTTTACACTCTCCTATCTTATCTTTTTAAGAACTATCCCATTGTACTACTTACCAAACGAAATAAAAATACCAAAATTGTTACTGCGGATATTACCTAAATTTGGTACCATAATATAGGTCTTGAAGCACTAGTAGTGGAATGTGAAAAAGTATTTCGCCATAAATTAAAATGTTCTTTTTTTGCTCTTAAAGTTTAACAGACACCAGGCATGGTGTCTGTTAAACTTTAATGCATGAACAACAAAAAAAGATGATGACGGTTAACATAGTTGATAAAATATAAAATTACGTTTCTGAGATCTTCCAGGTTTCTACTATGCTTGGAATATACTTTATTGTTTAAGAATATCTACAAAAATGAGTCTTAGTGTCGTAAGTTCTGGGCTGTTTGGCGGAAACTCAATAGTTTCGTAAGACCCAATCCATGTTTCATAATTTTCATGTACAAAATTAACAACAGATATAACATTATGCAAAGTTGCTCCGTCATGGTCCCACACCATTTTCATAAAAATTGGTCCTATTATTTGATCGAGAAAGCCAAAATTGAGTGTTTTTTTCTATAAACAAAATGTGACTTCGTCATTCCATAAAATTGTTTTGAAAAAAAAAATGCGATCTTCTTCTTTTTTTTTCTAATCATTTTTGAATGACCAGTTGGACTTAAATGGTTCCCCTCTGTTAAATCTTTATACCTAAAGAATAGACGAGGTGGGTAAACACCGATATTGTTTTATTGATACCATTAAGATTTTTATATATTTATTTTTATATTTGGTACATCTTTAGTGTTAGTTTTAAGTTAGCTTTTGACAAAGACACAGTGTGTCGAAACAGGTGTCAAGCAGAAATAAATAAGTGGAAATTAATAAACTAAACGTGTTTATTTTGTACACTAGTGTATAATGAAGTTCCATCAATTAACGGCAACATCGATAAGAAATAATAATTTCTTGGCAGAAATCGATCTCTATTTTTGAGATTTGTCTAATTTCTGAACGGGCGTAACTACTCTGTATAGTGATAGTAGCCATACTTTTTTAAGGTATATCCTAATTTTTGTGTCCTATTTGTTGAAATTTTTAAGCGCGTCTTGGATTGAATGGCAAATGTTTTCTAAAATAGCAAATTATCAAATTAATATCTATCTTCAAAATATAATATATCTAATTCTTCCTCTCCATTTACGACCACTGTTAGCTTTTTATTTTTGAGTCCTTAAATCGACAATCTATATTTTTAAATCTGTTTCGTGAGGGACAGCCCTATTTATCATTGTTTATAATACAAACGCATCATATCGCATTTTTCTTCTTCTGTTTATCGCATTTTAAGAATTAAACTACAAGCTTCAAAAATGTATTACCGGAAAATGACATATTGTCGACAGCAGGTAATATTTTATTTCATTCTCAAAATCGTACCGTTTTATCAATGCCTACCGTGATTTTAACAAACCTAATTTTTACCAACGTTTAGAGCTAAACATTTCGCGAAAGGTAAAAGCAAATATATCCAACCTTTAGCTTTCTGAAAACGGTAAATACACTCTTTCTAAATTTAAGTTGTTTTCGAAATACTGACGTTTGAAATTTAACATTGTGGGCACTTTGAGTTACTAATTTTAGAAGCCCTATCTTATACTACCATGGGAGAGCCCTTGAGAGGGTAAAAATTATATTTCGAAAGTCTATGGTACATTAAGTATTTTCCAAAAAAATGTGCAACAAATTCTGACGGTTTATGAAAATCCCTAAAAATTTCGTGATGACAATTTTTTGACAACTCAAATTACAAATGATTTGTACCTCACCGATATTACGTTCGTTTTAATTTATATGGCTCTCTCTAAAAAATATCTGCCCCAAAAAAATGAATTTTGGAATATAAAATATCTTTGTTTTTGTTTTGTTTTACCCCTTTCTGATCGCTCTTTAAGAAAAAAAATATGCAAAAAAAAAGTTTTTTCACTTTCTGAAAACGCTAAAAATAATTTTTCCCTAGGATAGGCCTTATATTGGAAAAAATAATGCAATAAAACAAATATGAGACGTTCCAGCGTAAAAAAAGCTTACTATTTAATTTTTGTTTAAAAAAAGAGGCTGTGTAGGATTCTTAAAGTAACCTATAACTATATTACAGAATAATTGCCTTTATACGGGGTTTTACAAATTCGAAGGGATAGCAATGGCATGGCAAAGTTGCGGAATATATTGTTGAATAATATGACGTTGACAAAGTTAGAAAATTCCGACTGCTTCCGAAGATATCCGTAAAAAAAACATTGCAATTAAAGAGGCATTACAAAATAAGTTTTACACCTTTATAGCCACTCTTGCTCCTCTACAAGATGGTACATTCAAATTAAAAAGGTGTGAGCTCTCATCATCAACTTCATTTTTTACATACGGACCTGGATTTTTTATTTCATATTTAAGAACCCCTTGACCTCTTATAACCAATGATGCAATGCAATCAAACATTTAAAATTCTCATTTGTGAATTTGGCAAGATCTGGTTATCCATCTCTCTATAACACATTGTCTCTTACTGAAATAATGTGATACTTGTTAAAAATGAAATAAAAAAATTTACATTCGCATTTAAAAAAAAAAAAGTTGATGATTGAGACCTCAAAGTCGAAACGTCGGATTTTAAAATTTGAATGCACCATCTTGTAGAGGAGAAAGTGACTATAACGATGTAAAATTTATTTTGTAATATCTCTTCAAGGGCAGCCTTGAAAAAAATGAAAAATGAACATGACGTTTTTTTGTTTTTTACGTAGATCAAATTTTCCAAATTTGTCAACGGCATATTATTCGACATTAAATTACGCAACTTTGCCCTAATTTAACCAACCTCGTATCTCTTACGGTTTTTGAGAAACCAGTGCTATTCCTTCGAATTTATAACATCTTATATACAGAATACGACATTTTACATATTACCGTTTTTAACAAAAGTCTAACCGTTTAAGAAATACACACATTTTTGTTTTTATGGGCTTTTTTATCCTCACATACAATGTGCCTCCCCCCATTTCGTGTTTTTGATCTTTTTGGAAACAACCTATGTATACTAGGGCGTTAAAAATTACATGAGCAACCCCATAATTTTTAGTTTTTAATTGTTTTTTTTTTCTATTAAATCTCATTTAATTAAACAAATTAAACTACAAACTATTAAGTCATATTTTTAGAATAAATCAAATATGATTTTAAGACTTTTAAAGTAAAGAGGCTTAATTTTCGACGCAATTATTACACAATTACCTTCTTTTTCTCCTGAAGTTCACATTGATTCGACAGAGATACTCAAAATTAATGGATAGGTAAAAGTATTGTAAAGAAATATATGAAAAAAAATGAACATAATATTATAATGTGATTAACGTTTAATAGGAGAGGATAAACCTGGGGACATACCAAGGAATATAAGCATGAAAAAGAACACACATAAAAAGAAAATATAAATAATTTATTTTAACATGCTAAAAAGGCACAATACATGCAAAGTATTAATAAAAGTAAATTACTGATGAAGGCACAAAAACCATAGTAATGGTTTAAGTTCAGATCTCACAACATAAATACCCTCACCAGTAAAATAAGATCTGTACATTAACACATTTATAAATATACTAATTTGGATTACCAATTTTATATTGTGAATCTTCAAAATTGTATTAAATAATTTTAAATGAACTGACAATTGTGAAAATTCCATGTAACAAGTGGGGTTATATGAGGGTCAAATTAACACTACTTTCAATACAGATGTTGCAGTTACTTTACCTCAAGAAACTCTGCCTTCTTAAAATGTAAGCCTTCACTTACATAAATTAAATATTTAAGCATAAATTTAAATTTTACAATATTAGATTATCCTTTTTAACCTATTGTCTATTATCGAGAAATCTATTTATTATTTCACAAGCACTCATTTGCAAAACGATAAGGCAGAATGAAAAAAGAACGAGACATTATAACTGTAAGGTAAGCAGATTAGTGTTTATAAGTTAGAACCTTTATTATAGAAAGGGTTGGACTGTTGTACCTTAAAATACCTATAAACTGCATTGGAGAATTAGACGCATAATATCAAAGCACAACCCTCATTGTTTCATTCAGTCTTGTACATTCTCTCACATTTTACGTACTCAAAATTTTAATACATCCATTAATTGACTACTTGCATATTAAAAATGTATTTCAATACACTATTTAACATCTGGTAATAAACTAAGTTCCATAAAAAAATAAAGTATACAGACACAGAACAATTTACATTATCGTACTTTTATTGATAGCCAAATGGGACATAACCTAAAGACACGAAGAACTAAAAGCTTTTTGTACACATGTAAAACTCAACATATAAAGTTACGGTTTTAAAAAACATTCACCCAACCACAGAAATCATCCTTTAAAAAAAGTAAATCCACATTTAACTTTTAGCTAGTAAACTATGTAATACCGATACGGAACTTGTAGTTATTCGTTTTTAAGTATTTAAATTATCTTAAAATCAATAAAAAGAGTAAACAATTACACTACAAAACATGAACAAACAATGAATATTACAATGTGCTATATAGACTTGCATTTAACTAATTTCTATAAAAAAATTGCATGAAAAACGAATTCGTAAAAAAAAAACAAAAATATTCTATCGAGGTTCATCACTTACTAATATTTATTTTAGGCCGTATATTTAAAGAAGTCAGGTCGTATAAAAGGCATTTTGCATTATACTGACTAAATAATCTAGAGATATTTCATAATTTAAATATTTTTATTCGAGTTATATGTGAAAATGTTAATAAACATTAGATATGAGAAAATTAATGAGAATGTTTTCTGTATGATATTAATTCTAATTCAAAATTAAATAATAAAAAAATGTAAAATTGCAGTACTTTAACAATAGTAAATGACAGTAATTATGGAATAAATTAATTCAATGAAATATATCATTTTGATAAAATAACATGAACTAAAAACAAAAAATTGAATTAGAAAATGAAAACAATGTAAATATCTACATAAGTTAAAACAAAAATTGATTCAGCAAATCGGCAGAAAAACTATAAAAATTTACGTTTGGAATGTAACAGTAAATACCGTTTTAATATTCTTTGTTTTTAGAAACATCTTATATGCTTTAATGAATTGGATTCGTAGTATTTTTAGTAAGTACATTTGAAATCTAGTACCATGCTTATTTAGTAATCAAGTTTTAAGTCTTACTATTGTAAGACAGCTTGACGTTTTCTTTAGAAAACTGAGGTTTATTCGTAGGTATACTAGTTTAGAATCTAAAAATGTTTCCACTTATCAAAATTATTTCTTGCTTTATAATTCGCTAAATGTGAATGAGAATTAGATTTATATACGTTTTGATTTACATAATCTATATACAAAAGTTATTAAATTGCATACATAAAGATGTGAGTCGGATAGACGCCCAAAATGACCGACCTCACAGTCATAATGGTCAATTTGTCTTTTCGATTTTTTTCATATAATTGCGTTAATTCTATAAACCATCCCTAATTTCTCACTTAACAGAGCTTTATGATAAGTCCGACTGTAACATAACTTAAAAACCAATGGACCAATTGATCTGTAGCATGTTATGTAAAATAGATTTATTTAAGATGTGAAAATTTTCATTATATTTAAGGCCTCTA
The DNA here is from genome assembly GCA_030620095.1 of Kuschelorhynchus macadamiae. Taxonomy (NCBI): domain Eukaryota; kingdom Metazoa; phylum Arthropoda; class Insecta; order Coleoptera; family Curculionidae; genus Kuschelorhynchus; species Kuschelorhynchus macadamiae. The sequence continues at coordinate 2,541,513 of JAUTXW010001143.1, forward strand.
CTCGTAAATAGTAACACCCTGTACTACCTCCGCGCGAGCGTCGATCACACACATTTAAAGCTGAAAAAATCAATAATCATGGGATAACTACTACCCCGCGATCCGTCATCATAATCATTCCTTCGCAGTGTGTCGGCCGTACCACCCAGGAATTTACCGAACTGTTGCGTGTTTGTGAATACTGCCTTGATTAATATTTATAATTGCTTGTTTTTTTTCTTAGTGGTAGTCCTACTAGGACAAGTGGGTGAATTTAAAATGCCAAAGCGAAAAAGGTATATTAGTAAGAAACGGAAATGTCAGCCAAAAAGTCGCAGGTCGTCCTCGACAGACACTAATCGATCCTCTAGAAGTTGAAGAAGGTCTTCCCCGACTATTAGTTGGTAGAATGCCGTAGGAGACGCATTATTAGTTTCTCTTCAGACGAAGAGTCGAACTCAAATGATGAGTTATATGGTTTTATTTAATCTTGTTTAACTAAAAGCAGAGAGTAGAATAAAAAAAAGGTATCTTTTATTTTTACCTAATAAAACTTATCATGTTTTTTATTTTTGAATCGCCAAACTGATTTCCTCCGTTTTTATCTTTACAGAAGCTAGCGGAGAGGAAAGGGCCACTGATAATATTGCCCGTCTGACCACCGAAAATGAAAATCAGGCGCTTACCGAAAATCTTTTGACTCTATTGGGCACAAATGTAACTCAGGGTGAAATCAAAGGCCCTGAAATATAAAAAGACCTTGCTGAGAGCTGGGAGGCTATTCTAACACAAGGAATTAGCAGCGAGAAGCACAATTCAATTATTACGGAATACTCTATCCCCGCTAATTGTTAGAGTCTAAACCCACCCAAGTTAAACCATATCGTAGCTGGAGCCATAAATGAGACAGCTCCTAGACGAGATATTCGACTGTCCTTCTTTCAGACCTAAATAGGCGCTGCAGCAAGCGCAATTGCTCTTGCACTAACATGGTTATTGGAAACAGGGTTAGAAGAAAACAAGGTAGTATTAAAACTGAGCAATCCTGGTAGGTTGTTGTCCGATTTATTCCACGAATAATCGTGTACAAGAAGAGAACTTTGTCTTTTAAACTTGAAAAAGGACCTAAAGCAAACATTGAATAAGTCCCTAATTTCTCAGTGGCATTTTGGAAATGATTTAGAGGACATAATAAGAACGTCAAAAATAGTCTAGTGAAGTATTTAAGCCAAAAGTTGTTAAAACGTTTAAGCCTTTAAACTCGACAAGTCTGTCCACAAGCGGGACATTCCGGGGCAGACAAATGCTTCGAGCACGTCAGACCCAACATCCGCGGAGCAGAGTTTTTTTAACATCATCGGTAGCAGGAGAAGGGCAACCGAAAGCAGATATATCAAACGAAACGGAGGGGCATGAGGCCCTAAACATTAAGGTGCAGGTTGGTCGACATTCTGGTAGACTAGGTCATTTTTATAAAGAATGGCAACATATTACTACCGAACGAGGTAGCTTTAGAATAAATCAAAGGACTAAACAAACCTTTTGAGTCAAAAGCTTTTCATAAAACAGCACCAAGGGAACCAAATTGGTTTTCTAAAGAACGTATAATATACAAAAATCCACAGATAAATTATTAAAAATTTGTACAATTTCTAAAACTCATGTAAGGGCGAATTTTTATGTAATGTTTTTTTGAGATCAAAAAATGACGGATCACATCGACTAATATTAAATTTAAAATCATAAGCTTAATAACATTAACAAGCAATGTTTGTTTTTGCTTCCTATATAAAATCTTCCGAAAACAGAGAAGCTGACAGGGGTTCGAGACCCCTAAATAACGAAAATGAGTTTGCACTAAATAAAAAAATATTTAACAAAATTTGTAAATATTTTGGAAAACCAAAAATTGATTTATTCGTTAGCAGGTGCGGAAAGTTTGTATCATAGCTGAGAGACCCAGAAAGCTTCGCCGTATACGCTTCTACTCTCAACTGGTCAAAGCTAAATTTGTATGCTTTTCCACCTTTCACTTTAATACCCAAGGTTCTGCAAAAAAATCCTGGAAGACGAAGCAGAGGGCCTGAGTGGGTCACTCAGCCATAGTACCTCCAGTACATATCCCTACTAGACAAAAACCCTGTTTATTTTAAGCCTAGTGAAGACACAATTGTTTTTCTTGACAGGTCCCCACATCCACTAGCGCAGCCGTGGATGTGGCCTGGTTGCAGGACACTTATCAGGGAAGCATTACAGAAAGGAAGCGTCCCATAAGAATCAATAGAAATATGCATGTTGGTTGGTCAAATAAGTCCTAAGTATTTGCTTAATTTTACCAGATACCTATTGTTAATAACAACTTTGCACACACGGTCTTGGAAACTCATCATACTTAGCATAGGAATTAGATTATAATTTTAAACTTATAGATAGTAGATAGTTTTTTCTCTCTAGTTATTTGTTTCGTTATAAAAAATTATAGTTAAGAATATAAACCTGTGCTAATCCTATAAGAATAAAGGAAATAAGTGAGGTCTTACCTCTATTTTTAAGATATTAGTATGTCGTTTTTTGTTAGCATAACTCGCAATTATATATCACTTTAAATATGTTTAAGATTGGTTAGTGCCAAACTAATGTAGAATAAACTACTCTCTTTGTTGCAAATCTAGTTTTATAAAAAAAATTGTGGCATCTACAGGGTGTTATTATTTACGAGTCGAGGCCCGAACTACAATTACAAAATCAAACGAACTTATCTAAGTGATGTTCGATCTTGATTATATCCTCGCCTCGACAAAATAAATAGTACCCGCCCTACCCTTCTCGGTTTGCTACCTCGTTCGCCCCTGATCAACAACTTTTTCATGCTTTAAAATGAATGATTATGACGGGGCGCGGGGTGTAGGTACCGCAAAATTATTGATTTTTTCAGATTTAAATGTGTGTGGTCGACGCTCGCGCGAAGATACCACAATACCACTATTTACTTTATCGAGGCCTGGATATAATCAAGATCGAACATCACTTAGGTATGTTCGTTTGATCTTGTAATTAAAAATTTATTTATTTTAAATAAATATTTCTAGATTTGATTTATGACCAAAATGACCAAAGTGACTGAAGTATAAGGGCTCTTACGCCATGTCATTTAAAAAAATGACTGTCATTTTACATCTCTAGGCATACACCGATTCCACAGAATATTCTGTGCCGATACTGTATCAATGTGACGTTTTCTAAATGTATACTAAATAAGCCACATTAGGAAAAAGCAATGCCCTAGCAAATGTCAAATATTTTTTATACCTTATCTAAATCAACTATTTGATAATGTGTAAAAATTAACGCAAAACATATAAATAAGAACAAAATAAAAATATTAACTGAAAAGTTTGTCTAGTAAGCAAAAGCACTTCCTAACTATACAATTTATATAATATAAAGAACAAAAACTATCTTATCTTTGGTACTATCTAAAACTGAATTTTTCAACGTAAGATCTTTCAATCTATGAAATTATATATATTTTAGATTTTAGTTACTGAAAAACTTATTTAAAAAAATGTCATTTTTTTTTTGTAATTTTATATGTGGCTCAGCTAAAATATGTCATTGGAATTAAAATTCAAATAAAAGTACGAGTTCATCAACTCGATTAATTTAAAAAACAATTTTTGTCATTTTCTGCGTACATCACTAACCTTTTAACTTGAAATAGTGAAAACGCAAAACATTTTAAACCTCGTTCTACTTTTCTCATTCAAGATGTACACAAGCACAGTGTTTTGAATTTATTTTTACCAAAACCGCTTCAGCGGTTCGATCCTTAACATAACGGTGCCGCAAACAGCTATAGGTATCGACGTGAAGCTAAAAGAATAATTAAAAGGAAAAACTTTCTATTCTAGAGCGCTTTTGTAAGGGATGTTTTATATAACCCTTACGTAAAATCGAAAACAAAGGACAAGTAACAAAAAATCTATTATTTACAAAAAAGTTTCAAAAAATACTTCGATATGTTTTCAATTGAAGTCGATAGCTTTAACTATATTGAAGAAAAGTGTTAAGGTTTGAACGCCAAATTGTGTTAATTACGGCGATAAATGTTCTGTTGAGAAGTATTTCTAATATAACATTTAAAATTCAAGAAAAAATATTAAATTTTAAAACCACTTGAAATATTTTAAAACAACTGATAAATTCACCCATTCTTATTACAGTATTTTAGTAAAATTATAAAAAATGATTACTAAATAAAATGTTTTGATCGTTACTTCTGTTCTTTCATTTCAAAAAATATAATTCCATAGAGACCAAATCTTAATTCTAACATTCTCCACACTCAATAAAATGTTTCAGTTTCTCCTACCTTGCTTAGGAGCTGAGTGTCCAACTGGCTATCGATTTCTTTTAATTGATTGTCTAACTGCTGTTTCGTGGCGTCGAAATTTTTGTTCGTATCGTATTGACTGTAAGAAGGCATATGGTAAGACGTCTCGCTACCTGTATATGAATTACCAGAGCCATACGCAGTTGAATTGGTCAGTACGCTGTTGACTGAAAAATTAAAAAATCTTCAAATACGTCCAGAAAATTAACCTTATGTTTCTTATAATTAAAATATGAATAGCTAATATTTATATACAAATAGCTATGACACTAAACTTTGTCTAAACTGAATCCGAACCGAACCAAATTCCCAAACTGTTTTTATAGTTATTTAATAGCAAACCAAATATGGGTTGGGAAAAACGATGTTTAATTACTTATTTTTACTTTCTTCCCCACCGAAAATGTGTCTAATAATAAACTACATGTTTTACGAACAAATTATTTTCATCCTTTTTTAATAAAATTGCTTTTAAGATTAACAATAGGATGATAGGAGTGACTCAGAAAACTATCGGACTGTTTCTATAATAAGCAATTTTATAAAAGTCTTTGAATTTGTCGTTCACACACAGCTATCTTGTTACGTAACTCCTCTTCTAATTGATCAACAGCATGGTTTTGTATCTGGTAGATAACAAATCTATGTACTATTACACAGCTCTGACCGCCTGGATTGCACCACTCAGGTTGATGGTATTTATACGGATTTTTCTAAAGCTCTTGATCGTCTTGATCACGGTATTCTACTTACTATATTGTCCAGTTTTGGCTTCTCGGGGTCTTGATTAAATTTTTGCAACGTTACCTTTTAAATCTGACTCAGTTTGTACAGTATCGTGGCCATATGTCAGATATTTTTATTGCTGCGTCGCGGTCGGGTCTGTCCTAGGTCCCTTATTTTGAATTACTTTATAAATGACATTGTTATCGATATGATTAATAAATCAAAATTTGATAATAATTTCTAACACTTAATCAATGGTGTTAAAAAAACAAACTCCCCCTAAACATCAATAAATGTAATGTTTTGTCATTCAGAAGTAGAATTTCTATGCAGTACAAGTATCATATGCACGGTGTTGTTCTAAAACGGGCTGAACATTTTAGACACTAAGGAGTCATATTTGATAGCAGGTTTTCATTTACTCGTCACATTGATAATATTGTTGCCAAGTCTTATAGAAATTTAGGATTTCTTATACGATCTAGCCCGGAGTTCAAGTCACCTGAAAACTTGTGCGCGCTTTATTTTTTTTGTGTATAAATTAACAATTTGTTGTGTATCCAGCCCAATAATAGGGGACTGTTGCCCTGTGGGGTAGTGTTAATAAATAAATAAAATTAAAAATAATAAATAAACAAAAAATAAACTTGTGTATGTAAACATTTTAAAATGTAAATACAACATTTTTAGTTTTTCCTAGGCATAATTATACTCGTAATATGGACTCGGCATTTGGAACTGAGAATTTTCACTGTACCTTGTAATTGTTGTGAAAACTAAATATGAAAATATTTTTGGTTTTTTACATATAGAAAACTTAGTACTAAATATAGTCCTTTTTTTATCTTAAGGCTTTTAGATAACTTTAATATCTAAAAAACATTCAAAAATTTGAGGTTGATGATCCAAAGTCTGCATGGCTTTTAGTTTTGGGGATTTCTTTTCACTTAATCAATATAACAATGTGAGCAATTAAAAACGAAAGATACTTAGATCTAATTTTTAGTAATTTTAATTGTTAACAGATTTTCCCATGGTCCCAGATAATGTCATTCAAACCATTCAACACAGGAGGTGGTATCCCAAAATGTCCAAAAGTTGATAAGTGATAAGTTTGAAATTAATGTGATAATAATTCCAACAGGGAATATAATTTAAAAAGCTGATTTTCACACAGTTAGGAGACTTAGTAGATGTAATTGCCAGGTAAACGATGAGATTATTAAAAACTATAAGCTTAAACTAACACTTGTAAAAAATGGAAAAGATCTGGCAATGTTGCCTATTTGCCACATTTAAGAAAGGAGACTGATCAGATGATTAAGCATGCATATGAGTAATATATTTCTAAAATTTGCCACATTTAAGAAAGGAGACTGCTCAGATGATCAAGCATACATATGAGTAATATATTTCTAAGACTCAATAGAGTTTTTAAATTGTAGCCATTAAAATTAAGCAACTTCGAGAGTACCCCTTCCAAAAAATCCGCCTGCCCAATACCCACTCACATTTAAATCATTCTACATTTTCAACCCATATCCTTGCAAGATATCTGTAACAAGCAAGATGGTTATTATGTGATAACAGCAGCAGGTATACAAACATTGCCACTCTAAAATTCAAATAAATGAAATAATAAATATTCCGATATTAAGTCCTTCCACTTCAGAGATTGCAGGGTGAGGAGTGTATTTGCGAATTTACCTGCAAAAAATTAGGATTGCGTCCAGATCTTACTGTTTACAGCCTTGTGTCCTGTCCTATATGGCTTATATTATTAAAGTTGTAGATGATTTTTTAAATAAAATATTGTATTACACGATATTAGTATAGTATATGTACAATTAAAAATGTATAAGTGTAGTACAATTAAAAATGTATTACTTTCATGATTGTGCAACTAAAGGGATGTTATATTACAGATGTATTGGCGGAATGTTTTTTAAATTTGGCCATGCCGGTTTATCGCCGGGTTTATTTAACATACCGCATTATATTATGATAATTAATAAACAGTAAACATAAGACGATAAACATCAGCCGTGCAACATAAATAAACAGCTAAATATTCTGAAGGGGAACGAAGAAATGTCAATATTTATAACCATTTTCGCTTCAATTCATCTTGGCTACTAACATTTATCGTTTGTTATTCTAAAGCTAATGTAGATTCGAGAGAGCGTCTTTAACCGACTTCACGTCTTCCTATAATACTATTAAGTTTTAGCGATTAGGTGGCATATTAAAACAATTTTTTCTATTAGCAAAGACCCATTATCACTTACAAGGGAACCTATAAATGATAATGTATACTTTAACTTAGTAAAGGTTTCAATAATAATATACATCGTATGCTGACAGCATAACGCTCTAAGGAATAATAATTCTTAAAGGTGACATAAACGAAATGCTTAAATTATCGCTAAGGCCTCCGTTTCTAACTGAGAATAGTTTTGTTTTTCATTTGATAACACAGCATACACTAGCAGGAGTGCTATTAAAATATTAACTCCACTTGACAAAGCCTTTCCTCCTGCTGAAGCGATACATTTAGAGTAGTCAGAGAGTCACAGGCTTTCTACTTAAGATTTAATTTTTTAAATATGATAATATACTTCCCAGCTGATACAGTTATAGCTATAACAGAAACGTTATTTCCAGATATACATAAATAAAAAAATAATGTTCTTGAAAACTGTGAAATTATTTAACAGTTAAAATTAATATTTTCTTTATAATATTTCTCATCCCATATATTTGCGTGTAGTTATTTATTAATTTTTGAGTTTAAATATTTTTACACTATTCATCAAATGAATAATCATTTAGAGAATTTTCGATTTCATTGAAAAACAGATCCATATACTGTGTGAAAAAAAGATGATTATTTACATCAATTTAATAATATTTTAATAAGGCTGATACTTGTTATATGACTATCAAATTTCTACATACCTAATTCTTCTCGGGAAACTGTTGCCCCAAGTCCAAGATCGATATCAGTTCCCCCCAAACTAGGATGGGGGGTGTGATGAGGCGACCTTCCCAACATAGACATATCTTTATCATATGTATGCTTCTGAAGCACCCTAATCATTGCGTCTTTCTCTGCTAACTTAGATTCTAGATCTTTCAATCTGAAAAATATATACAATGCCTACTTTTTTTGATTTTATATGAAGCCAATATGGTCAGTGTAAAACACAATATATAAAATAGGTATTTGATACTAGGAATTAAAATCGAAGGGAGGGAGCGTAACTGTAAGCATTGGTATTTACTTAGTATTGTATTTGGAGACATAAAAACTATGGGGAATCAGAAGAAATGTATAATGATGGCATTTTCGTGGAAGTAAATGTAGTTTTATTGAACTATTAAACTTGCTACCGATTAAATCCTGAGAGAAGTATCAAAGAGAATAAAATGTTTAAATATTGGATGGGTGAAAGAAATGGCGAGAACATTACGGAGAATATCCTGCTCGCATATTTTTCCAAAAAAATGTGCTTGAATAACGTACAAAACTTCACTTGTTAATATTCAAACCAATTAATTTTTGCTTTGGACTTCCATTTTGCAATGTACAAACTTGTGTACTGGCTGTAAAAAAAAATTTTTGGAATTTACACTTACCTGGATTCTAAGTCAGCAACCTTTTTCTGTGCAGCATGAACTTCATCCATATGTCTGATTTTTTCATTTCTTGCTTCTGCAATGATTTTTTCAGTTTCTTGACTAGTTTTCTCCAGAGCTGCAATTTTGGCATCCCTGTAAAGCAGATATTAATTTCAGTAACACTAATTTAAATAACAGTTAATGCAGTTCTATACTGCTTTTTTATAAAATTTTACATTCAAGAGTGATTACCTCAACATGTATTCAGTGTTAAAATGTACCACATAAATATTACCAAAAATTAAATGATTATATAAAACATGAAGAATACTCACTTTGGAATACTTGCAGCATCAATGGCCGCCTGCCTCAAAGCATTTTCCTCTAAGTATCTCTGTTCCCATTTAGCACATTCTCCTTCAAGTTTCATAATGTTCTCGTCTTTTTCTCTGAGCTGTCTCTTAAGTTCGGAGGCTGATTCACTTCCTGAACCATGCGGCGAATCCCAACCACCTTTTCGTTCCCCTGAGAAAATTATTATTACACTTCAAATTGTTATTTGGTCTCACTTGTCTTGTCTACCTTATTGTTTAATATTTGTTTTAACTTTAGTATGTAAGCAATGTTTCTAACAGGTATGTAATGTAATTTATATGGCATTGTAACATATATCTATTACATGCTATTAATTAGTAACAAATTATTTTACTCAAACAAGTACTCTTTTCTTCTTCGGAGCAAACGCTTTTTATTAGACCAGCTAATGCTTTAATGTATTTTAGTGCAAACTTGCATTCATTATTTTCGCGCTAGTTAAATGTATTGTAATCCAAAAGACATTTAACTCTATTCCTTTCATTTAATATTTTTAAGCAGAACTATAGTTTCACTTATTTTATTTTTTTAATGTGGAAAGGCGAATTTCAAATTGAATTCATATATGAATAACTCGAATAGTCAATTTTTTTGGATTTTTTGGATTCTCACATTTAGAGATAGACTAGACAAAAGATTTTAATTTGTTCTAGTTTGCGAAAAAGTAGTTTCGGACCATTTGTTTTGCTTTTATATAAGCAGATTTAAGTTTTCTAACCAGGGGAGCGATTTTGCACTTATCATTTCGTTAGTTAACGAATCGCTAAATCACGTGATTTAGCCAAACAACTGACAAAGGTTGGAAGTAGCATCCATTTCTTAAATGGAAAATAGCATGTATTTTTTGACGTCAAGTAGGCCAGTTTTTCATTACGATTTGACAATTACTGTTAACCTTAAAATTATTTTGTTGACGTTGAGCAAAACACGACACATTTCTTTGGCCTAATTAATTAAGTATACTTTATTATTTTGGAAATAATTAAAAGGTGATGAAGAGTTAAAAATCTGAAGCTACTAAGGTCTGCCTGGAGATCCTTAATACTTGTGTTTGTTATACTTCTAAAATGGAAGATATAGCAGCATTGTTGGCATCAATTGGTGATGGTGAATAATATTGTACCTAATACCTACTAATATTCTAATACAACAGAAGTTAACAAATAAGTGGTGATTTCAAGAGACCTAAATTTGACTTTAATTAATCGCTACATGTGAGTGCAGTGAAAAAAGTGAACATTTTAGTGGATATTATATTGTGCTTTTCCAGAACAGATTTTAATGTTATTATACCTTACTATAAAGGCGTAATATAATATTTTTGCACTTGTATTTCCAGATATTTTAGAGACATTAGAGAATATGATATTCTTAAAGACACTGTCAGGTATTTCGAGGTAGGAAATAACTATTTTAAGATACATAACACCTTTTTAAATAAATAGGACACTAAGCAAACATTTGTTAAAGAATCAACATTAAACTAAAATCTAATAATTTTAACAGACAATTGTTGAATACTTTAGTAAGCCATATTTGGAGATAGAGCTTAAGTTTTTTTTCTTTATTGTCTACAAATTCAACGTACTGTAGTGATAAATGCATACATATCTTTATTAGAGTGGACTAGTTTTAGACGTATTAGTCAAAATGTTATATTTATTCTGAATTAAATATTTTTTCAAAATGAAACATTAATACATTTGTTTTCTATATTTATCTAATGAATTGGTAATAAAAATATGTTTTTTATTTTTCTAAATGTATTGTTTATTTTAATTTTTTTAATAAAATGGTAATATGGTCTTAATAAAATAAGTTACACACTTATTCTGTGTTAAAATTATTAAAATAAATAATAGGATTTATTAAATCATTAGAAAAATAAACAAATAGAAGTTAATACTTTTACCATTTAATTATAAAGTTTAAAATAAATAAAAGTCCTTATTGAAGAAGGGCAACCACCAGCATTTAGATCAGTTTAAAAGAGTAAAAAATGAAAAATTAACCCTTTAACATTTTTGCAGGACTTTGCATTTTGGGGTGCTTGGGCCCCATGTTTTCCCACTTCTGTCATTCTGTCTGTACGCAGCATAGCTTAAAAACTACTTATCCAGTTGAATTTAAGTTTTCAACGGAACGAACACATTTTGGTAAAAATCGAATATGGCGAAACAAAATGGCGGCCTAATGAAATAAAACTGTATAAAACTCAAGTGAGAAACAGAGACAGACTGGTAAAATTTTAGTCCGAATCTTGTATGACAAAAGTAAATGACGGCCTAATAAATTATTTGAATATGCAGCAAATTGTAGTGACAATCTGTACGAGGGAAATTGATTGCCATTTAAATTGGTCCCTCTCTAATATTTTTATTATTTCTCGTACTAAAAAATATTACACACAGTGTAATTTTTTACATGGAATGCTCTGTATAAAGAAGCCCTTTTAAGAAATACTCTATTTGTAACTGTTACAAAAATTTATATATTCAAAAATAATATTGCCATTTGCAGGAAGGTATTAATTTTAGTTTTTTAAATATCATAGGTGGGTATATCAGAAAATTTGGCATGAAGTTTTTTTGGAAAGATATTTTTTAGCTTTTCATAGGTGTAAAAAATAGACAGGGTATGCATTTAATAAAAATAGATATTTTGTCACGCTCTATATATTTCAAAGATACTGATAATTACCATATGATTGGGAAGAAGAAAATTTACTTTGCATTTTTTTCATTGCATTAAAAATAATAAAATTACTGCACAGTTAATCCTATACCTAATAGAGTAATTTTATCGTCTAAAAACTAAAAATTGACGTTTGGAGAGTTTACATAACTACCAAAAGAAACAGTTGGAACTGAAAAATAAATATTTCTAGGTTCATACCTTAACTTTTGGAAATTTGTTTAAAGATTCATATATAATACCACCCATAACTAATTTCATAATGGTATCAATCTCTAACTTTCTATATCCCTGTAAATCTGTATCTATAAAACGCCTAAATATAATTATTTTTTTAGATTTAAGTATAGTCATAAATCTTTAAGATATAAATGAAATAATTTTCCATTTTGATTATTATGAAATTGACTGGAACTTCTTTAATTTTTTTTTTAAAGTGTTGCAATATTTTATAATGAAAATCAATTTTATATTTGTCACTAAATAAAAAAATATTACAATTGGACATGTTTTTATTGTTCAAGTTGCTACAAGCTGAAATTAGTTTCCATTGCTGCTGATTTCTGGTGATATGTAAGTACACACCATTTTCTTTTACAAAGGGTCCAAAGGACTCACACTGTGACTTGAAATACCTAAAAAGAAGAAAAAATATTGTAAAAAAATTATTGATAAAATAGGTATATTTCCAATTTTCGTTAAAAATTAAAAGCAATACTTAAGAAGCATATTCCCCTTAAGAAAATATGAAGAATATCTATATAAATATGGCTTTTTAAACTTGTGTTTGTAACCAACAGCATGTATAGTACCTCCACCCAATTTTTTTTATTCAATATAACCATAACACCTACATTAATTAATTAATTTTAGGTACTGATGTCCAAATTTGTAGACAAAATTCAAGTTTACTAATTTTCAACCAGAATTTATATATTGAGTTGTGGTTTTCGATAATGCCTAGCACTATATGTTGGATTTATCGCTTCGAAAATGCAAAAGGCCACAAGAAATCTGTTAGACAGAGTATTATCTAAGCCCTTGTCATTTTCACAAAATGTTTATACACACACAATGACTATTACAAAACGAAATATTATATTGTTCTTTTCTACCCAGGATAATTCACACCCGAATACCAAAAAACTTTTTTTATATAAAGGGTGTTTTCACCAAAATGTAAATTTTTCTGGATGTGTTGTTTTTCTCAGCTCCTGTATGCATCAAACAATTGTTTCTTACCCCATTCTATTGTGAACTTTTTACTTTAAACTAACTTTCATGATCCATCAGATCAAAAGGTCATTTGAGAGTTTAAAAATTAATGAAACTTATTAAATAATGGTAAAAAGGTCTGTTATTATTTAAATTTACATAGATATTAATGAATTCTAATGATGAGTTTGAAGTTAGTTCAAAGTAAAAAATATGCAAAACAGTTTTTTATAAGTATAATGTTTTTATTTATATTTTGACATCTAGATACAGCTTTAACTATAGAAAATAAAAACACAATAATTGTAGGATTTTTTCACTATTATCTTCTAAGTACTATACAAAATATTACTGAATAGAAGAAATTACATAACCTATATTTTTTTTAGCTGGCCCCATTTTTATGAATCTGAAGTTAGCAATTATATCAGGTTTGGTACCTTTATCTTTAAAGATTATCCAAAAAATGGATAAAAGCCATTTCATAAGAGGCAAAGATATTAGTACTCTCTCTCTCTCTCTCTGAACTCTGAAAATATATTTATAATCGGTATGAAAAGACTAATTTAATTAGATAATAATATTCAAGGTGTCACATTTAAAAAATCCATGTTATGTAGTTTTTTCTACTTTTTAATAATTTTTAGAAATATTTGATATTTTTAGACTATAATACAGGAATAATCCAACAAATTTTGAAATTAAATTTTTTTTTAAATTTTCTATAATTAAAGATGTAACTAGGTGTCAAAATATAAATGAAAGCCCTGTACAACAGTCGCATTTATAAATTTAGAGACATTACCTTTATTCATAACTGAGGTAAGAAATAATAGTATAAAGGATACCAAAGTTGAGAAAAAAAAAACATGTTTAAAGAAAATTTACAATTTCGTTGAAAACACCCTGTACAAAAAAAAAACTAAAGAATTTAAAAAAAAACAAGGAGAACTTTTTTTTACAAGTGTTTTACAAAACACTCTGTAAAACAACTTACTGAAGACCTCTGCATTAACATCCTCTCCGCTATAAACTTAGTGCTAGACCGTAGGGGCGTCCCTAGACTCCTGTTACTGAATGGGGGGAAGGGGGGGAGGGGGACGCTTACCTCCCCTGGAAAATGTAAATATTGTATATTACATATATAAATTACATTTATATACCAAATGGACTATGCATGACCTTTTTTGGTTTTTTTTTTATCAGTTATGGTCCTGCGGGCGCCCATGCAATATCCCAAAAAAAAAAGACATCGCCTCCCCTATGCCCCCCTTAGTTACGCGCCTGCTGGACAGTGTCGAAAACCGTAACTAAATATGTTAATTTTTGTTGAACAAAAATTGAGATCTGAATATTGTCCAAAAATTTCCATCTTTAAGTTCGTCATTTATACGTCACAATCCACAATGCCACTAGGTATTCTAAAAATTATACTGAACAAAGCCTATAAGAAAGGGTGAATTGCGAGGTAGCTACTAGGACTACACATAAATCTTATAAAACTAGATTGAGGGAAATTCGCTACATTTTATATATGTTGTAGTTCTTGACTTTCTGAACAATAGATACCATGATCACCTCCAAATCTTACAAAATAGAGACAGAATTGAATTTATAAGTTATTCTGAAGAAAAAATCGAGAAAAAAATGTTTCTTGTTACAAAATACAGTTTTCACTGTGAGTAATCTAATTTTCATAGATTTAAGTCAGTTTTACTTTATTTGATATGATTAAAAAAGGCAACATACAGATGTTTAAAGTAAATTGAAGTTTAAAAAATAAAATTTTAAACAAAACGAATTACAAATTCATGTATAGTCTTTTTGCATATAAACCAGAGTTTTGTTCTTTAATAAAACAAAATAGTTCATAATCAATTTACAACATTTTTGGGACATCCTGTATAAAAATTAATATATAAAAATGACGTTTTGTTCTTTTAACAAATAAAACATAAGTGAAATAACACAGTTACAGTTAACTTACAAAAAATAAGGTTTCTTCATGATATAGGTATAATGTATATGGTGTATAATTTTTTTCTCTAAAATTAAGTTTGGTTCACTTTTGTTCCTTTATGTATATATATGTAGTTTTTTTCAATTTTTAACACATCTGATATTTTATACAGATTTTATGTACAGGATGTTTGGTTATATTTTAAACAGTACCCTAGAGACTTTATTATGAGTTATCAAAAAACTTTAAATATAAAAGTGTTTAGGTTTGGTCAATTTACAAGAAAAACAAACAAAAGATAATCGGAAATTTAGCAAATGGGCATCGACTGCCTTATTTTAAAAGGCACACCCTGTATAATAGATACACCTCAAATGGTCTCTTCTTGCTGATTATTAATAATGGACTAGGTTTAAGACCTTTACCTCTAAAGATAATTAAGAAATTTAAGAAAAACCCTATCATAAGAAGCAATGTATTCCAACTGACTCCACTATATTGGGAGCATTCTCCATCTCTCTCTTACACACTGCCTCTTATGGTTTTTCTAAAATTTCTCTATTATCTTCAGAGATAAAGTTTAAACCTAGTATATTTATAATCGCAAGAATGATTAATGAATGATGATTTTGTTTAAACCCAAAAACATTTGTATTTAAAGTTTTCTGATAACTCATAGCATAAGGCCTCTAGGGTATGTACCATTTAAAATATAATCAGGCACCCTGTACAATTTTACATAGGAATATTTTTATTGTGATGTGAAACTTCAAAAGCGATTCATAGATTTGAACAAGAGATTAATTTAAAAATACACATTAAAAATTGCAATTAGCAAACCCAAGGAAAAACAAACACTTCAAACATATTTGTATCACACTGTAAGAAATTAGACAAACATATAAAACATAATGAGGTGTCTAGCACAAAGTTTAATGGATGACATAATAAAAAAATAAGTGCACCATTCATCAGTTGAATTGCTATACATTATCTTGCTGCTGTTTTCCGACAGAATATCATTGCAAAAACAATTAGTCAAATTAAACAAGGTTTCAAGTGTTAAATTCTGTTTGATACTGTAAACTGATAATTTGTTATAATAACGAACTCATAGGTATGTTTTGCAGTAGACTTTGTTAAACATAAGCTTATGAATTATACTAGCCTAATCTGTTTAAGTCTAATATTATAGTAAGTTTCTTTATAAAAAAAAAATCACAATTAATACTTACTTCTACAATCAAAATGGTCGAGTTCAAATTTGAATCAACAAAATAGCTTATCGAGGAATTTGTAATTGCGCTACGGTGATTGTTCTTCCTTATATTGACTAAGTATGTGAAAGGTAAATGAAAATACTGTATCAAATACTTGACATCATTTCTTGTATCATTCCCTTCTTTTTAGGGTCATATTCTGCAAAAAAGTAAAAATATTGCTATAATCAATAAATGTGCCATACACCACATACTGTGTAATATAATATAACTAATTATTTCTCTACTCTAATAATTATAACATTATATAATTCCAACTATAGTTCTTTTAAAGAAAAACAAAGATTATTTCATTTCGCCCTCAACAGTGAAAATATATAATACCAAAGAAAATAATAGCTTACGCTATAAATTTTATTTATGATTTTAAAATATCTGTTAAGGAATACTTTTGTTTACAAGTTATACATAGACCTCGACATAGACAATAAAATATAATTTTAGCAAGTACAGTCTATTTGCTTAAAAATATACAAATTCATGCCTACCTGTAACAGTATTATGATAATCTAGATTCAACTGCCCTTATTGCTTCTTTAGTCTTTCCATTAATAGAAAATATTATTCTTAAATTGGTTTCTAGTTACTGGTATTTATGTTCAATTTTGCAATACTTAAATACACCATTATTAAACCACTGTTTTGTTTCCGCAAGTGATCCATCAGCTGTTCGACTTGTTTACTGTGTATCTGTGAACTATAAAAGTTAGGTTAGGTTACGAGAGACCAAAATAAATAAAATACTGCCTATTCTTAAAATAGGGAGGGCCATTCCCCAGTAACAACGGTCAATTACAAGCTAGGCTAAGAGTTTTATTCTTACTCTAAGTTTAAAACGCTTTGTTCTCCCGAGGAACGCATTTCGCCTATATTATTATATTATTTTTCTGTGGAAGGCGCGCCCCGTTTCAAAGGCGGATAAATGTATGTTGTTTATGTGGTTGCATAACAGCCGTGGTGCTGGATTAGAATAGATGGAATACATATTAACATAGGTCCCTTTTCTTTTAAAAATAAAATACGTAATATAGAATTTTGCACCATATAGCAAATAATGTAATTAATATTTAAACAGAATATTCACAACTTTGTTAAATATTTCTTAAAAAGAAGTACATTTTGAGGATAGCGTTTTATGTTTTCCCGTACTTCTAACAAAATGATCAAGAAAGAAGAATTCACTGAATTAAAAATAACGATTTATTAATAACTAAAATATACAGGTTTCGTAATAATATGACATAGATAATATTTTTTAAACAGATTAGCTTACCTTGTTTAATTTGAAGGATTTACGAGTTTCGTATCTTCGCTGCCTATTTGGAGGTTCCATGTTTTCATGATTTTCTTGAATATTTTGGCATCTGTTGATTATTTACGGTATGATGCATATGCTAATATATCATGGCTTAGCTTTCAAGTAATCAAAACTACTTTTTATCTTACGAAATAAAACTCCAAGGCAATAAATTTAGATATTATCAAAAACTCAAGAACTGACAGATTTGGAAAATGCAAAATCGCACCCCAGGTACGTAGCCAGAAATTCAGTTCGGAGGTGGTTCCAGGCCAGAAATTCTTTTTGAGGGGGGTCCAAACGGTCAAAGCTCAGAAAAATTAGTAAAAAGCATGCCCATACCAACATATTTTCAAAATTTCGGGGGGGGGGAGTCAGACCTCCAGCTACGTGCCTGACTCAAAAACCGTGCGAACTACAAAAAAAAACAATGCTCGGTTCGAATGTTTCTCGGAAAGCAGTACTTGAAATATATAGAAAAAAGTTTGAATGTCAAAATATAACTAAATTTTAACGTGCAAGTCAAAATTTAACTAAATATCGACGTGTAAGTCATGAATTCATTCATGACAAAGATTTCTTTACTAAAAATTATTAATTTGCATTTTTAATACGTTCAAATACCTAATTTTTAGTTGTTCCAGAATGTACGTCTAAGGGTGTTTTTGACCCGATTAATTTTTTATAGTTTTAAACGCGTAAGAGTACAGTTTTCAAAATACTGATCATCATCAAGCAGTTTTCACCTTTACAGCTTATAGTAGGATCGCAGTTCAATAGGTTTTGTTTTGGTGTTTAGATTTCACGACAACTGACGGTGATTTTAGGGGTTCCTCCTTTAGAGAAAGTTTTTCCCCAGGGGTAACAATGGCTTCAAAAATTTAAAAAAATGAGAATCATGGATAATTCGAAAATTATAACAAAAAAACATCGGTAAATTGGTCTTTACCCACAACTTCCCTCACACATAATTTCACCACGTACATATAACACAGTCAGACAGTCAAAGAGCGAGAGACCGACGGAAATGGGAGAACATGCTTTTGAAAATCCAGTTCATAGATATATACCATTAGCTCATCAAAGAATAGAAGCGAACATGACATGAGCTTAAAACGTAAACCAGTTACGCAACTTCAAGTGTCGCAGTGAAAATATCGTCTCCGCTACCGGGAAGACTGATCAGGACCGTACTTCAAAACGTTTTGGGAATAAACTAAATATATGGAAAAGCACTTTGCAGGCAATAAAAAAATGTGTCTCAATTTAAAGCTAAAAAAAAAACAATGCTTATTTGTATACACGTGACAAATTACATGACGCATAATAAACGGGTTTTTTCTTAAAAATGTAGACTTGATTGATTCATGAGTCTTGACAAATAGAATATTGCAGCAGCAGAAATCTTAGATATATTACAAGATCTCTCTGTTAGCGACATCGCTGAAAAACTACTTACCCGAATCACTTCAAACGTATGCAAAATTAAGGATCATATGAGCCTGATATGGTAACATTTTGGTAAAAAACCAAACTAGCGACCTCGCACAATGTTTAAAAAATATTACTAAAGAACTACTTGTTTAAATTACGAACAAAAATCAAGTATGACATAGGAATGAACTGGTAAAATGTTGGTATGAATCCAAGATGGCAAATCAAAATGGCGGCCTAACAAAATGTAGACATCTAAATTATTATATTATTTTTAATATTATCTAGCTGAAATAGTACCTTGTGCGGCTTTTGCTCTTTGCAATTCTATCTCAAGTTGTAGTCGCAATTTTCGTTCGGTTTCTTCTCGACGATCACTAGCTAACTGAAGAGAGTACAGTGCTCTTTGCAACTGGGCCACTCGCTCGACGTACACCTGTTTTTTGCGATTCTAAAAAACACGATACATTGAATATACCTATAAAAATACATCAAACTACATGTTCCTATGTACATATGCGGTGTTTAGTCACTTAGGCGCAACCCAGAAAGCAGTGGATTGAAATATTATTTTAAATGTATACTAAAATACATATATTTTGGAAAAACTTATTAGTACGATTGTGTCAGCCAATACTCGGTGGAAGTGCATAATAATATTATGTAAAATGTCAAAATGAAAACTATTATTCACAAACACTGCCACTGTTTGTTTAAAGGTGGTAGGTAACGTGATATCATTAGTGAAATAATTTCTTTGGACTTTTGTCCTGAAGCAATTATGTTGTTCTTATATTATTTTACGAACCTATGCCTGTTTGGCCTATACTTATACATTTTATAACAATCTCCACAATTTAGTTGGTATACACCTGACTGTTTGTGTTTGTCAAGTTTTATTATTATATTAAAATTATTTCAGATACTATTTGCTTTATATCATATTCTAATATCTAAACCACTTAGAAATTTACCTATTTTAAAGTTAGAATTACCTATAGGATATAACTTTTTATGCATCTGTTTCATTTTCAGGTAAATCATGCCGATAGCTGTTTTTATGTAGTTTTTTTTCTAGGATTTTATCAATTAGATTTAATGAATATACATTATTTATTGCCATCTGTTTGCCCAGGTATTCACTAAAACGGTTTAATTAAGAATTAGGCGAGATCTAGTTGCCATGGCAATTAAAACTCTTAGTTCACTAATTGTGTTTTACTTATGTCACTGACATATTTTGTACTTACAAAAATTAATTGTTCCCTTGTCGCAAATGTCAAAATAAACATGTAACTGTCAAGTTAGAACTGGTCTAAATTATTAGAAAACTCTTCAGTTGTTACGACTGTTAGGATTTGTTCATTCGACGTGTAACTTTCGAAGCTACTGAGTACAGAAACATGTCACATTGTTTTAAACAATTATAATGGCAGTTTTTGTGAAAATTGTATTTAGTCTACATTTTACATACAAAATTATTAAATTCATTTTAGAATTTACATATAAAATAAATAAAAGCAAAGATGTGTATTAGCCAATGAGGTATTAAATTTAATATTAGAAAATTATTTGTTACACAAAACAATGCAAGCAAATCAAATATACAACAAATAACAATAATACCTCTTCTTCGAGCCTCACTACATTGCCTTGAGCATTTGTTAAAGCAGTATCTAATATGTCAATATGAGTTCTCTGTTCCTGCAGAGTGGCTCTTTGTGCTGCAAGTTCGATTTCTTGTCTCTCTTTTGCAGCTGCTAGTTCCTTATCTAGGAAAAAACTAGTGTTAAAAGTAAATATACCACGACATGTAAAAATATGTTTTTGATTAACAATGATATTACTTACTTTGCATAATCAATTGTTTAATTATTCCTTCTCGCTTGCTTAGTTCTCTTCTTAAACTATCAGGACCACTTGCATCAGGAATTGGAGACCTGCTGAGAACTTGGGTGGATAGCAAATCTACCTAAAATATAATTCGCAATTGTGTTTGTTAGTACCTAAAGATTCACTGTTTGGAAATCCGCTGTCGCGCCAATTCCCCAAACGTTTCACCAAACTCCTATTTAGCATTTTCATTGCTTATTGGTTGACTTTCTCCGGTAAATCGAAAGTTGACACCATTTATGCCAATATTTTACCGATTTCTTGACCCTAGGTGCCAAAAAGTCGTAAGTCTGATGTCCACTATAGACCAACTGCAAGTGTGTTAAACTCGCCGCACAATAAGCTATAAAAGTATTTAAACAGCATATTACAGCCGACAGCAAGAAGAATTTTATGAACAAAACTAAACAACTCACCACTTAAAGTAAATTACTTAGCTAGTCAATTTCGTATTTCAGCATACTAGTCGACGAAGAGAATTAAGTACTAAGTTAAGAAATTAAGATTAGAAGTAAACATACAGAATCAGTTAAATACCGGACGCAAAATTCTTGATAATAGGTGTAAACAAATATCAAACACAGGTACCACGAAATTATAATCATTGTGAAATCGTCTAAATAAAAAAAAAAATGGCACCCATAATAAAAGAGTCAGTGCAATAAACCTTCCCCCTACCTGGAAATCCCTAATAAAATGGTCAAATGCACCGGTGCAAACGATACGACAGACAATCAAGTAATCAGTGTATCAGATATGCGTTTTGAACATCTAAGTGATTACAATAAAAATTAACTAGGCATGTTTTAAGGTCAAGTACTCAGACAAACTATCTGCAGAAAGAACAGTTCGAAAAATGTTATATTAATTTTGATATCCTTTTCATATTTAGTAATTACTATATTCATATTATATTATAAAAACTTTTTGTCATGTACTTTGTTATCTGTTAAAAACATACTGAAAATCAGAGTGAGAGCGAGTTACATTTATTAACACAGAAAATGATACGTGTTATAAAACGTTCATTAGTATTTTAAATATAAAGGGAATTAATGCATTAAAAAACAGTAACTAAATGCACCCAGCTTTTTAAATAATATTTTTGAAGATCAGACAAATAACATTAGTCAAAGGTGTAATTAATAAAAATTTGAACAAAAACTGTAAATTTTATTAATTTATTTATCTGCACCAGTGAAATGAAAATACACAATATGTAAACAGTCGATTTCTGATGCTAGTTAAACATTACCTGTTCTCTGAGGGCCCTGTTTAAATCCTGATACCTTCGACAATCCGCTTGTAATCTTGCTCTGGCAGCTCGCTCCAATCGTTCACGTCTGTCACATGACTGCACTAGTTCCTCATGAGCTTTATGAACTTTCAAAATTTCTTGTTCTAACTGAGGAGTGAAAGATAGATTATTTAAGTCAATCTGAAGCACAAATTGCAACAAGGGACCAAATGGGTTGAATATGGTGGCACTGTGTTTCAATAGCTACCGACTTTATTTTTGTTGTAATCAATGTGTTATAAGCAAAATATAGTAATTACAAAATTAAATAATCAATTCAAATAAATATATAAAACTAGATGTGCACAATTAATGAAAATAACGGAAATTGTCCTGAATATTTAACTGATATTGTGGATTTAATCGAATTTTAAATATTTTTATTACATATCATTTTGTCTTAAAGTGGCTGGTTTAAAAAAAATTATATTTTTCGTCATTTTGTTCTCTTCTCAGCTCAAGTTAATTGAAGGGTTTTTTATAAGAATTTTTTTTTAACACTGGCATTTGACATTATCACAGTTAATTACTAACAAAATAAGATAGTTTTCATTTGCTCCTGTTGTGATGAACATCGATCGGAAACGACAATCAAATAAGTACCTTATGCGTTTTCTCCACACGTTGATAACAATTTTCCAATTCATGTTTAAGTGCACTATTTTCTTTTATGAGGATTTCCACCATTTCTGCTGAAGGCCAAACTTCCTCATTTTTCGATTCATTTTCTTCCCTTCCTTTCGTTGGTGGCCTTGGAGCGGATACACCTCTTCGAAACCCTGTCAAGTATTTAAGTGAAATATATAAATAATTTGTACCTATTTTTTTTAAATCTCTAATTTATTAGGCAATTTTCGGTAAGAATCCCAAAACTAAAGTAACGAATTTAGAATGTTTGAAATTATGTATGTGGTTATTTTAAATTTTAACAAAGATATATAAGGAAATACCTCATAAAACGTAAAGAAATACTTCATAAAAAGCAGACTGGTGCCAAATAAGTTAAATGAGGTAAATTTCATTTCTGTTGTGTCTACATTAGTAAGCCTATTACGATAAAATGTACTGAAAATTAAAAATCTTTTTAGGTTTAGATGCCCATATTATTGAAGATAAATATGAGTATATCAAGTGCCGTATTCTTGAAATTGAAAAGCTCTCTTAAAGATCTTTTCAGTTGTAATAAAATATCCGCACTGTTGAGATTATCAAGAAATTTGGCATTTGCAATGCTTATGATGATTGTAAAAACTGAGTCAAAAACCTAAAATATAGCATTTAATGTTTATTTTTCAGTTAACTACTGCACATAGAATGTCAATTTATGAGGAAAGACTCTGTATATTTTCGGAAAAAATATGAATATTTTTGAAAAAAAAATAATTTTTTATTAAACTTATGAATTAAATTTATGTCAAGCACTTTTAATTCGCAAGGTTTAAATTTGTATATAAAAAATATTTAAAAAACGTGTGCTTCTTGAAAAATACAATTTTCGAAACTTTGACTAATTTAATTGGCTTTCAGTACCATCTTGATCCGCATAACCCACTAAAAGTTTAAAAACGGAACTAATTTTAGAAAGATGTGCACAAATAGCCGTTTTTTTACCAAGATCGAAGTTTTTTACAAATATCGGGTTATCGTTAGCTGAGAAATTAGGAATTTCCATTGATTTTCTCAATGATTGGTTAAGAGGATTTTTACGTCGTAATAAAGATTTGTGTATACGTAAGTCAAAAGGCATATCACTTGCTGGGGAGCAAGGTTTGAACCGTCATGAAGCTGGATAGTGTTCTGTCTCCTGCTAGACGTTCAACAAAAAAGGACCTGCTCGATAAAGTGACACGATTTTTTACTTGTGAGGAGATTGGTATACAAATTAATAATAAACCTGGAAAGGTAGTAGCTACCAAAGAAGCAAAAGACAGTTACTCATTAACCAGTTCAGAAAAGGGGAACAATGTATTTCTTGTGTTATACTGTAGAACCGAAGGACATTTTCTTCCACCAGTACTAATTTTTAAAGGAAATAATAAGAATCATGCGTTTTCGGATGGGCTTCCTCCTGGTTCTGCGGTATTCACGAACAAAAAAACCATCTTAATTTTGAGGAAGGTACACACTAGAAAAATTTAATGTCATGTATTACTATGGGTTATAATATACATCCAGCTGCATAAATCGTTAACAGCTGAAGCAACTAAATATATAAACTGATATTATTATCATTATATATTCAATCTTTTCTGCAAGGTTATGATTTAAAAATCGTAATATCTTCCTTGCACTTAAAAAGCAATTAACCTATTGTTAAAATAATATAATCCAGAGAGCCACTAAATACTTTATACGAAAAGAAAAAAGTCCTATACACAATAGTATTGTTTGCGGTAGGATGTATCCAATGAATAAAACACCATTAAGAAGAGTCATAGCACCCTGTGATGTCATAAGAAATGTGTATGTATTTATGTATGTATTTAATTTAGTTTCTAGATAAAAAAACGGTATTTTTTGTGCTATTTTTTTGAATTACAAGCGTTTTGTCGAACTCGATTTCTTTGTAAGTTCCCTGATCCAATAATGACCGCTATCTCCCTGGTAAAAATAACAGCACTTTAATAATTCCAGCCTAATTGTGATTAATTAATCACCTTTGAGTTTAAAAATAAAATGCACTAATTGTGTCTATGCTAAAATGTTTTCTATTTTACACAAAAAAATAACTTTTTAAGAGTTAAAGTTGAGGTAAAAAAAGTGCAATTCATGTTTAACAGTTTTCTTTTAAATGGAAACAAAAGTCGATTTTTTAAAAGTAAAAATTGTGACAATAAAAAAAAAATAACATAATATTTTTGGGCCATCCAACTTACCTGTAAAATCCGGCTTTCCAACACCAACTGAAGTCAAATCGGGTTGAGACTTCGATAAAGCTAATTTGTCATTGTTTATCTTATTGTAATTATTAACGGCAGCTTGTAAAGGCGACTTATCTGACCATTTACTAGGATATTCTGTAGGAGGTGGTAAATTATTAATATCAAACGAAGCGGGGTCGAATCTACCTAACAAATCCTGAATAGTTTCGTGATTGACTGTGCTATTTGGCGACGGTGCATTAACCTAGAAATAAAACATTCAAAATAAAAAAAACAACATAACGCAGTAAAAAACATGAACAATATATAATAACAAAATATACGGTAGGGTAAAACGGTCAAATACGCTCTTGTGGGTAATACGCCCAGTAGAATTTAACGAATGCAGCCCTAGATGGCGCCAGGTATACTAAAATCCTATATAAGTTAACCAGTACACAAGACGAATTTATATTTGGAGTAATTTTGCAGTGGAATTTAGTGAAAAATACGTGTTATTTAAAATCTTATAACCAGGGAGCTGCCAAGAAATGATCGGTAATGAAGTTCTATTGGACTTTGGATAGAAATTTGTACAAATTTCTAGCCTACAAAATGCTTTATTTGTTATTTTTGTAACTGTCAGTAATCCGATAGTAAGTGGGTGGGCGTTTTTCACCAATGTTCGGCAAAAACGCCTCACTAAATTATGGTATAAAACGTCCCACATAATTTCTGAGATTAAAAGTAAACATTTATTCCAGAAATTAGCAAAATCTATGTAAGAAAGAGCATTAGAGGAGACTATGGCGATGAAGCGCTACGAGAAACCATGACAAAAGTGGTTAAATGGTGGTGAAATGGATACTAATGAAGCCAGGAGGTGCTATAGACTTTCGTCCCAAACACTTAGACATCATTTACAAATCCGAAAAACCAATATTCTAATTTGTAGCCTACCAGAATTGGGATTTAAACATGAGTAAAGACTGGTAGCTCATGTTAAATGTCTGGAAAAAGTCGGTTTTGCTCCCGATTTCACCATCTTTAACCAAAATGGCCTACAGTTTCGTAAATTAGGAATTTCCCATCGATTTTATCACGAGAGTAAGTCGGCGAGAAATGATTTGTTAAGAGGATTTGAGTACACGTACATCGGCTTGCTAGGGCGCAAGATATGAACTGTCATGAAGTTGGAGAGTTTTTCGGCCTCCTGCTAGACGTCTTAACAAAAACTGACCTGTTCTATAATTTGGCAGTATTTTTAATTGGGAGATGGGCACACAAATTAATAATAAATCTATAAAGGTAACAGCTATCAAGGGAACAAAAGGTGATTCAATAACCAGTTCAGAAAAGGACAACGTATTTCTTGTGTCGTGCTGTAGTGCTGAAGGACATTTTCTTCCATAATAAGTACTAATTTTTAAGGAAATAATGAGAAGCAAGCCTTTTCAGACTGACTTCCTCCTGGTTCTGCGGTATTCATGAACCCAAAATCATCTTGCATAAACTCTGAGCTATTCATTAAATGATTAACGCTTTGAACACAATGGAACTCCCGTAAACATTTAACGTAAAAATTAACCGGCACTTCAATCCTATCTAGTAGAATAGTCAGTAGTGTGTCAGTATCACATGGTATTGGAGTGGTCGTTTTGGCGAAAGTGGAGGAATATGAGGGAGGGGAGCGTATGAAAACCTGATGCGTTTCAAACGTAATTTTTTTACAAGAATAGAGTATTCAGCATATTCTGGATACTCCTCAAATTGAGTAGGCAGACTGACTAGTATCAGAGCTAAAAAAAATTACACAAAAAAAATTAAATTTTTTATCTAAAAATAATGTTGGACATGCTTTAAACCATTATTGTGTCCATGAAAAATATTGAAAGCAACTTTTACCCAAGTAAACCTTTGCATTTTCTTATTATTTTAAGAAATTAACTTCTGCTCTAACATCGACTGATCACAAAATTCGGGTTCCTACTTTGTTCGAACTTCATAAGTAAATTACTTTTTTTTATACTAATGTAACAGTAGAATGGGCACAACAATATATATATTTTACAAGAAACATTTTGCTTGATAGTTCCAATAAAACGTAGATCATTTTCCTGATATCAACCAGTTTCTTTTTTGTTACTAATTACATTTTCTAGATTTTGCATTTCAATATCCTTTGTACTTGTTATATGGTACAATGTTCAGTCTTCTCAAATCATTCGTTCATCCCTATAACCTGGATATATATATATATATATATATATATATATATATATATATATATATATATATATATATATATATATATATATAATTATTATTATAGATGATACTTTATTCACTTTTTTGGTCGTTCTGACCACTTTCTTTTAGACACTAAAAGAAAATTAACAAGAGTCACTTATCTATCAGTTAAGCATTCACTTCCGTCTTAATTTGCTTAGACAAGTTGGAGGTAACAATAAAAAATTGAACTGGCTAGAAATTATGCTTGTTATCTGTGATACTTTATTTCTACCACTGAGATCATTAACAATATTCCAACTCCCTTTTTATTTATTACTGGTCTGAGTTAAACGATCACGATAATGTAACTGTTTTGCCAGTCTAATAACCTGTATATAAATACTTCTATATCTACCATAATACCTCATAAAATCGTTACTGTGTATTTACGAAGGCTGTACATAGAGCGCATGTTTCTAGATGACTTTTTCAGTCCTCTAGTACTCCAGGGATTTCTATTTTTTCTTTTTAGCTTTTATAGGAAAATAAATATCAAGCTTGTCTGATAAAAATATTATCAAAACATGTCAGTGAATCATGAGAGTGAAAAATATTTTTCTAGTCGTCTCCGGCACAAAGCTGGGAGAATTTAGTTAGTGGCAATAAGTAACAATGCGTTAGAAAGGGAGAAAACATTTTAATTACAAATAGGAAAACATTGGCTCTTTGTCAAGTTTCTCGGTTGCCTTAATAGATAAAAGTATCAAACCTGGCATACTTATATTCAACAGGAAGAGACCCATTTAATGAAACAATATAAAATCAATACCAATTCAAGAAACAAAGAAATTTATTTCCTACTTGATTATTTCAAAAAACTAACGCAACTAGGCTATCGAGATTTTTGCACAGTTCCCCATACTTTTTGCTTTGTATTATTTATGGGGTAAAATAAATTAAAAACAAAAATGTTTCACGTTTGCTAAAAAGTAGATTACACTAAAAAAATAGTCCATATGGTTATCTTTTATGGAAATACTAAGCTGATTTAAAAAAACATACATCGTGCATATTTTCATTTTAATAATTAATTCATAATTAATTACTTACTTCTTTGGCTAAGTGTTTCAAGACGCTGGATTGGCTAAGGTAATCATCGGGTATTTCAGTTATTTCTTGAACACCTAAAATGAATTAAAAATAAGACCATGTACCTATTATTCTGCAGGAAAAATGCAATTTTGGTGTGAAATAAAAGTAACCAAAAATATACCCATAAATAAGCAGACCAGTCTAGACTTCTCACAGTAAAAAAATACTTGTTGTGTACATTTCTGCTAACAAAGTTTAGCTTAGTTTTAAGAAAAACTATGTGTGTCACATTTTTAACGCTAAATTATAAAATGACAAATTACTGTCCATAGAAAAACATTTAAAAGCTTATCACCCTATTTTACAACTCTCATGTCATTGATATAAGCCATCCAGAACTTTTTCTTTTATTTTCCAAAACACCCAAGATATCCCCACAAAAAATAAAAGTTTAAACTAAGATTAACTAAGGCTTAAGTTACTATTGCGTATTATCATTCGCTTTGTGAGAAAAATTCCCCATGATAATAAATCAATTATGAATAAAAGTGCCAGCATTTTATTGCAACAATTTTTAAACAAATATCATATTTAAATAAAATTAACAATTGCAATACAAGGATCACATATGAATTAATTTTACTACTCAATTTTCTTTTATATTAAATTGTGTTTTTCAATTTGAAATAAAAAGGTAAATAGAGAGGTTGATCAAATATTAAAATAGGTATTTCATATTTTTTTTAAGTTATTTAAAATATTACATATTTATAACAACGAGTTTTCGCAGAGTTAGGGTTTTGATATATATGTTGGTATACATTTACTGTCTATATATTTATTTATTACACAAAGCTACTTTTTCTCTGACTTCGCAAGCAGTTTCAGTTCCCCCTTGTAAAATTTCGATTTCTTTTCAATAAAAGCTCTTTACCTACATAGGTATTATCACTATTTACTATTTATTAATATTATAATTTTCACATGAAAAAATTAAAATTAAATACATTATTTAAGGCGAAAGAACGAAAATATCCCGTACGTGAGGAAAAATTTCTATATTTGGAATTAGATCTATTTCTTGGTGTTTTATAAAATACAATTTTTAATAATTCTACACACAAAAAAACTTAAATATGCATATCAATTTGTTCTGAACATACTTTAAAAAATGAATCGAGAAATATCCATATCACGCTGCTGTCTCATGGTTGACGAGGTTCGAATAGTATACAACCTCTACCTGCAGTTGACTACTGCTCTGCGCCATATTGGAGAACAATACTAATTCGTAGCTTGGAATGCTTGGATATGGCCCCTAATAATGTTTACAAAGCTCACAAAGATGTGATCTGTAACTAACACACCGTCAAATCTTGCATGGCTATCATTTTTGTCTTATAGTTTTCAGGGGCCATTTTAAAACTATCGTTGATGTCGAATTTCGACCGTAAAAGCTTCCGTTCTATGATATACATCGATCAGTCATCTCTAAATGTGGAAATTAGCAATATTAAAATGTCAAGCAGAGTGGTTAGTTGATTCTTGTCCCAATATCCAAATGTTAAAAAAAAACGGTGTACGTCAAATTAAAGACGAATCAACCTCTTATAAAAATTCCATATGTAAAAGTATTTCAGAAACAGTCTTCAAATTCGGAAATACCCTAAGGATCTTGTTGACTAAACCCCAACCAAATAAAATCTTGATTTAAGAATGTCTGAACACTGAAAACATATGCAAGGAGAAGATACGTCGAGATCTGGTATTGCCGACTATACTTGGTCTAAACACTATAAAATAACACTGTATTCTATGGTGTTTAAACCAAGCTAGCTAGGTAATACGAATTTGTATTAAAGAAAATATTTTCCATCCGTTCTTAAAAAAGGAATTGTAACATTTATCTACAAAAAAGAGAACCAAAGCGATGTGTCGAATTACCGCCCTTTATCTCTGCTACACATCATATCAAATATTGTTCAAAAGTGCATGTCGAGAAGAATTGTTGATTATTTTGAAATAAATATTTTCTCTGACAGGCAAATTGGTTTCAGGGAGAACAGAAGTACTATACTCGGCATTATGAGTAACCTGTCCAATTTCTAGAACCTGAGAATGTTTTTTTTCGCAAACCAAAACTGAGTCCAACTTCTGAAATCATAACTGCAAGACAACCATCATTGTAGAAGGTGTTTGATGTAGGTGTACCATAGGATCCTCTCCGAGGACCAATTCTGTGTCTGATCTATATAAAGGACCTACCTACATATGAACCAGACGCAAAATACACCCTTTACGGATGATACTACACTCACTCCTGTGCTGACTGCAAGATATTGAGGTAGAGATAAGTAGAGCATAGTCGAGAGCAGAATTATGGTTTATGTCCAACCGGCAAGTATCAGTCAATGATCCTCTTAAGGATGGAAGGAGCCATAAAGAGTCGGTAAGGTTTTTAGGTGTTAAATCTGGATCCAAAACCTCAATGTCCATGTCAAGAGAGTGTGTGGGAGCTCGGTAGTTCTGTTTTCTTGTTAAGAAACCTAGAGGTGAACTCTGCTTGTTATTTGGCCTACAGAGAATTTTTGGCTTCCGGAACGATTGCAGGGGTGATTTCCGGAATATTGGAATTTTGACATTCCTAGCAGTTTACATTTTAGAAAATCTACTATATGTCTGAAAACATCAACTCTCTTTTGCTACCCATGGGGACATACATTAATACCAATGGTGACTCACTTCAGACTGAGAAAGTGTCAGGATAGAGCGGAATTAATGGCTGTAAAGCTTTTTAATTACGTGCCACTAAAAAGTAATGAAAAGTTGCCATGTATTTTATAGGATTTTTGAAATGTAGTTGATACTGATTTCAATCTGTGAATATATTTTAAAGATGTTTATTCTTTTTGGCGCAGATAATTTATTTGTGATTTGACGTGAACAGACTATCTTTATTTTTATCTTCAATATGGCGGCCGAATAAAATGATTAAAAAATTAATATTGAAAGCGTATTCAATTGACTTCAAATGTTGGACAAAAGGCAAGTGAAACATAGAGAAAAACTGGTAAAAACATTTTTATCGCTTTATTGAATAAAGAATGAACATCAATTTGCCTGAAGCAAATGTGTAGATGTTTGAGAAAAGATGCTAAATCAAAGATCTCGTAATGACTGAAACACATAAATTAAAACTCAATTTCCCTTGCACAAATGTATACACTGTTTACTTTGATAAATTTTTTTCTGTGAAAACAAACAATGAAAACAACCGATGGTAAAGTATTTATAAATTGATAATAAAGTATTAATATGTTTTAAAATCAAATTTAAGCGACTAATTCGTGATGCATGAGTAAACTCGCGCGAAATTTGAACTTACTTGACCTTTACTTTTTTTAAATTTAAACAGATCTAATGAATATTTACAACCTAAAAGGACTTTTTGCAATTAAAAGTCGTAATAAAAGTTTATTAGACAAAACTGAAATATGTATATTAGGAATTATATATTAAAGAGTTAGGTTCTTGGGATTAGACCGTGTCAAAATTGAATCACCTTGAAATGGGAAAGTGATTCCATTTTGACAGGGTCTAATCCCAAGAACCATGATTCCTTAATTGACCACAGCCGTGAAAGCTTTCGTTCTCTGAAATATGTATATTAACTTCATTGATCAAGTTAATATTTGTTGATATTTTAAAGGTGTTAGTAATACAGTATAAAATAAAAATTACCAGTGCTAATAATAGAAGGAGATGGAGAAGCGGAACTCCTTTTCTGACCAGGGGATAATTTTGGATCATTATATAAATTAGATTGTTGGTGAAGATAACTAAGCGGTGAAGAAGTTGGACCAGAATTTCTTCCTATAAAACATAATAATTATATAACATAAAAGGACATGGCAAGAATTAAATAGTAATTTGGGTTCCCTGAAACATTCTTTGATATTTTGGTACGTTGAAGTCGTAACTATAAGGAATCTTTTTTGCCATTTTATTTCCAATTTACCAATTTTTGCATAGACGTAATCGGGCCTCGTAAGTTGGTTTTTAAGCTCATTTAAATATAAAATATTAAATCGTAAGAACTGAATTGTTATACCGAGGGGTCTTGAAGATTTATATAGGGTAAAAGTATAATTGATGCAAACTTTTTTACTTTAAGAAAAATATTGGGCAATAAGTCAAAACTCGGTCTGATATTATTTCTAGAAGTTTATGCAAGAAAAATAAAAAAGTATTCAAAATATTGTCAGCACTTTTCTTTTTAAAGTAGACTGGTCAACTTTTAATAATACAGACAAAAGATGTTGGACTTAAAAATTCCTCATCGACACAATATAACTTGCGAAGAATCGTTTGTCCATGTTTATCAAATACATATTTTTGCTCTTTAGTTGCTAAAATGTATGACAATATAAAATGCATGCTTTGTCACATTGTCAAAACCTACACTGAGCTCAAAAGCCCCCCTTCCGTACGTCGACAGCAAGCCGACTTAAATAGCCTTAATAATAATAATAAATCGGTTTTTGTTAACCAGTATAAAAAGAAAAATTACAAATTTGCTGCAATTAAGGGAGAAGTTTAATCGAATACCGAAATATTCGACTAATCTTACACTTAACCCTTAAGAATAGAAAAAAATGTCAATAAAACAATTATTTGACAAATAGACCTAAACATACACCTAATATAATATATAAATAAAACTTTGATACAAACGTACATATATATAAAAATAATAAGAAATATGCGAATAATAAATTAATTAATTAAGGAAGCAAAACAAAAAGAAACATTTAATTAACACTTATTGACTAGAAAGCAAAGACCGTTTTAACTTGATCTGGAAAGAAATTATTTTTAAGTTGACCGGTGAAAAAGTAAGTTGATTATAGAGCTTTCCCGAACAGTATGAAAAGCATTTCTAAAACATGGGTCTAAAACATAGGTATGTGAAATGTGGCGTGGAAGAGGTAGGATGGGCATTCTGTGGTAAGTATGCGATAAACAAACGTTAAAAAAAGTAGATTTCAGCGGTTCTCCATGTTAAAATATTCAAGTTGTTTTATGAAAGGCCATGCGTAATGAAATTTCGTAAGTCCAAAAATGAACCTGCATCAAGCGTTTTAAACTCGTTGTATTCGACCTTTATCAACAACACTAATATAATTAGTATATACTACTACGCCGTAATTTAAAAGAGAGCACAAGAGAAACGCAAAGCACAACAGTATCTGTTAGTATATAATAGCATTAACGAAAGATACGCACGAGGAAGAACACTGCTTATATGGTTACGAAACTGTAGTTTCTCATCCAATATTAATCTCAAGCTCTTAACACTACTTTGAATTCTATATGCGATTTCATTGGAAAAAACAAGCCTAGACTGAAGAATACTGAAATTGTTTAAAACGTCGGCTGTATAAATAGAGAATAATAAAGGTCCTAAGACCGACCCTTGGGACACTCAGATAAGATTTTACAAGAGAAACAGCGGTATCAGAGAAACCATAAAATTTTGGTTTAGAAATTAATATCATGTGACTAATAGTGTCAAGTCAACGGCCTTCGAAAAATCCAATGGGACTAACGCTGTGACTTTTTTGCCGTCCAAATTGCCGGTTATATCATCGGTTATCCTAGTCAAAGCAGTAGAAGTACTGTGTCCCATCCTAAATCAAGATTGACAAAAAGGCAATATTGCATGTCCCCTGACAAAATCGTTTAATTGTTTAAAAAGTAATTTTTCAAACGCTTTAGAAAGTGCTGGAAGAATGCTAATTGGTCTGAGATCTGAGAGCGACTCCACCGTGTTCTTCTTAGGCAAAGGTATGACTTTCCAGTGATTCGGAAAGAGACCAACTTCAATGCTAGAATTTATTATGTGGGTAATATAAGAATCAAGAAATGGGCAGCAATACTGAAGCATGATTATCATCATCGATTATATCATCAATACCACAAGCATTAGTTCGAAAACTTGCTATAAATTCAGAAATTTCTTTAACAGTTGACAAGCTGAACGCAGAAATAAAGGTATTAAACAAATTATTATTATAGAATGATTCTCAGTCAGAATCAAGCCCCCTCTTGAAGGATGAAATTTTTAATTTCGGAGGCATTACCCACATTAGGAGGTATATATTCTGCATTAGTCCTGTTTATCTCTTCGTATCAAAGTTAGAGTACGGTTGTTAAACTTTAGGTTGCGTTAGATTAGCCAGCCGCAGTATTGCGAACTCTACAGAATTATCCCTAGGTCTACGGATTTTTAAGGCTTCCCCGGATAAAAGCCTTAAACGAATACGGAATATAAGGATTTTTGAGATTTACGAATTAATGAAATAAATTGCTTTAATTGTTATAAGATGTACACTGGCACGACCAAATCAATAACCTGCAGTGTTGCGTCAGTGATTCTGGTGAACGTCGAACGCATCCATCTGTCTGTATTCTGTCAAAATATATTTCAGTTCCAGTTGTTAAATGTTATATATTGTTCTCAATCCATAGCTAAATTAAATACATAATCCTAAAATGTACTTGCAGCGTTGAGTCTGAGAATCCACACGGGCAGATCTGTAGTTTCTCTCCTATTTTTTTATCCGTTAATAGGGAGTTAACCTGGGCCAATTTCTAAAATTTCCGTAACGAATTTCCGCTAATTAGTGGAATATAATGAAGGACATACCGTAACGCAAAGTCCTGCCAACTATATGTAAAATGTTGAAAATGTCACCAATATGTCTTGCTACTCATGTGTTTAGCAGCAGTGGAGAATAAGAATCGAATCCGAAAAATAAAGAAATAAGGTTAACTTTTACTTCAATCGAATATCAAATTTATAGCGTTTTTTCCTTATTTCTAAGGACTGTTCTCGCCGGCTGTTATACTGTATTTCCCACCGTACCTTTAATAGCGAACGTTGAAATTATATAAGAGCTCCGTATTATCTCAAATGTCAATTTGCGAAACCATAAAGGATAGCTTATGTTACAAAAACTCTAAATTCATGGGCATTCCCGCCAATCACAATAATTATTAACAAATTATTTCCGCGGAGTATAAACCAGTTTTTGTTCAGCATGGGTTTCCTGGGTCGGTGGTACGATACTTGGCTTTGGATCTGGTGCATATGTGTTCGAATCACCCTTCAAGCGGAAGACTAAACTTTTTTTAACAAACTTTATATTTTAAAAAATGCGGATTTAGTTAGGATTGATTAGGTTTTGCCGTAAAGAAAGCGTCAACAAAATTCCAGGTCTATATTAAAACAAGGATTTTTTTTTAAACATAATCTATAGTCTATACTGTTAGGTGGATCTCTCATGTTGGCGTTAGGTTATTCCAGGTTCGTCGATAAAATCATCATTAAAGCTAGAAACCATCTTTAAAGCCAAATAATCACACCTCAAAATCATATTTGAAATATTAATAATATTCTCTGGTGTGATTTTGTCAGAAAACTACGGATATTTCCGATTTTTAATTTTCAATCTACGGATTTTATGCGTTGTTAACTCGCGATTTTTGGCCTCAAAAGGTTTCCAACACTTCCGGCAACATGCTCACCTCGCGCCGGACTGCATCGGACAATCGCAACTGCATTAGATGCAGTTTTCAGTGGCGTTCCTAGCTTCAGTGACCAGGTAAGCCTCACTGTAGCGCGGGTTATTGTAAATAATTGTTTCTGGGCTCATATGTTAATGCCAGGCATTTATATTGTCATTGTCATAAATTACACATTAAAATACAGTCCACAAATCCAGGGCTAAGGTGACCACTTTAATTACTTTCAATTTAAGGTTAAAATAGCATTTCCATCGACAAGCAGGCGAGTGAACAGCTCCAGAATGTGTGTGAATATTCGTAAAATTTGATCTTGTACTTTATAAATCTTAATCAGTTACGGCTAACCTACGTTTTTAAAAAATTCGAAATTCTGGTCGAGACGACAATATAAAAAATAAATGTTAAAAATAAATTTTTGAATATTTCAAATATATCAAATATTCAATATTCCAAGAAAACCTCCGCAAAAAATTTTATCAAAGAAACGTTTAAAATTCAACAGAAAATCGACATTTCCATTTTTGAGTTGCCGTCACGCTCCCTAGCGGTCATTTTTCGAACTTGAAAATGATTTCCAGTTATTTCTCTTGGCCGATTTACCCATAATTGTGTGATCAACGGTTACAGAGTTAATAGATCACCCTGTATATATATATATATATATATATATATATATATATATATATATATATATATATATATATATATATATATATATATATATATATATATATATATATATATATATATATATATATATATATATATATATATATATATATATATATATATATATATATATATATATATATATATATATATATATATATATATATATATATATATATATATATATATATATATATATATATATATATATATATATATATATATATATATATATATATATATATATATATATATATATATATATATATATATATATATATATATATATATATATATATATATATATATATATATATATATATATATATATATATATATATATATATATATATATATATATATATATATATATATATATATATATATATATATATATATATATATATATATATATATATATATATATATATATATATATATATATATATATATATATATATATATATATATATATATATATATATATATATATATATATATATATATATATATATATATATATATATATATATATATATATATATATATATATATATATATATATGATCATTGAATGTTTCTTGAACCATTGTAAATATATAAGTTTCAGCAAAGTTTTCTTGGGAATTTTGGTTCAGTAGAGTAAACTGCGAGGTAGTGGGCAGTTACATAATTTTATTTTTTTTCCAGGACGTTTCGTTGACGTTCGTTCAACTTTTTCAACTGGTTTATAACATGTCTAAAAGTAAAATTGACCCTAAATAAATATATACGTTTTACAAAAAATAGGGTTAAATGGGCATCGATACGATAAAAAAAATACTACAGCACTTAAAAAACATGAGGAAAACTTTAATCATAATTTTAACTTTGATGAAACAAAAATACTCTTAACAGAACCACACAAAAGAAAACGTGAGTATCATGAAATGATCCACATAAAAACAATCCTCAGTCCATAAACGATAAATCGGAAATAGCTGGTCTCAATAAAATATATTTTAATATTCTTAATTAAATTTTCCACCTTAAAATTAGAAAATATGCAGTTCTCTAATAAATATTTTATTAAATAATTCATTATTATGTTTTTTAACTAGTACCCCAAAAAAATACACTTTTATTTTGCAATTGGATACCATATGAGAAATGAAATGACAATGGTATTTTGGATGTTCGTAAAATAATTTCTTTTAAACTCTTACAGCACAAAAAAACAACAGAATTCTCATAGCACCTACATGTCTTATTTGTAATATAGTAGCAGTCGACTTTAATACTCGTGTTCGTTCTATGTATATGACTGATGTATTATATTTTCACGTTGTGTGTGTTTTATTGTAATATACAAAATGTCAGCTTCGTGTTATATGTCTCATATGTGTTACACAATTTGTTATCGCATTTAATGCATTTTGGATCTTTGTTTCTGATGGTAAGTTTATTTTTTGTAAAACGTATATATTTATTTAGGGTCAATTTTACTTTTAGACATGTTACAAACCAGTTGAAAAAGTTGAACGAAAGTCAACGAAACGTCCTGGAAAAAAAATAAAATTATGTAAATTCCCACTACCTCGCAGTTTACTCTACTGAACCAAAATTCCCAAGAAAACTTTGCTGAAACTTATATATATATATATATATATATATATATATATATATATATATATATATATATATATATATATATATATATATATATATATATATATATACAATAAATATATATATATATATATATATATATATATATATATATATATATATATATAATCGAGGGCCGAAACTTTATATATTTCCAATTTACCAATATTTGCATAAATATCTTTTGGGCCTCGAAAGTTCTTCTGTAAATCTATTTGAATATAAAATATTTAATTGCAAGACCTAAATTGCTATTCTGAGATATCTTGAAGATTTATACAGAGTAAAAGTATAATTAGTGCATATTTTTTTAACTTTTATAAAAATATTTGGAAATAAGTTAAAAGTCAATTTGCTGTTACGCTAATAAAATAATAGGCAACAAAAAGTGTTTTGGACTCCGTAGAACTTTTTTTCATATTTTAATTGTATTAGATATTTTACCATCTCTCTGTCTCTATATATACATAACAGAATAGCAATTTAGGTCTTGCAATTAAATATTTTATATTCAAATAGATTTACAGAAGAACTTTCGAGGCCCAAAAGATATTTATGCAAATATTGGTAAATTGGAAATATATAAAGTTTCGGCCCTCGATTTCTGACTCACCCTGTAGTTTGCGAGGAATAATGCAATGGCAAAAAGGTCTCCCTATAGGGGCCATAACCACATACGAACATAGCTTTAGCTTGCGAGGTCCGAAATATGTCTATGCAAAAATTAGTAGTAAACTCGAAATATAAATGGATAAGTTTCCTTATAGGACCAACAACAACATACTAAAATATCAAAGGAAGTTTCACGGAACCCAAATTATGTTTAACTTGTGCCATGTCCTTTAAACATTTAAACTACATTTTCCCCCGTTTAAAACATTACTTAAAACTTAATTTATCAAGTCGTGTAACAAATTTAACAATAATAAATACGTCCTTGAGACCTTAATAAAACCTACTGAAGTTGATCCTATTAATACACCTGTTTACAACAGGGGCCAATTAAAAAAGTATCCTTTGGCTACTTGAAAACAAGGTTTTTATGGGATAATAAGCAAAAATGAAAATATCATTTCTCTCGAAAAAAAATTAGCAATAATGAAGGCTATGTATATTTGAGCAAGGAATTAAAAGAAATATGTATGAGAAATTAATTTTAAGGTAAATTAAAAGTAATTACCTGTCCATAGTTCCTCCCCAGCGCTATGAATTATTAAGGTGTTGTATGAAGAAGAAGAAACATCTAATGAGCTACGATTTGAGGGTAAACTATCCCTTAAAGAACTTCTATTACTAGCCTGAAGATTCTCTTGACCTTGAGGTTCCTGTCTTGGCGTATGTCTAATAACGTATTTTTCTTCATTAGACAGATTTTCATTTGATGTAGATACGTCAGTCTCACTTCCACTCAGACTTTGCGGAAATGTACCTACAATTACAATAATTCTAATATACTTAATTTACTCCCTACAATTCTACATTTGCTTAGAAATGATTACATCAGGCGATATATTTACCAAATACGTGACGGTAAAAAACATGTGAAATTTACAAGGACGAAGCACTAAAGCACTGTTATTTTTTTAAATGTTGGTTTAATATTAACTAATACCTTGTCCTTGGCCAACTGGAATTGAGTAAGACCTAAACCGATTTGCCTGTTGCATTATAGAATTATAAAGGTAAGCGTAGTTCTGGCTTGGAACTGTGGGATCATACCTGAAAAGAGAAACATTTAACTAAAACATATATTGCCAAGGATCTATTTTATAAGCAAATAAATCTGTTTTAAATCATAATTAATATCAACAGTGACAGAATGATTCAGAAGGAAAAACTTACAGTATGGATGAAATGTTGAAAGTATCTACCTGATGTTGCCATTGTTCCGTTAATATGTCGTTTGGTGGCGTTATAAAATAAAGTATTATTTTACCGGAATTGTTGTTGAGTGGCTACCTTTTGAACTTTTCCTTCCTTATATATATATATATAAATATATATTTATATATATATATACATATGGTTTATGTAATTTTGGGAGCAAGACTTGTTGGAACATTATGAAACTAGTGTTCATAATGACAAATTCATTTTTTTTATAATCACTGATTTATAATTTATTAATCGCCTTTAGTATTTAAAATTTGGGTTTTTAACTTAAATAATATTATATTTCAAACCACACATACCTGTTATTATGTCTATATTTCTAATTAACTTAAATTACAATAAGTTATTTCGCAGAAAAATTCAAAACGATTTGCCACAATTCGAATAGTAATGTTGTAGCATATTCACATTCAGTGTATACTTGCTTTATGCAGGGAGTCAAAAAACTAACGCATAATAAGATAAAAAGTTCCTACAAATATATGTCTTAACTAGTTTCGCTCTATGAGGTAAACCTATGCAAAAATGTTATCTTGTTTTTTGTAAAACTTACTATTTTTTTGCGATAAATTAGAAAAAAATAATTACAAGTTCATGGCCCCTGGGGCGCAAGAACTAAAAGTACTTGAAACTTCAAAATGTACTATAAAAAGTTAGTCACATTAATTGAGTTTCAATTCAACATTGCTGTATGAAAGACAAGAAAAACAAACTTTTTAAGAGCTTGGCCAGAAATAAACAAAAATACATGCACAAAACAACCCCATCTGATAAAAAAACATAAAAGCTAATAATTATAACAACAGATTTTTTTTCAAATATGTAAACAAAAACTAAAAT